>JBBHAA010000671.1:3922500-4400000 GCA_037953035.1 Aquarana catesbeiana | reverse complement strand
ATGCAAAGTTTTCACATTTGTGCTAGACATCATTTGTTCCCATTTTTGTTCAGTTATGACACTTCCAAGTATAGATATGTAAATATCACAGGTGTTCTTCACTTTTGTAGAACAGAGTATAGGTTTGTAATCTGCATATTTAGATTCATTTTATTTAAATCTTTTTATTTTATATTCACCAGGAATTAAATCTGCATCTTCATTTATGTCACTGCTAGCACATTTGTCTTCTTGCTTCTTTTTTTTTTTTTTTTTTGATTCAGCATTTTCAGCCTATGTTCAATATATTTTGTGTATTGCTTATATTATTTGGTGCTTATTTCCTGATGTCATCTAATAGATAGCCTACTGGTAATCATATTATATATTTTTAATCATTAAATACGAAAGTGCCTGTATTTTGTTGTGCTGTATTTTTTTATAATTATTTCTGTGTATTTTTAAACCATGATAATTGTAAACAACTTTGTCCATGTAGGGGGTGCACATAGCTGTAAGCATGAAAGTTGATACTCCTTAAGCATGTTTATTGCAGAGTGGGGTCAGGGGCCTACAGCTCTGGTTTCCTTATGTAAGAGACTACCAGTCATGTCAATTCATGGGACTCTTGTCCACCTAATATTGGGTTGCAAAGTTGAAATCGCAAAAGTATTCATGACTCTGGGTTTCTACTGTACATCTATGTCATAACTGTTTGTAACAGGGGTGAGTGCAGTGTCACGTGAGTGTTTTAAAGAAAATTAGAATTTTATTGAAGAACTGTGAATTTATGAAAAGCACTATGGATTATTTTCATAATTCTTTCTGATCCTGATATCTATAAAAGCCTGATTGTCCAGAGTCATTTGGATTGATAACCTGAACCCTTTGGGGGGACACATGCTATTATACCTAATAGAAATATGAGGGGGGGCGTGGCCTGACCTGGCATGAAGATGGCTGCTTAGTTCTACAGCTCCTGCCATCATACGACCTGAACTCAGCTTAACGAACGAGAATGCTGGAGAGGAACAACCCCACCATCAATTAAATATCAATGACCTGCGGATGATTGCTGTGGACATAAAGGACACACTTTCTGCTGCTATCTCGGAACTACGCTTAGACATCCGCGCCCTGTCTGACAGAGTCACGGCGACGGAACAAATGGCCGAACACCAGGATCTACAACTGCGCAAAACTACCCGTCATGTTGATACCCATACCCTTCAGATGAGAGACATGCAGAGACACCTCGAGGATCTTGATAATCGGGGCAGACGACGTAACTTGAAGATCAGGGGGCTCCCTGAGTCAATTGAGGGAGACCAACTGACACCTTCTGTAATCAGCCTGTTTAATGGTATCCTACACAGACCTCTCCAGACACCTGTCAAGTTTGAAAGGATCCATCGTGCACTGAGACCCAAAGGAAGGGATATAATATGCTGCCTGACTGACTATAAGATCAAAGAAGACATCCTTAGACAGGCCAGAAGCATCCCACAAATAGTACATGAAGGGAAGACTGTCCAAATATTTCAGGATCTCTCAGGCATAACCCTCCAACACCGCAGAGACCTGAAACCCCTGCTGGACACTCTTTGCACTAAAGGCATCACATATAAATGGAAGTTCCCTTTTTGCCTGGCTGCCACATCGCAAGGTCGCACAGCACTCCTTAAAGTGCCTGATGATCTTCCTTACTTTTGTGATGCATTAAACATCCCTACAGTGGAGGTACCTAATTGGTACGCAGACTTTTGCCTCTCAGCCGTACGTAGAGAACATCAGCCTGAAGAACCTATGGAGGCTTTGAACTCTGGCCACAGGAGGAGAAGATCACCTTCTACTTCAGCGCACCACGGCACCCACCGCACTCACCATCGTAACTTTAGCGCAACCGAATCACCCACCTCGAGGAACGGGATCGCTAAAATTCCAGGGAGGTACTCGGTGTCACTGTAGCCTAATATTTCTGTCATACCACGTTAGGCTCTCCTATCTCTCTATTGCGGTTATACTCTTCATGTTTCTTTCCACGGTTCACACGTTTCTGACTTTCTTACCACTGATAAAGATCAGCTTTCTGTGCAGGGATTATTTAGAATATATGCGCTTGGATTAATTTCACTAATGGGAATTGGATTAATATTTAGCTGCCCTTCTTCTAACATTGGAGTTTAGACACATAACCGACAGACTACAATCCCCATGATGCTTCACGCGCGTATACCGGAACTACGTGCCTATTCTCATACACGACGCGGAAGTCTCTATGTCCTCCTAAAGTCAACCACTATTGGAACTCTCACTTCGATAACAAAGGACGGAGTACACACTACGTGTAACAACACTGCCCGGCCTACATACCCGTCTCTCTAGGGCACAATCACGGATCAGGAACACTAGCCGGAGGTCGATACACGGACCCATCACAGCTTCCGTCTCGGATCGCTACCGCACTAGTTACCTGATGACCCCATTATGCCACGATGATCCACATACCGACCGGACCACCATGGATGGTCGTTCAAGGGACTACCGTCCGCTGACTTAAGAGTGTGAACACTACCCAATTACCCGGACATGGATTCACATAGCATATCAGCTTATTACTGCCGGTGCAATCTGAAGACAGTCTGATGACCCTTCTACACTGGAGACTGAAACTGCAGACACCTCTAGACTTAGCATCAGAGCTGGCACATGACCCCTCAAGGTATTTGCTACCCCTCGCATATAACTGTGGCTGGCTGCCATAATCCCACAAGTACTCTCCGGTACTACTATATCACAGCATTGTGACTTAATTTGTCTCTCTAACTACAGATATACAGGTGAAAGGGGAAAACAACACTGAACGAGGTGAACTATATTAGTGTCATTAATCCTGAGCAGAATTCTGCGATAGATCTCCTCGTACAGGTACATCCCCAGGTTGTACTTCTGCGTGAATTCTTATTTCACAGTGGTTCTACTCATAAGGTTATAGTTTACTAAATGTTTATTAATGTTTGCTATGTTAAGTCTAATTGCTCAGGTCATAGGATTTACAAACATTTTTATTGCTAACCGATCTGCATGGTACTTTAAACTTCGCACCCTGGAGTCTCCGCCAAAACCTTGCGCAAGCATGAAGGCGACTCCAGCAGTCCGAATCTACCTTAAGCAGAGTTTGATACTAAGGCTTACATTCCTATTACACACACTTAAGTGAGCAGTTACTAGTGTTATAGGTATTATATCTTCTCTACATTTTTTATTTTTACATCCGTTGATCCCAGCCTCACATGTTTGACTTGCAGGCTCTTAACGCACTCCTCCTATCATCCATTTCCATGGTCAAGAGATGGCAGGACACCCACCTATTTCATACATCCACCAGCTCTCTCGTGTCAGGTTTACACCAACCCCCACACAGTAACGGTGTAGTGTACCAGCCCGTACATCACGGGATACATGCTGCTCCTGCGCTGTAAACCACTGATTCTTTTTCTCGAATTGAGAGAACGGGATAGCCTAATATCCCTGTTGCCTCTTCGGTTACTCTTCGGAGCTCTACATACCACGATACAGACTGCCCACATTAACAATAGAGAGCCTCTAATCTGATCCTACTCCCTTTACTTTTGTTTTGTTTTTTTTCACAACCCTGACGGAGGTCATGGACCCCAATCACGCATCAAACGATAAGACGCAATCACTCACCTCACTCAATCTCAAATCTATAAATGTACGCGGCCTAAACACGCCCGAAAAAGGATCTCTCTTACTCTCCTCATTGCATAAATCCAAAACCCATATTGCACTTATTCAGGAAACACATTTTAGAACAGACGCAATCCCCAAACTGCATAACAAACAATTCCCGACAATATACCACGCGACCAATAATGAAGCTGAATCAAAAGGAGTCTGCATTCTCATTTCTAAGAACTGCCTAAGAAAATTAAGCGCAAATACACATTGCAGCAAAAATGCTTCTATGAATTTGGCAACAAGTCCAGGAAGCTTTTAGCTAGAGCTCTACAGGCTAAGAGAGCGGCTCATACCATACACACAATCAAAGACCCCACTGGTAAATCCTTTGTCACTTCAGAAGATATAGCAAAACAATTTGTACACTACTTTACGGACCTATACAACTTACGCTCCCCTCAAACAACCAATACCCTAGAGGACAGACAGGAGGCAATTAAAACATTCCTCGCCCAATATGCCCCTACCCCCCTCACGACAGAAGAATCCGAATCATTAGACTCCCCATTGACGTCGGATGAGCTCACACTGGCCTTAAAGCAAATGAAACCAGGCAAAAGTCCCGGTCCTGATGGACTTACGGTCGGGTATTACAAATCCTATTCTGACATACTTATCCCCCCTCTAGTAAAGGCATTTAATAGCTTTTCACCTTCAAGTATAGCCTCCAAAGACGTATTAGAAGCACACATCACCCTCATCCCTAAACCAGGTAAAGACGCTACCATGGTCTCCAACTATCGTCCAATCTCTCTACTTAATGTAGACGTTAAAGTGTATGCTAAAGCTATTGCCAACCGTCTACTACCACTAATCCCTAAATTAGTTTCTACAGAGCAGGTCGGTTTTGTCCCCGGAAGGGAAGCCCGATACAACACCACTAAAGCTTTAGACATCCACCACTGGCTATCCACTTCTGACACCCGCGGCTTCTTCCTGTCCCTGGATGCGGAGAAGGCGTTCGACAGGGTAGCATGGGACTTTATGGAAGCAACTTTGCACTCTATAGGCCTACCACTACAATTAATTCAAATGATTATGGCTTTATATTCATCACCCACAGCTAAAATAAGAGTGAATGGCCACCTGTCGGACGCCTTCTCCGTATCCAATGGTACACGACAGGGATGTCCCTTGTCCCCTTTAATTTTTATACTCACTATGGAACCTTTACTCCGTAAACTTAGAGAGAATCCAGACATTAAAGGTTCGGATATTAACAACAAACAATTTAAAGTAGCGGCCTATGCAGACGATATCCTACTATTTCTCACAGACCCGATTACTACCATCCCCAATCTTCTAAAAGACTTTACAATCTTCAAATCCCTCTCAAACCTACAAATAAACTTCTCTAAATCCAAAGCCCTTAACATTTCTTTACCAAATGAGATAGTTACACAATGCAAACAAAACTTTCCAATTGGATGGGAACCCCATGCAATCACATACCTAGACATTAAAATACCCTCCAAACTGACGGATGTCTATAAACTAAACTTTTTACCTATCCTACAAACCATCCAAACAGACCTACAAAAGTGGATTACGGGGCCATTTTCTTGGTTTGGAAGGACAGCTATTTTAAAAATGAATGTGCTACCCAGACTGCTTTATTTGTTCCAAACCATCCCCGTACAAATTCCTCTAGCCTTCTTTTCTACACTCAAAAGGCTATGTAGGAATTTTATCTGGTCCTCCAAACAACCTAGGCTAAATTGGAATAGATTGACGAATCCCAAACTCCAGGGGAGACTACACACACCAGACGTACAAAAATATTACTGGGTTTGCCACCTTTCCAGAATTGTCGACTGGCATGTTAACAGCACAAACAAAGACTGGGTACATATCGAAAACGCATTCACCCCAATACCGATAAAACTCTTACCATGGATTAAACAAAAAAAATACCAAAGGAAGCCACACTAAACCCACTCATCAACTCCACATTAACGAACTTCAAGGCAGCATGCAAACCACTCCGGTTGAAACCCACACCTGGTCCCATGACATCTCTGGAAAATAATCCAGACTTCGAACAAGGAGTACACCTCCTCTACCCTAGGGCAGATCCAAACAGACCCCGACTCAAATTACAACAAATGTTCCATCAAGGAACTCTCATGACGTTCCAGATTACCACATACCTTTCTACAAATACCTGCAGATACGTCACTTCATTCATAGCCTCAAACCCACAGCAGACATGCACAGGGAACTTACGCCTTTTGAACTCTTATGCAACAGTCCAGAACCCCAAAGACACCTTATTTCATCCATATATACGCTCCTATTTTCAACTCATGAAATTAAAAATGACTTAGTTAGACAATGGGAACAAGATCTGAATATAGATCTCACCACCGAAGAGTGGACGCATGTTCACAATCATATACATAAAGGATCACTCAATATCTCAACACAGGAAAACAGATATAAAATCTTTACGAAATGGTACAGGACCCCTGACAAAATTCACAAATTCCATCCAAACCTTCCACCACTCTGTTGGCGTTGCAATGCATCAATAGGTACACTACTTCATATATGGTGGGAATGCCCTCTCATCCAAATTTATTGGACTGAAATCCATCGCTTAATTACGCAGATAACGACATACACCCCTGATTTCACTCCTGCCCAATACCTACTTCATCACACCTAACTTCCACAACATACATATAAGAAATCCCTGGTTCTACACCTCATTAACGCAGCAAATTTATGTATTCCTGTACATTGGAGAAGCACATCTCCTCCCACTGTTCTAGAATGGATTCAGAGGGTCGATAGAGTGGCTGAAATGGAAAACCTCATCCATCAATCTTCCGACACACCATCCAAATACAAGAATATCTGGGCATGTTGGTCTCATTTTAAATCATCTCAAGCTTCAAACATTTCAGCTGGTTTCCCACCCACTGGTCCAGAGGAGAATACGAGCACATAAATACCTGAATAACTACATAAATAAGCATATAGCATGCCATAAACCTCCGTCCCCCCTTCCCCCTTTCCTTTCCCTTTCTCCTCATTACTGCTCCCCCTACAACCTGAGAGGCATACCTGAGGCCACTCTATGCTATTGGGAGTCACCTCAAAAATCTTACTAACTTACTTGGCTAGAACCGACATGTTACAGATTTGCTTGTTCTTATGCTCCCCCCACTGGGCACAGATAGTTCCCTATAGGGGTTCCCGGGGGCGGGAGTAGAGCTGATAAGGTCGGTAAAAATTAAAAATTCAAATCACACATACACGCAATAGTATTCCTACTGTTATAGGAACCAGTAAATCATTTTTCATGATAAACTAGAATTGTCATTGTACACCATAGGATTTGCTCTGAAATTCTCACTTGAGACTTACGAACTAATCTTCTTTTTCTTTAGGTAATAACAAGCAAAAAGTATATCCGCTATTTTTGATATTGTGTTATTTTTTCATGATAAGGTACAACTTTGTCCATTAAGATTTACCTGTTAACTTTATTTCTGGTTACTCTGTGACATATGCCTCTGTCTCACGTAATGTAATTTTGTGAAAATTTAATAAAATATATTTAAAAAAAAAAAAAAGAAATATGAGATTCACCATATTAGGGTGACTTCAAACTGAGCAGCTGCGTTTTGTCCGCAGTGCAGTGTACCCATGGTTTTGGTGCAGGTTACCTGCTCTTTTCTATAGAGCTCTATTATGTCCTGTGGTTTTGGTATATTTTAAGACAGTGCACCAAAAGTCATGCATGCAGGACAGTTGGTGCACTTTCAGAAAACGCACCAAAACTGTGGGACATAATAGAAGTTTATGGTAAAGTGCAGCTAACCCGCACCAAAACTGTGGGTACACTGTGCTGCATCCACGCTAAGGCCAAAGTGCATCAGGGCAGTGTGAAGCCACCCTTAGGTAAGAGTCTGGCCACTGTGGGTGAACTGAAATTCATACAGTAGGGCGTTCTAACAAAGAAACATGTGGGTATATAGTGATTAGTGGATGGCATAGAAAGAATATGTTGAGGGTTTTGGATCACATGGTGTACTTTGATATAGTTTGTTACAGCTTTTATATATTTATGTTGTTAAAGAAATTTTTCATTTTTATTGTTTCACTTTAAGCACCATTAAAATCACTGCTCCTTTAAAAAGTTTTTTTTTTAAAGCTTTTTTTTCATTGGTACATGTCCCCCAGGGCAGAACCCAGGCCCCCATACCATTTTCATGACCAATAACTGCATGTAAGCCTTCAAAATGGGGACTTTTGACTTTTTGGCCCATCTATAATAGTGTGCATGGAGAGTTTTAGGTCTGAACTTCCCATCTCCAGAGACATAATTAGCATATGATGTTAAAGCGGAGTTTCACCCAGAAATTAAACTTGTGATGATCCGATTCCTCCCCCCCTCTGGTGTTACATTTGGCACCCTTCAGGGGGGAGGGGAAGCAGATACCATTCTAATCCAGCTCCCACTTCCAGTGAAAGATTGCGGCAGAATCCACGGCGATCTACACCATGTCCAGCCCCTCCTCCATCCCCCCTGCTGTCTTCTGGGAGACATACAGGTCCCAAAAACAGCAGGGACCACTCAGAATGTGCAGCGCGACTCGCACAGAGAGTGAAGCCATAAGGCTTCACTTCCTGATTCCCTCACTGAAGATGCCTCCAACTGGAGCAGAGGGATGGGTCGGGTGAGGACATCGCGGGCGCCCTGGACAGGTAAGTGTCCTTATTTTAAAAGTCAGCAGCTGCAGTATTTGTACCTGCTGACTTTTTTTCAGGTGGAACTCCGCTTTAAGTGAGGGAGTAAGACAGTTTATAATATTTAGCCGTATACCCATCTGGGCCAGGTGCCTTACCAGAGGCTAAAGATTTCACGGCGGCATGCTATTTGTCCTCCGTAATTGCAGCTTCCAAATGTTTCAGAGTGTCATTGCAGAGTTTGGGAAGTCCAGCCTTGGATAATTAGCCAGCAATACAGGCCTTGTGGGTGGCAGGAGTTTGCACTGGGTGTTCTTTTTTAACAGCGTATAAGCGCTCATAAAAATCCCTAAATACTCTAGAAATATTCGTAGACATATGGACCGTAGTGCCTGTGGATGTTTTCCTTTTAGAAATATAAAGGGATGGATTTTTTGGAACGCAGCTAGCAGCTTGCTAGGTTTATTGCCCCATTTATAAATCTCTCGAGCTACCAAATGAAAAGCACATTTATTCTGTAAGTGTAGAAGTGATTTCACTTCTTTTTATTTGTAAGTTGGAGAAAAACAGGTTGATTAGTGTGTTTATGGATGCCTTCTAGCTCACCAACCCGTCTTAATGTTTCTTTAACAGAAACAGAGTGTTCTTTTTTTTTTTTTTTTTGCAAGAGCCCAAAGTATTGCTGGAGCTGAGTGTTGAGGATAGAAACATTGACAGGGTTGGAGAGAACAGAGTAATTGAGTTGCCAGTTAGTAGTCATAGATGGGAGCGTCCGTATGCAAAATTGAGCTTTAATGGGATCATCCCAGATAGCAAGCAATTAAGCTGCAAGTTTGAAAATTACTTGCTAAACTATTGCTAGATTTGCCAGGCTTCACAAGTTTGTTGCACAATTGCATGACTCCGGATCAACTTTCTTTGCAAACATTCTGCAAGTATGTTGCAAGTTCTGGTTCAGTTATGTTGTGCAATAGTCATCCCACTACAGGGGTCACTGCGACTTGCAGAGCTATTGCTGTAGACTCACCACTGCAAATTTGCTCTTGCTAGAGACTTGCCATGCAAATTTGCTACAGATTGGAAAAGTGTCAACTAGAACTTGTGCTTCAAGTGCTCTGCAAGTGTACAACTTGCCAGTGAAAATGTCCAGCAAGTTAACAAGACTTACTATTCAACACTGCCACAAATTTGTGGCAAGTTTTCCTTGCTATCTGAAATGGTCAGATAGGTTAAAGTGATCCTAAAACTTTGTTTTGTTTTTTTTTTTTTAGAAAAAAACATGTTATACTTACCTGCTCTGTGCAGTGGTTTGCACAGAGCAAACCTGATCCTCTTCTTTTTGGGTCCTCCACTGATGCTCCTGGCTCCTCCCCCACAAACAGTGCCATGGGGGGCACCGTTGTATGCTCGCAATGAGGAGGGAGAGTCATCATACAACTAGCTGGATCAGCTGGATCGAAGGGGGCTTAGGTAAGGATGGGGGGGGCGCTGCACACAGAGGGTTCTTTACCTTCATGCATAGACTGCATATAGGTAAAAAACCTTTAGAACCATTTTAACCACATCAATGGAAGTGGATTTAAAGTGTTACTAAACCCAGGACCCTACTTTTATTATATCTGGTCTCCCACAATTCACAGAACAAGGAAATGCAATTATTTTAGTAAATATAAACTGCTAAATACCTTTTCTCATCAGCAGTATATAGCAGTCTTATGACTTCTATCAGTGTCCAGCCAAGCACTGGTTAAAGCTTGTATGAGGAGTTTTCATTCTTCTCTGACTGTCCTATGAGGCTGCATGACCCCTGACCCTCTGTCTGAACAGTGCTGATTTGCCCTGTGTTGAACAAATGCACTTTCTAGCAATACACACCAAACTAAGCATGTGCAGAGTGTCTCTAAGGCTCTGTACTATCAACAGATGGATTGGGCAGAGTAAAAGAAGGGGAGGATCAAAGAAGGCAGGATCAAACAGCCTTTTCAAAAACAATGCGGAGGATTAACCCCTTAGTTTCTACAGTTAGTATAACAAGCATGCTTTACTGTTTATACAGACTGATTTTACTGTTTTGAGTTTAGTAACACGTTAAGCCATTCCAGATGGTGATGGTCAACAAATATATAGTCTATTCTCCAGTATGTATAGTGTAGGGAGGAGTAATAGGAATAATCGCAACCCGTCAGATGTAATGTACACCAGATGTCAATATGTTGATGCTTGTGCAGGCAATATCGGAGGACCCCCTAGATGTGTCAATGCTAGGGTCAAGTGCTACATTAAGGTCCCCTGTTAAAAGAAGAAGGCTTTGGGCAAAATCAGTCAACCTCACCAAAGTTTGAGAAGTAAAATCAATTCAGTGTTGGTTAGGAGAATACATAGTTGCCAAGGTGCACAATGTATTCCTGAAGTATCCCTTCAAAAACAAAAACCTGTCTTAGGGTTCTGCCACCATATCCAGCTACTGAAAGATAATGTTCCTATGGTGACTTCTTTAGCTCTGTGAATAGCAGATAGACTATAGTACCAATTTAGGTATTTAGCAGAGTACAACCTAGCAGAGGTAGACTTTGTAAGATCTGTTTCTTGTAGAAAAGCCATGTCACAAGAGAGACGCTGTAGCTCACGCAATAATTGATGCCCTTTGCCAGCAGCATGTAGGCCTTGTACAATATAAGAGAAAGTATATATAGTCGCCATGGGTGTGTAAAAACATATATAGCTTTCAATGCATTTACTGTAATTGGGATATAGGGCACAGTAGTCTAAAAAGAGAGGGGCAACAAGGGTGGGGTAGAGGATAAGCAAGAAAGTATAGCAGAAGGGGAGAAAAAAGAGGAGGGAGGTAGTAAAAGACCAAACAACATCTGGTAAATCACACAAATAAATGCAGTGGTAGAGCAGGGGGTAAACCCTCCAGCCAGCTCCTACCAGAGTGGTGAATAGAAAAAACGCCAATACACTGAAGTTCCAGCAATGAACTAGGGAAAATCAGGCACAAATGGGGCTGTAGCTTACAATTTTAGGAAGTTAGTAAGATCTCACTTGTTTTTGTGGGAAGAGCCCGGGGTACCTGAGAGGCATTTATTTGAAGCCTTGTGCCATTGTTTTTCCTGGAGTGATTTGAGGACAGGCAGGTGGTATTCCCAGCCCGAGAGCTCGAGTGCGTTGATATGTATGTCAAGGCAGAACTTTTCCAGGTCTTCCAGAAACCGCAGGGTAGCAGATGGGCCATATTTGGTAGCAATGAGGCATACTGGAAAACCCCGTCTGTATGTTGCGTTTGCGTCTCTGAGTTTATCCAGTAGGGGATGTTGTGCTCTGCGATGTTCCAGAGTCTCCTTCGCCAGATCAGAGTAAATCATGATAGTGGCCCTGTCAAATTCTCTGCATCTCTGTGAGAGCCTCAAGAGTGGAGACAGTCTGATCCACATGAGAAAGCCCTCTCTGTATGGAGGAGAGATCCTGGCACCATGTGGGAAAACTGCTGGGTCTCTGTCCTTCATAGAATCCTCCATGCCCGGGGCCAGCTAGCGTTTAATGGACCCAGAATGACGTGACTTGGCAGTCGAGGGTAGAGTTGTCGGGAGTATGGCAGCACTGAGAGTCAAATAAAAGCAGAATCCCAGACGGAGCTCTCTCTAGATGCAGCTCGCCCGCATAAACCACACAGAATAATATGATTTGACACTTAAAATAGGGATAATACAGTGTTTATTCCTTTTAAGTTATGCTCTTCATTTCAGACAGGTAGATGATAGACTTTATAAAGAAATAAGACCGAGCCAAGGAGATGGGCAGTCAAGGAGCCACAAGAGAGATCCACTGGGATGTAACAATTGTGGATGCAGGACAACAATGTAACAAATTGAAAAACACAAATGTATTAATGAAAATACAGAATGAAAAATAAAAACCATATTCCTCCACCTACAACCATCTAAAAAGACAACGTTGTCTAGGACAAAAACATCTTGAACTCCAGTTTTTCTTCATTGGAATATGGTTTAACTATATGTCTTTTGTATCTATATGTCTTTTGTCTCTGAAGGGTGACATGAATGATTTCCAGCCATTGGTTTTCTTCCCTCCCCGATTTTTAATAAAGTTTTTATTGAACTTTTAATGGTAACATAATATAATTAATTGTTTTTGAAGCAATATTGTGTTTGTCCACAAGATGGCACTACGACAGCTTCATGTAGCTTTATATGTTTTAATTAAGTTAGTTAACATCAGGGGTGTTTGACACTCCCCCTGTACTGTTAGCTGATCTCAGCTCCAAGAATCCTCCTAGCGCAACCAATGGCTGAACCTCTTCGTTTTGCCGTTCGGGTATATAATGCGTATTCGCGGACGTGTAGGCGTGCCCCTGATGATGTCACTTCTGATGAAACGGCCGTAGGGTAAACACACTCGTACCAACTGTGCATGCGCAGAGTTTCGATTTCTAGTGGAGCTTGTTTTAAAACGTCCTTGCAAAGAAAACTTTTTATGGATGCCTATTTGGCAAATTTTAATAAAGGAAAGTTAAATCGCTCTACACTATTGGAGTTTTTTTCTTTCCCTTGGATACTTTATTATCACTGGGAGTGACCTCTCCCGACTGGACCGTTATTTGGAGGCTTATGGTGACCATCTGCTGGCACGCATCCACCATCCTAGAAGAGACCCATTCGTTGAGAAGACAACACCCCAAATTGATGTTATCATGCCTCTGATTAGATGCCATATGGTAAGCCTTTAATCTCTTCTAGGTGATGGGCATTCATCACGGTGGAAGTCACAGATTTACTCATACAGCAAAGTCACTTCATACTTTTTATGGACACTTTATGTTTGTTGATGCACCTTAAATTTGATTAGGATAAGCATTAGCTGTGGTGGGAACCACGCACATATCCCTACAGTAAAGCACTTTCATCATCTAATTTGTTTGATCATGTATGGACAAATCATATGATTTTTGCACTATTTGTTGGATAACGTATAGCATATATCTATTTATTATTACCGATTTTTGTGTTTTATATATCCAGCGCTGCACTTCTTTTTATACCTACCATCATGCATCCACATACCATACAATAAAGCAATGACCATAAACATAGAATTTATAACTGGGTGTAACCGATGGGTGTAAGCGATGCTGGCAAAAGTCCCTATAGGCCGATAGAAAGTGAATGGCAATGAAGGATGCAGTAGTTCAGATATCCAAAGGGACACAGATCATGGCAGGATTACTAGCACAACAAGCAGGTTATGCAATTGTACATGTGTGCCTCTCTAAGGCATGGATTCATATCAGGCGGGAAAAGCCGGAAGAGCAGCAGAGGCAGTAAGCATATTGTTGTATCCGAGTATCAGCTGATGGATTCCTCATATCCAACAGAATACTGTTACCATATAGTAAGTCTGGACTCCTAGAGGGGCACTTGGCGGCGTATGCAGCCAATCCTCACAGGTGAACACCTATGCCTGATGGATGGATGACTCAGATCGGTCAAAAAGGATCAAAGGCCACCCGCCACGTTCAGCTGCAGCAAAGTCCCCGTGCTAGTAAAGGATCCACAATATATCAGTCATACTGCATCGGAGATAGGGGGATGCAACAGACAGTGTCAGACGCACAGGAACATGACGTTAACGTGTTTTGCTGGGAGTCTCCAGCTTTGTAAGGACGTAGCGCCCTCTAGCTGAGGCATATACAGGGGCGGACTGACCATTTGGGCACTCGGGCACTGCCCGAGGACCCCATGCCACTAAGGGGCCCCACCAGGGTTGTCAGCCTCAATAAAACCAGGGACAGTATGTAAAAATCTGTGTTTTTTTTTAAAATCCCAAGATTATAGCTGCCCCGCCTCTCCAGTACCTTTTCAGTGTGTGTATGTGTATTCTGTGTGTGTATACTGTGTGTGTGTATGTTCTGTGTCTGTGTGTGTATACTGTATGTGTGTGTATACTGTGTGGCCCCATAATCTATTGCCTGGGGGCCCCATAATCTCCTATTGCCAGGGGGCCCCATAATTTTCTCCTATTGCCCGGGGGCCCCATAATCTCCTTTTGCCCCTGGGGCTCCATGAGTTGACAGTCCGCCCCTGGGCATATATAAATACACCTTGCCTTCTTTTTTTCACTCATGGGGGAGCCAATAGCATAGTGCGTATATTGATTATAAATTGATGTGAAGATGATGCTTACTGTATCTCACAAAAGTGAGTACACCCCTCACATTTTTGTAAATATTTTATTATATATTTTCATGTGACAACACTGAAGAAAAGACACTTTGCTACAATGTGAAGTAATGAGTGCACAGCGTGTATAATAGTGTAAATTTGCTGTCCCCTCAAAATAACTCAACACACAGCCATTAATGTCTAAACTGCTGGCAACAAAAGTGAGTACACCCCTAAGTGAAAATGTCCGTTTGGGCCCAAAGTGTCAATATTTTGTGTGGCTGCCATTATTTTCCATCACTGCCTAGAAAATAATGGTGGCCATTATTGGGCATGGAGTTCACCATAGTTCATACTGTTATACAAGCTGTACACTCACTACTTTACATTGTAGCAAAGTGTCATTTCTTCAGTGTTGTCACATGAAAAGATATAATAAAATATTTACAAAAATGTGAGGGGTGTACTCACTTTTGTGAGATACTGTGTAAGCCTTATACAGGTAAATCCAATAGTCAAAGTGTCTCTAAGTAAGCAAATTGCCCATAGGAAACACACACGGCAGACCACCAAAACAAAAATAATCACAAAAATGTACAGAATCAAAGACAAAAAATAAGAAAAGATAATAAGTATGATAGACTTTACCACTATAGTCCCCAAAGTGTTTTATGTGTGGTGAGAAATGGAAATGTATTCTAATACCAAACAGTCTATGGGGCCTTTTCTTGAAGTATATATATTTTAAACCTTAATTTTGTTGCTGTTTTATGGTTCATTACACATTTGAGGTATTTGCATAATCTTATGCATAATCAATCTAGAGTCGATATGTGTATTTCATTTCAATACATTTTTATTGAATTTTCAAAGATATAACCACTGTTCATTGCAAATATAAGGTATGGAAGCAAATTTAGCAAAACAGTTGTTAGAGATACAACAGAGATAACGAGTACAATGAAATAGGTGTAAGTTAAACATACTATTGAGTAATGCTTCACATTTAATAAAGCACAATCCACCCGCGCTTGTGATGTCTTAAAATATACAAACAAAAGCAGCTAGCACAGTTGTCCTGGTATAAAACAATGACAACAATAAAATATAACTGTAGCCCTTATGTATTAGGTATGAAAAGAGTCCAAATTAGTAAGAGGTGGAAGGTTCAAGGATAAGGATCCAGTGAATGCAATTCCACATGGAAGGTAATTAAAGATGTCCATCACCAGTAACAGAGTAACACACTGCCCCTTGCCCCAAATGGTAGACCACTTAACCCAAAGCAGTCAAAAAACGATTAGTAGTAATCAACTCCAACTCTCCATATACACAAGACTTCCTGATAACTATATTCCTCAGGCTATGGCTCACTCCATCAAGGACAAGTCCTCAGATCATACAGGATGTGGGAACAGGCAAGAAGATACTTAATTGCGGGTGGGTGACAATAAAACACAGGAAAATGCACCAAGAAAGATGTTACTTACAAGAGTGTTGAGTGTACCATTGAGCCTATGGGCCTCAAGCTTTTTGAGTGCTAATATAAACTTTCCCATCATAAGACAGCAACATTTCATAGGTGTGGTGTATATGGGTTAATTGTATGGTATTCTTCATCCATGGGGGTGAGTTGGATTTCCACTTCCTAGTTATCAACAATCTTGCTGCAAGTAGTATGTGGGTAACGACCATACGAAAGGAAGGGAATATTATCTAAAGAAAAATTAAGTAAGGCTAGTCCAGGTGATGGAAATATTGGGGCTTCGACAATGTCTGAGATGAGGTTTAATACTTCCTGCCAGAAACCATGAAGCGATGGGCAGCTCCATAGAATATGATACATTTAACCTGTCATACCGTATTCTCTCCAACAGAGTAGAGATGTGAAAGTTTTGAATGCTGATATTCTCAATGGGGTTAAATACCACCTTTGGGTAATTTTGTGGGTTAATTCCCATAAAGTAGCACAACGTGTGGCTCTGTAGATTGTTCTTAGTGCCCGTTACCACTGGGAGACAGAGTAATGGGTTCCCATGTTGTTCTCCCATTCTAGTATAGGGCCCGATTTTACTAGCGTTAGTTTTTCTTGGAGGAGATTGTAGAAGATTGTTATACCTTTTTTGTTGGGCAGACGGGACTTAAGGTACAAGCAGGCCTGGTTGGGTATCTATTTCAAAATGTGGATTGAGCGTGCCAGGCAATGGGATATTCTCATTAGGGATGAGCCAGTGGTTCAAGTTGAACATAATTGTGACTCGTATACTGGTGTTCATTTGTTCTAAAATGAACCAAACATATGGGGCGTTTGTGGAAAATTCCAGTGTCGTGGAACGCCCCATAATGTGAGATCGCAGTGCATTGCTATATGATGATTGGCCAAAGCATGCACCTGACCTGCATGCTTTGGCCAATCACAGTGCGCTCTGCTAAGAGAGCCGTAATTGGCCAAAGGCAGGGTGCCTTTGGCCAATCATGGCTCAGGGGGACTAAGTTCAGTCCCCAGGGGCGCTCAGGGAGGAGTGCTCTCCCTGGTGGTTACCGTGCGGGCGCTCTCCAGAATCCAGCATTTGCGTCTATAGACACAGAATGTCGAACTCGGCACCGCCAGTCTAGTGTATACAGTGGATATAGGAAGTCTATACACCCCTGTTAAACTGTCAGGTTTCTGTGATGTAAGAAAATGAGACAAAGATAAATAATTCCAGAACTTTTTCCACCTTTACTGTGACCTATAAACTGTACAACTCAGTTGAAAAACAAACTGAAATCTTTTAGGGGTAAGAAGTAAAAAAAAAAACTAAAATAATGTGGTTGCATAAGTGTGCACATCCTCTTATAACTGGGAATGTAGCTGTGCTCAGAATTGAGCAACAACATTCAAACTCATGTTAAATAGGAGTCAGTACACACCTGCCATCATTTAGCGCTTCTCTGATTAACCCAAAATATAGTTAAGCTGTTCTAGTAGGTCTTTCCTGGCATTTTCATAGTCACATTGTACAGCAAAAGCGATGGTCTGCAGAGAGCTTTCAAAGCATCAGAGGGATCTTATTGTTAAAAGTTATCAGTCAGGAGAAGGGTACAACGAATTTCCAAGGCATTAGATATACCATGGAACACAGTGAAGATAGTCATCAAGTGGAGAAAATATGGCACAGCAGTGACATTACCAAGAACTGGACGTCCCACCAAAATTGATGAAAAGACGAGAAGATAACTGGTCAGGGAGGTTGCCAAGAGGCCTACAGCAACATTAAAGGAGCTGCAGGAATATCTGGCAAGTACTGGCTGTGTGGTACATGTGACAACAATCTCCCGTATTCTTCATATGTCTTCTGGGCTATGGGGTAGAGTGGCAAGACGGAAGCCTTTTCTTACGAAGAAAAACAACCACGCCTGGCTATATTTTGCAAAAACACATCTGAAGTCTCCCAAAAGCATGTGGGAAAATGTGTTCTGGTCTGCTGATACCGAGGTTGAACTTTTTGGCCATAATTCCAAAAAAAAAAAAAGAACGCTGCACATTACCAAGAAAACGCCATACCCACCGTAAAGCATGGTGGTGGCAGCATCATGCTTTAGGGCTGTTTTTTACAGCTGAAAAAGGGGCCTTAGTCGAGGTAGAGGCAGTTATAAAAAGTTCCAAATACCAGACAATATTGGCACAAAACCTTCAGGCTTATTCTAGAAAGCTGAACATGAAGAGGAACTTCATCTTTCAGCATGACAACGACCCAAAGCATACATCCAAATCAAGAAAGGAATGGCTTCACCAGAATGAGATTAAAGTTTTGGAATGGCCCAGCCAGAGTCCAGACCTGAATCCCTGAATCCCATTGAAAATCTGTGGGGTGATCTGAAGAGGGCTGTGCACAGGAGATGCCCTCACAAGCTGACAGATTTGGAGTGTTTTTGCAAAGAAGAGTGGGCAAATGTTGCCAAGTCAAGATGTGCCATGCTGATAGACTCCTACCCAAAAAGACTGAGCGCTGTAATAAAATTAAAAGGTGCTTCAACAAAGTATTAGTTTAATGAGGGCATCTCCCTGTGCACAGCCCTCTACATTTTTTTATTTTTACTTCCCTCTACCTAAAAGATTTCAGTTTGTTGTTCAAATGAGTTGTACGGTTTATAGGTCACATTAAAGGTGGAAAAAGTTCTGAAATGATTTATCTTTGTCTCATCTTTTTACATCACAGAAACCTGACATTTTAACAGGGGTGTGTAGACTTTTTATATCTACTGTATATATATATATATATATATATATATATATATATATATATATATATATATATATATACTTTGCATCCAGTGTAGCCTATATCTACAGTGCATTCAGTGGTGTACTGTTTCTAATACACTTCATGTATTAATATATTATGAGTTATGAGCTTTCAGTAACCACACCCACTGGCTGTTTATAGTTTAGGCTTAGAAGGAAGTAGAATTGAAGTCATGTGACGGCATACTTGTGATGGATACTGCAAAATAAAGTGGATGTCCGGCCGGGAACTGTATTGAAACAGGGGATAGCGAATCCTTCCTCTCCCCCCCTACCTCTCTGCGCGTGGATGACCCGGATTGGGCTATTTGGAATCGGAAAGACACTGGCATCTGAGGAATCGGAAGGATATCGGCACCTGGGGAATAACATCTTACGCTCATACCCCTGCAGGGGCAGGGCGCTTCGGTGAGTGCAATCACATCAGGAGGAGATTGTTAATAATTACTGCACGGCTTTATAAATATTCTACTACAAAGAAGAGATCTTCTGGAAGATACGTTATATCACCTTTATGAACATTTTTTATTGCACACTATATGGCATTTTTTCTTGATACACAGTCAGCTGACGATGTATTTACATACAGTTTACAATTCTCTTTTGCACTGACTAGCACTTATCACTTTATATTCATAATATACACCATTGCATTGATATATTTTCAATTTTTTATTATTTTTTATTCTTTAGCATTTTTATTACACCTGCCAATTTACACTTGTGAGGGGATTGAATCTTCGCACTGGTGCACCCGTCACTTTAGAAAGAAGATTATTTCTATACTGATACTCCCTCTTCATAACACAGCGCCACTCCCTATTTTCTGATTTCAATGTATTAATATATATACAGTCTAATATATATATATATTTATATATATATATATATATATATATATATATATATATCAAAACAACATTAATAATAACAATTCCACAAGACCAGGTCAAGTGTCAGTGATTACTATAGCTGCACTACTGTCACACAGTTCATATGATCAACTTTCATGTGTATAAAGTGTACATGAGTGGTGAAAAAAAAATTGGCAGATGTTGTGAAAAGACAGTCCCAGAAACTGTAGATGTAAATCTTGTTTGTATGTATTAAGCATGGATTGATAAACCACAGTATTCATCAGCGAACGGGGCAATACCACAGCATCTCCATCGATTCTCAGGGATAAAAGAGACACTTCCAATAGTGTATTTCCGTTTCTCACATTTATTAATTAAAAGGTTTTTCCAAAAAACATCATCAGCCAAAAGTTTATCACAAGGTTGTTTCAAGGCAGATCAGTAAACACCCTTCACAGTGCTTACGAAGGGGTGACTCACATGTAATACAGGGAGCAGCGTCCACCGCTTGCTTCCTCTTCCTGGCTGTGGAGCGCAGATTGCAGTGGAGTGTCTATGATGCAGCATCACAAGATTTTCATCTACGGTTTCTGGAACTGTCTTTTCGCAACATCTGTCAATTTTTTTTTCACCACTCGTGTGCACTAAGGATGAGCTGAACACTCCCCGGTTCGGTTCGCATCCAGAACACGCGAACAGACCGAAAGTTCACACGAACTTTCGAACACAGTTAAAGTCTATGGGACTCGAATGTGAGAAATCAAAAGTGCGAATTTTAAAGGCTAATATGCAAGTTATTGTCCTAAAAAAGGTTTGGGGACCCGGGTCCTGCCCCAGGGGACATGTATCAATGCAAAAAAAAAGTTTTAAAAACTGACTTTTTTTGGGAGCAGTGATTTTCCTGTGTTTAGAACAGTCCCTGCACAAAATGGCATTTCTAAAGGAATAAAAGTAATTTAAAACTGCTTGCGGAGGGGGCGTGGCCGGACGGGATACAGGGAGGACGTGTGGATGCTGTGCTCTCCGCTGCAGATCCGGCCGGATCTTGACTGAGATCGAGCCACGTCTGGCATCCCTGGGCCCGCTGCCTGTCCAGAGCTACGGATGCTCGCCGCCATATTGGGGCCTATGGCTCGTCCAGAGCCTGTCTCCTTCCATTGCTGCGGACCGGGAGATCAGCACAGCCTTTATTAGGATTCTCCACCCGGGTCACTCGGGACACCGCCGGGGAGCGCTGGATGGATTGTCGAGCGGGATCCCCTCCCTTTATCTCTGGTCCCCCCACGGCCTACCACCATCTTTCGGCCTACCAACCGGACATCTTCAGCCCTGGACCCTGTGAGTAATAAGGCATTCTCCTGATCCTCCCTCCGCTGTTGCCCTTAACAGTGACTGACCCCCGGAGACCCTAACTTTATGCCCTAAAGGTCCGTTTCGAGCCTGCGAAGAGCGGTACTCACCCGACCGGCCCCTGCCACTAGGAAAGTCCGCGGCTCCGGCCTAGTCTTGGAAGCTGGCGGCCATCTTGGTACTCCAAGTACCCTTCCAGCCTAATTTCTTTAACCTATTAATTACCTGCAAACATCATAACCATTAATTATCTGCAAACATCATAACTACTAGTTCTCTCAGCTCTCCCTGACATCTAATGTGACCACCTCCAGTTTGGCGTGCAGGATAGCAGACATGTAAGAGGAGAACTCTGGTCCCCGTCTCTTTATTAGATGCTCCTACAAAGCTAACTATCCTTATTAATTACAGGAGCGATACAACAACAGGCTACCTGATCCTCCCTAACACTGCATGGGGAAGATTGGCTTCCAGAAGGCAATATATAGAGGCTTTATCCCACCGCCACCGTCGCGGACTCCCAATAACATGGAGCGCTTTTTATATAAACAGCGATCCCCAGCCTCAAGCAAACAGCTGGGATCCTCGGACACTGCTGATTCTCATATCCTGCCGGAAGGCTTGACCCAGGATGATAACAGATCACAATTATCTCAACACTCTCTCCCACCTGACCATCCCATAGATGTAGTGACAGTAGCTGTTCTAGATACAAAGTTGAACTCATTACTACACGATTTAACCCGCAGTATCGCTAAAGAGGTGGGCAAAATAGCGCATGAGTTACGTGGTGAAATTGATCAGCTAGGAGAACGCACCAACACATTGGAGAATAAATTAGATGAACTGACCCAATATGTACATGTTCTCGAAGAGGACAACTCCAGCCTGAAACATACAGTCTCCCAACTCCAGCTTCAACAGGAAGACTTGGAAAACTGTGAAAGATGTCAGAACCTGAGGATTAGGGGAATCCCTGAGACGGTGAGTGACAAGGAGCTTCGTCCTGATCTTTTAGGCCTGTTTGTTACTTTAGCCCCACACATCCCGGATATAGACTGGCGTATGGACAGGGCGCATAGGTCTCTGGCCCCAAAACCTCCTCCTAATGCTAATCCCAGGGATGTTATTATCCGCTTCCACTTCTACGAGAGCAAAGAAGCCCTCACATTTGCAATGCATAACAAGTCACGCATTGACTATAAACAACACAAGATTCAGATATTCAATGACCTCTCCCCAATCACTCTGGCCAAAAGGCGCAGTTTCCATCCTGTCACTGCTCATCTACAAAATCACCAGGTTCCTTACCGCTGGGGATTCCCCTTTCGTTTATCCGTTTCTAAAGATGGCGTTCAACATTCCCTGAGAGACCTTTACGAAAGTGAAGCTTTCTTCCGCAGCATAGGCCTTCCGCCTCTGCCCGAGGAAGATTTTCCACCCCAAGCTCCGAATCCCAAACCACTCACCACACCAGCCAAAATCTGGACCCCAGGTTAACGAAGATCCCAGAAGAACTTCTCCACCCCACAACGAGCCAATAACCACAGATATCCAACCTGACGTGACTTACTTTTTTCCAATTTTTGCCTTTTTTTCCTTTTTTTCCATGACTAGATAACACTTGTCATGGCTACCTCAGTGACCTCACTGTAACTAGGTCACTTTATTGAGAGGTCACACCTCTTAATGATGGCTCCACCTGATGCCTTTTTGGAAGCCATTTTCCACCTTTAATATTTTTTCCATTTTCTTCTATTAGCTTGTCTAGGATTTTTCTCTTTTTTTTTTTTTTCTTTATCTGCTCATTTATAATAATATGCCAAGTATCTTTTTCCTCCTGTCTGTTTGTTTTTTCTTTTTACAAAAAGCAGAGACGAGGACCTTCCCACCTCCCCCTCCTCCATTAGTTCCTGCAGGCTAACATGCCCCCCATTATGACCCAAGGCTTTTGCCTGGGCAGCCTGAAATTTTTTCTCAGGCTTTTCAAAAATCATTTTTTCCTTTTTCTTTTTTTACTGTTTTTTCTCTCCTCATTCAATTTTTTTCCTTTTTTTTTTTTACCTCCTTTAATGTTTTCATTTGCAGGTCTTTTTTCCTTTTTGACCTTTATATGTTTTTTCATTGCTATATTTACAATACTGTACCAATTGCAAGATATGTATGTTTTCAAATGTTCTTTTTTAAGGATGCTCATTTATATGTTCACAGTTTTTATACTATAATAGCATTTATCTTTATGACCAAATATGGCCCTTAAGGTTTATTCATGTAATGTTAAAGGATTGAATTCCATTGGCAAACGATGGCAGGCTTTGAAAGAATTTAGAACATCCAGAGCGGAGGTGATTATGGTTCAGGAAACCCATTTTAAATCTGTGGGCTCCTTTAAATTTGCTTCCAGACACTTTCCCATAGCATATATAGCTTCTGATCCCTCTGGAAAAGCGGGAGTGGCAATTCTTATTAAACGCTCATGCCCAATTAAGATACTCTCTTCCTACTTAGACCCTCAAGGTCGGTTCATATTCCTGAAGTGTAGTCACCTAAATACTTCCTTTTCTCTAGTAAACATATATGCACCAAATGTAGGACAAATTGGTTTCCTTACAAAAGTTTTTGAGAAATTACAACCCTTCTCCCAGCCTTTTATGATCATAGGAGGCGACTTCAATGCGTGCATGTCCCCGACCAGGGATAGGAAAACTTTATTCCAAACCACTCCACAATCTGCCTCTAAGAAATTATCAACATCTTTTCGCAAACTAGTTAGATCCCATAATCTTTTTGACACTTGGAGGATAAAACACCCAATCCAAAAAAATTATACATTCTATTCTCACCCTCACGAGTCATATTCTAGACTAGATTATTTCCTTGTTACAGACCCTCTACTTCCCTATGTAGTTTCTTCTAAAATAAATCCTATTACCTGGTCGGATCATGCACCTATTGAACTCAATGTCTTGTTGACAAAGTCTTTTACTAAATCCTGCCACTGGTGCCTCAATGAATCGTTGCTTAAAAACCCTTTATCTCAAACCCAACTACAGCAGAAACTAACTGAATTTTTCCAGATTAATGATGGCTCTGTTTCAGAGATTTCCACCTTGTGGGAGGCCCACAAAGCTTTTTTTAGAGGTGAATGTATAGCTATGGGCTCTCGCCTAAAAAAAGATTCTGTACAACTCAAAAATGACCTAATTACCCAACTGCAGACAGCTGAAGGAAACTTGCTGGCCTCCCCCACGGTGGAAAAATTGAGAAATGTCACCTCAATCCGGGATCGAATTAAATCTTTTGACCTGAACCAAATTTCCAAATCCATGTTATGGGCCAAGCAAAAATTTTACGATTATGCCTACGCCAATCTGTACCTGGGGGAGTGGGAGAGGGCGCTCAGGGATGACGAGGGCCTTGCCATGTATACGAGCCACATATGTATGTGGCTACGATACATTGATGATGTCCTCCTCATCTGGGAGGGCCCTGAGGAAATGTTACTAAAGTTTTTGATCACATCAATCAAAATAAACATAATTTAAAGTTTACTATGACTTATGATCGCGATCAAATGACCTTCTTGGACGTACAGCTGAGACGTACCCCTGAGGGTCAAATCTCTAGTACCTTGTTTCGGAAAAGCACCACAGGAAACATTATCCTCCATGTGGATAGCTTTCACCCTATAGCCTTAAAGAATTCTAACCCATATGGACAGTACCTACGTTTATGCAGGAACTGCTTCGATGAGGTTCTCTTTAAGCAAGAAGCACAGAAATTACAAACTAGACTGTTAGCACAGGGCTACAGCCGCTCCTGTCTACGCAGGGCTTACAATTGAGCAGCCGCACAACCCCGACACGGATTGTTGTTTAAAGAGAAGGTCAAGAGTGACCCCGGTATGGATCCCACCAGGGTCATTCTACGCTTCTCTAAACAACATAATGAGATCAGAAACATTATTCGAAAGCATTGGTCCATACTTTTGGATGATCCGAAAGTCAGCAGGTTCATTTCAGATATTCCCTCGATCACCTATAGAGGGGCCACCTCGTTGAGGGACAAACTAGTTCAAAGTGAGTTCAAAAGCGCACAAAAAAGACAAAAACACTGTTCCATTTTGGGATCTTTTCCCTGTGGACACTGTTCCTTTTGTCAATACATAAGACGCGAAAAAATCTTCAATCTTCCGAATGGGACAATTTTCAAACCGGCACACTTTACCAACTGTCAGACATGAGGAGTTGTGTACCTCATGTCATGTGAATGTGGAGCATATTACGTCGGTAAGACGAAACAAGAATTCCACCGGCGAATATCCAAACATGTCTACCACATGCAAATTGGCAACCCGTATCTACCACTTGGGTGACATGTAATGGAAAACCACAACTATAAAATGCCTAAAGTGTCCTTCGCCGCACTCGATCAAATTCATATACCAGAACGAGGCGGCAACTGGAACAAAATTTTGTTGCAGCATGAACAGAGGTGGATATTTAAACTAAATTCCACCTCTTTCCCAGGATTAAATGAGGCCATTTCGTTCGTCCTATTTTTAAAGGGCTTTGTTTCTGGAAAAACCCAATAGCAATATTCCTCTCTAGATTGGTCACAAAATAAAATAAAATAAAATAAAAACAATAAGTACTTCTGGCCATGTCCTTTGTCCCTGTCACCTCTCCCTCTCCCCCCCCCCCCCGTTCAATGCATTCTTATTCTTATTTTATTTTATTTTATTTATTTTTAGTCTAAATTTGATGTTGCAGAGTTACCAATGTATGTGATTGAATTCTCCTGTATTTACTGATGCTTTATATACATACAATATATGTAATACCTAGCGGATAATGGCACCACCTCCGAATTGTGAATAACATGTATATGCAAGGCATTGTGAAGTTTTGGGGAATGGTGTTCATGTGGTTTAGACGGCACCATTGGTCCCCTCCTCTTCACAAGCGTGCCTTGTTGTTATGTTTAAGCATCATAACCTATCATTATTTTGCTCTGTGTCCCCCTTTTGAATTGCTTCTCCCTTCCCCAGTGGGGCTCCGGCGCTTTGTCCGCTGCCGCTTCCGGGTCAGGGGTGATCTTTGATGTGGCTTCCCGGCAAGGGGGGGAGGGGCCGGCCTTCATAGGCGGCTCCTCCCCCCTTGTTCCCCATTGGACGTTCGGGCGGGCACCGGGCGCCGTGTTGGGGATCTCCCCCCTTGCCGGCGGCGTTCCAGAACACTCTCGAACGCTCCCCGTCACTGCGCATGCGCGGGGCCCCGTGCGTGCGACGTGACGTAGGGGCATCATGAGATTTCGGCGAGAGTGACGTCCTATCGGAGCCTATGGCTTTTTCCGAACGCCGGGGAGTCCACTCTGCCTGCTATGGAGTAATCGGGGGATTGCACACACCTGTGATGGACTGAAACAAGATATACACGCCCCCAGTAAGTGGTAGATATAAAAGTGGTATTTGCAATACACCCTCAGTCTTTCCCTGCTTGGGGGACCAGAAGCACTTATAGTTGTCACACAGTAAGTATACTTTCTAGCGATGTGTCTTTGCACCATTCTTTGCCCTATACAATTATGGCTCGTGTGGAAACTAATCAATCCCACACTGATCCTTACTTATTTATTTATTTATAATGATATTGTTATTTCATTTTTCTTTCTTATTTCAGACTGGTCGACTCAGGATTGGATACTAATCCGCTGAGTCTGACACAGCTTGCGACCAATTCCGGGTTGGCTGACAAGTAACAGTCTAGTTACATGGGGCAATATGGAGCAGTCACATGCGCTACCTAACACTTTTTGAGGTAATGTTTTGCATTCACAGTTTGTGTTCTTTTCTTTCCTTTATTTGGGTCTACTCCTTTTGGCACTACAAACCCAACCCCCTTTTTTTGCTCACTGCCGGCTTTTTTCACACACACTGGCACCTATGTCACCAACCTCCTACCCCACACACATACATTGCATGGCTTGCTTTACCATTCACTCCCCCCCATTCCCCCACTCCCTCCCACTCTTTCACTCCCCCCTCACTACCTCATTATTATCTTCACATATGGCACAGACTGAGTGTTTAGTAATACCTTATATATTTTTATGAATTATCTTTATTAATTGGTATTTAGAATTTGATATACAAACATGGCTTTGAATTCCTTGTTTGAGTTATACGCATTATACGCATGATAAAATTGGAGACTCCAGTCCCCTAGTGGCCTTTTTGTCCACACAACAAATTTGGTTAACCTGTTATATTTGTCATGGGCGTTTATTTAGTTCGTCTTTTAATTTTCATCGCAGGTGTGGTTTGTCTTTCGGCCGGTTATTTGGCCGGCGGGCGGTGCCTGAGAGTGTGACCTCTCGTAAGTTGCGTCACTGTTTTCACTGCCCTGGTCTGGGCTGCAGTGGTGGTAGAGGTGCCTGGGACTCTTCCTTGGGGAAGAGGGGAAGACAATTTTTTAAGGGATCCCCATGTGGGAGGTTTTTCTCCTTTCCTGCTGGACATACATTATTGGGTAATTATACTATATTTGTGTATTGCATGGTAAATGTAATTGTTGCCATATTAATGGAATCCATATATGTACATCAACCCTATCCGTGTATATTTTCCAGCAGACTGACCCTCTGAAGAAGACCCTTAGTGTATGGGTTGAAACGCGTCAGGTTTAATGTTCATGATAATAAGCCTTGTTATGAATATATGTCTGCAAATGCATGTTTAACCAATTTAGTTTTAAGGTACTTCCCCATCACTGACTCTACTCGTTACTGTGCTGCCAAAAAACCCCACCCGGGGAAATCCCTCCTTTTTTGTTTCTACGATTATGCAAACAAACCACACAGGATGCTGGTTATCAAATTAAAACCACGGCCCTTTCTATCGATCCCCGATCACTTGATACAATCTGATGGTACCCCCACATATTGCCCGAAAGCTATGTCAAAAGTCTTTGGAGACTTCTATAGTCAGTTATATAACTGCTTAGGCCCTGATTCGCACCCTCAATTCTCACAATCTGAGTTTGATAAATTCATGGATTCCCTACCGCTACCAAAAATCTCCGCCGATCATATAACCTCTCTTAACTCTCCGATCACTGAGGAGGAAAGAGGAGAAGTGATTAATAATCTTCCAGCCCACAAATCCCCAGGCCCTGACGGTCTTCCTTACATTTATTATAAAACTTTTGCACAAACTTTAACGCCCTATCTACAATCCCTATTTTCCTCTTTCTTCAGAGGATCCATTCCGCATTCACAATTCTTACATGCAAACATAACAGTAATTCCCAAGCCGGGTAAGGACTCCGCATTACCCGACAACTATCGCCCTATTGCTTTATTAAATTCAGATTACAAAATTTTTACTAAGATATTAGCTAATAGATTATCCCCTCTATTAACATCCTTAATCCACAGGGACCAGGTTGGATTTGTTCCCACGAGACATGCTGGAGATAATACAAGAAGAACCATAGATTTGATAGACCTAATAACTAGAACCAAACATCCCACCATAGTTTTGAGCTTAGATGCTCAAAAAGCTTTTGATCGATTAAGTTGGCCCTTCATGTTCGCAGTCTTAACCCGATTCGGATTCTCAGGTCCCTTTATACAGGCTCTTCGAACCCTATATTCCCTCCCTACATCTCAAGTCCAGTTGTCCTCCTATATCTGACAACGATTTACTCTGAGAAATGGCACCAGACAAGGATGCCCTCTATCACCCTTATTATTTATACTAAGTCTCGAACCTTTAGCAGCAGCTATTAGATCTCATCCTAATATCAGGGGAATTCCACTACGACAACAGGATTACAAACTCTCTCTATTCGCAGATGACATCTTACTAACCATCACACATCCTGACACTTCTCTACCCTCCTTACATGAAACTCTCTCAATATTTGGGTCCTTATCAGGTTTTCGTGTTAATCAGACCAAAACAGAAGCTCTCCCCATCAATATACCCTCAGACATGCTCAGCTCCTTGCAAAACAGATTTAAGTATAGATGGTGCCAGACCTCACTGAAATATTTAGGAATTCATTTTACCCCCTCATATCACTCACTTTACCAAGCTAAGTTCCCTCCTTTGTTCGCAGAAATTGCTAAACTCCTGCAACATTGGTCTTCCATCCCAATCTCCCTCCTTGGCAGAATTAACGTTCTCAAAATGTCGGTACTGCCCAAATTATTGTATCTCTTTGAAAGCTGCCGGTCTCAGTCCCTCTGTCGCAGTTGAAAAATCTCCAGAGAAAGTGCCTTAACTTTATTTGGAATAATGCATCCCATAGAATTGCTCAATCGGTAGAGCTAAAGGCAGATTGGCCGCCCCCGATTTCATTAAGTACTATTATGCCTCTCACCTTAGGGTACTGACTACATGGACCTCAAGAAAAGCCGCAAGTAGATGGGCTGAAATTGAAATGGGGATTACTGCCCCAGTACATCCTTGATATATGTTATGGCCATCCTCAAAGAAATTCATACCCCAACTAAGGTCTTTATGTCTATCCCCGATGCTTTTTACGCTATCTATCTGGAAAAGATGTATGGACAAATTTTCTCTTTCCTTACCTTGCTCCCCTCTCCAGAATATTCTCTTTAACCCAGACATCCCAGATGGACTATCTTACCTGCGAACACTTACCTGCGAACACTTCCATGGACTCATGCAGGCATATTTCAACTGCGACATCTGGTTCACCCAGTAACATGTAAGCTTTTATCATTCTCAGATCTCAAAGAAAAACACGTTTTACCAAACTCTATAGAATACTTTTATTTACAAATTAAACATTTTTTTCCAATCCAACTTCCCCTCATTATCCTTAGAAAAACCCACAGATTTTGAAATGTTGTGTACAAATGGCCCATATGAACCAAAACTAATTTCATCTATAAAATAAAATACTTCAGGCAGTACCCCCCTTAACTGACTCCACACATAAATACATGACAAAATGGTCCAGAATGCTAAATAGATCAATCTCATTGTTAGATTGGGGTAAAATCTGGGAGTCGGCTTTCAAAGTTTCCAGATGTGTGGCACAAAAGGAGACCGCTATTAAGATAATATTTTTTTGGTACAAAACTCCTGAGTTGTTACATGCCCAAAGCCCTTCTCTTTCTGATGTGTGCTGGAGGTATGGACAGTCCGTAGGTACGCACCTTCACATCTTCTGGGACTGTCATATCTTAAGTGCGTATTGGACCGAGATACAAAATTTATTACAATCACTTTTTGCCACATCTATCCCATTAAACCCCATACATTTTCTTTTGGGCCTACCTTTCCCGGGCATCCCTAAATCATTACAGAAACTAGGGTCTTTTATACTTCTGGCAGCAAAAAGAGCCATCGCTAGACTTTAGCTATCTACCTCCGCTCCCACTTTACACCACGCTCTCTCCATTGTCACAGATATGCGAAAAATGGAACACTTAACCGCAAAAATTGAAGATAAACTTCCCCAATTTGAAAAAATTTGGAAACCTTGGGATGATTCAATATTTTCTCCCGATTCTGTCAATTCTGCTTCTTTTTGATTCCAATTAGCATTATTCTTTGAGCATCCTTATATTTGAACTTGTAGTTGAGACAGAAGCATGGATACTGTAAGGAACTTCTTTTTTTCTGTTTGTATGACCCAATACTGGAAGAAGCTGACATCTACTTGTACAGATATCCCCATCAAGCTTATTTATACTGTTTGTACTTAGCTTTTGAATGCTTCAATGTTAAATTGTCATAATTTTTTTCTTATATCTTTTGTTATGCCGATTTATATTTGTTGAAAAATAAAAAATTAAAAAAAAAAACTGCTTGCGGCTGTAATTTAATGTCGGGTCCCGGCAATATGGATGAAAGTTATTTAGAAAAATGGCATGGGTAACCCCCTAGCCCATTACCAGGCCCTTTGGGTCTTGTTTGGATATTAAGGGGAACCCCACATCTAAATTAAAAAAAGAAAAGGCGTGGGGCCCCCAGGCCATATATACTCTGAACACCAGTATACCGGCGGTCCCAAGAAAGACAGGGACTGTAGGTTTGTTCTTAAGTTGAATCTGTTTGTAATTTGGAACAGGTACATTTTATAAGTTTAGCTCCAGCCAAAAAATCTATTTTTAAGCTTTTTAGAAAACACAGGGAAGGGTTATCACCCCTGTAACATTTGTTTTGCTGTCTGAGTCCCTATTCAGAAGATTTCACTTCACTTTCTGTCCCAATGACAATTGAATTTTGAAATTTTGGGGGTTTTAGGGAAACAAGGATTGGTGATAAAACATCAGTAGAGAAGACACCTTTTTCCCACATTAACTCTTACAGAGAGAATTTCCCTTCCTAGGGGTAGATTTCCTCTCACTTCTTGCTGTCTCCCTCTGTTTGTAAGTAGGAGTCGTTTGTGAGTCGGATGTTTGAAAGTAGAGGCCTGCCCTATATACTATGCAGAAATTTGGGCCTTAGGTGTTGGTGGTACCAGAACACTGTAAGCCCTCAGGGTCAGAAAAATTGGGCCTTTGGTGGTGGTGTGGTGGTGTTGCCACAACACTGTAAGCCCTCACAGTTACTCTTGGTGGGTGCAGGAATGGACCCTACTGTGAAATATTAGATCAAAAATTGTAATTACATGCCCCTGTTGAACAGGGGCAGAAAAATTGGGCCTTAGGCACTGGTGGTGGTGCCACAACACTGTAACTCCTCACAGATACTCTAGTTTAGTGCAGGAACAAGCCCTGCTGCGAAATATTACAGCAAAAATTGTAATTACACACCCCTGTTGAACAGGGGCAGAAAATTGGGCCTTAGGCACTGGTGGTGGTGCCACAACACTGCAGCCCCTCACAAATACTCTAGTTGAGCGCAGGAACAAGCCCTGCTGCAAAATATTACAAAATCAAAATGTCTCCCAAACAGGGGGGACCAAGAAAAGATGGGGCTCACTGAAGGGCAAAACACAATGTGAATATATTATCAAAAATGTTTATTGGTATGGTACAAAAAATAATAAAACATGTGGATAAAAGAGTATAGACCAAATACTATACTATCCTTAGTATAGAAAATAGTCTGGCCTCAAAGGGTCAGTCCAAACAATCACAGACTGGGGGGACAAAACAACATGTAACGAATGACAAATAACAGCGTCCGGACGCCAAGGAAATTGATGTCTGCCCAACCAGCTATCAATGAGAAATGTCCAGCAATTGCTGAGTATGGTTGTAGGCTGACATCAGTCCCCTGGGGAAAGGGGGCTCGAGCCAAGAGGGGCAGGGGGGAGGGCCATGGTGAGGAACACGGATAGGGGCACTAGTTAATCACTATGGACTATGATGAAGAAGTAGTCCCGTGTGTAATCTGTAAACAGTGCTGAACCAGTAGAAGCAACTGATCAAATGTAAATGATGGCAAATGATGGCAAAGTTAATCGGTGTATAAATAATACTGTACATATATCCTGATTGGAAGATGTAAAGTCAGTGTGAGGCACCGTAGATAGTCATGCTATTGGTAAACAGAAAATGAAGGTAACCTAGTACATTACCACTTTCGGGTCATGGGTAGATACCATCAGATACTTCCGTAGTGTTGCACACCTTCCATTGTGTTCTGTTTCCTGTGGATGCTTATAATATCAATGCTATTGCTCACAAGAATGCTATTGCTCCAAAAAGCGCTGTATTAATAGGCAAATGGAAGTCCATTTGCCTATTGCTCTTCAGTGAGCCCCATCTTTTCTTGGTCCCCCCGTTTGGGACACATTTTGATTTTGCAGTTTTTTAGGGGCTGAAGAGCAATCACAATTTCTCAGGTACATAAACAATATATATACATGTTAAATCAAGCCTCCTCTGTCTATATTTGTTATGTTTGCAAAATAGTACAGCAAAAATTGTAATTACACGCCCACTGTTAAACAGGGGCAGAAAAATTGGGCCTTAGCCACTGGTGGTGGTGCCCAGAACCAAAAATGTTCTTACAAGCTATCAACATGAACATTGAGGAGGAATAGGATAGTCACTCAGCATAACAGGATAATCACTCAGCATCAGCATAGGCAGTCTTCAAGGGATCTCACATTCATAAAAAAATTAGTCAGTTACATCAGCATCAGGTGCTTGGTAGCTGGTGATCCAAGACTCATTTTTATGAAGGTGAGCAGATCAACCGAGTCGGTGGACAGGCGCACTCTGTGATCAGTTACAAAGCCTCCAGCAGCACTGAATGTGCATTCCAAAAGAACGCTGAATGCAGGACAGGCCAGTAGCTCAATTGCATACTGTGCAAGCTCTGGCCAGTGATCCATCCTCAAGACCCAGTAACCCAGAGGATTTTCGGTTGGAAAGGTCTCCAAGTCTGATCTTGCCCCTAGTGATTCCTGCACCATATAAATTAGACGCTGGCGACGGTTGCTGGAACCGATCAGACATTGGGGCTGCGGACTAAAAAAACTGTCTGAACGCCTCTGTCAGACAGCCACCTTCTCCACCGCTCCTTCTGTGACTGACCGAAGCCTCAGCAACACGTTGTCCAGGACCAGGAATTTGTAACCTCCCAGGCTCTGGAAACGCGTTGCACAAACCTTTCTGCAAGGCCTCCCAAAGATGTTTCATCCTCTGCTCCCTTTGAGACAGCTGGATAAGTTCCACAACCTTACCCTTGTAACGTGGTTCAAGGAGGGTTGCCAGCCAGTACTGATCCCTCTCCTTGATACCATGAATCCAAGGGTCCTTTCGCAGGCTTTGCAGGATCAGGGAGGCCATGCAGCGTAGGTTTGCTAAGGCATTCTGTCTGGAGTCCTCTGGGTCACTAAGGACGACCTGATCCACAGCCACTTCCTCCCAGCCACGTACAAGTCCATGGGTTTCTGGGGACTGTAAACGATCCCTTAAAGACTGCTGCTGATGCTAAATGCTAGGCTTCACCTCCATGCTGACGCAATCCTCCTCCTCTTCCTGTGTGATCGGCGGGCCTGCAGGAACATTGTCAGGATAAAGGGGGCTTTGAGAGGTAAGGAAGTCCTCCTTTTCCTCTGTTCTGCCTCAAGTGCCCTGTCCATTATTCCACACAGCGTGTGCTCCAACAGGTAGACAAGAGGGACAGTATCACTGATGCATGCACTGTCACTGCTCACCATCCTTGTGATCTCAAATGGTGACAGGACAGTGCATGCATCCTTGATCATGAGCCACTGGCATGGAGAAAAAAAGCGAAGCTCCCCTGACCGTGTCCTGGTGCAATAGTCGCACAGGTACTCATTGATGGCCCACTGCTGTGCATGCAGCTACTGCAGCATGGCCAACGTTGAGTTTCATCTGGTTGGCATGTCACAGATTAGGCCGTTCTTGGGCAGGTTTTATTCATTTTGGAGGTCAGCCAGCTGAGCACTGGCATTATATGACCGGCGGAATTGCACACAGACTTTCCTGGCCTGCCTCAGGAGATCCTGTAAGCCTGGGTACCTGCACAAGAACCACTGCACCACCAAATTAAAGACATGAGCCAAACAGGGAACATGGGTGAAGTGTCCCTGTCAGAGGGTGGAGTGGAGGTTGGTGCCATTATCACAAACCACCATTCCTGCCTGAAGCTGGCGTGGCCTCAACCACCTCTGAGCCTGCCCCTTCAGAGATGACAGAATCTCTGCCCCAGTGTGGCTCCTGTCCCCTAAGCACACCAGCTCAAGCACTGCATGCCATCTTTTTTGCCTGAGTGCTTGCATAGCCCCTTGAACGTCTACAGAGTACCGCTGGTTCTGAGGACAAATCTGTAGAGGAAGAGATCATGAAGGAAGAAGAAGAGGAGGGGGTGAAGGAGAGAGGTGTGTCGGAATCACCACTAGTAGCACTTTGGAGGCATGGTGGCAGAAAAGCAACAAAACTGCACCCTGTCCTTCATCCTACCCAGCTGCCAGCAGGGTCACCCAGTGTGCCGTGAAAGATAGGTAACGTCCCTGTTCATGCCTGCTGGACCATGAGTCAGTGGTAATATGCTAATATGCACCTTACCGCTGACTGCCCTATCCAGTGAGGCATGGACATTGCCTTCCACGTGCCGGTAAAGAGCCAGAATCGCGTTCTGTGAAAAAAAGTGGCGTTTGGGAACCTGCCACTGAGGTACCGCACATTCCACAAATTCACGAAAGGGGGCAGAGTCTACCAGCTGAAAAGTCAGCAGTTGGAGTGCTAGCAATTTAACCAAGCTAGCATTCAGCTGCTGGGCATGTGGATGGCTGGGACCAAATTTCTTTTGCCGGTTTAGCAACTGGGTTAGGGAAATTTGCCTGCTACAATCGGATGTTGATGTAGCGATAGCAGATTGCCCGCAAGTACTTGGCACACCTAATTCTACACCTTCATTCCTCTCAGTGCAGGTTTCTGAGAGAACTGAAGGTATAGTGGGGTTGGAGATACTAACTGATGAGGAGCAAGGAGAGGTCTACCTTGTTCTTTGGTGTGGGTCTTTTAAGTAAGCTTGCCAACGGACTGCATGGGAGTTCGACATATGTCTGGTCAAGCATGTGGTGCCCAAGTGGAAGGCAGTAACTTGAGCCCAAAAAGTGGCTGCTGTTTTGGCCACACTTGATACCCTTCAGACATATGTTGCAAACAGCAATGGTGCGATCTGCTGCACACATCTCAAAAAAGGCTCACACCAAAGAACTCCTGGAACCTGGCAGTATATTGCAGCTGGGGGAACATGACTGCCAGTTTGTTGTCCTTCTTGGGCACCCCCTCAATTTGGGCTCAAGTTACTGCCTTCCTCAATCTGGGTACCATCATCGGAGCCTTCAAAATGCTGCGTATCCTCTTGCAGCATGTACCCAGCAATGTGGTCGAACAGTTCAGGGGACTCCTCAAGGCATCATGGTGGGGCAAGGGAAGGAGTGACTGATGACATTGAGCTAATGGAAGAGGCCGCTTTGGTAGGTGCATTGGCAGCCAAAGTACTCTGAGCCTGGGTGACAGAGGATGAGGAGGATGAGGACGGCTTCATCATCCACTCTACCAACTGTTCTGCATGTTGTGGCTCAACACAGTGAGCTGCCAAAAAAAAGGACAAGCGTGCCCCACGGCCACGTGCTGAGGATACACAATGTCCACGACCAGTAATGATGGCTGTAGACACAGAGCCTGCTTGCCCTCTTTAGTATATTAGGAAGAGAAAAAAAGGAATGGTCTGCAGTGAGATTTAGCTAAACTAGATACAGTACTGAATATACTGCAGCTAAATGAATGAACTGCCTGCCTGTAGTATATTAGAAAGAGAGCAACAGGAACGGTCTGCAGCGAGATCTAGCTGTACAGGATACAGTACTGAATATACTGCAGCTAACTGAATGAACTGCCTGCCTGTAGTATATTAGGAAGGGAACAACAGGAATGGTCTGCAGCAAGATCTAGCTGCACAGGATACAGTACTGAATATACTGCAGCTAACTGAATAAACTGCCCACCTCTAGTTTATTAGGAAGAGAACAACAGGAACGGTCTGCAGAGAGATCTAGCTAAACTGGATACAGTACTGAATATACTGCAGCTAACTGATTGAACTGCCTGCCTGTAGTATATTAGGAAGAGAACAACAGGAATGGTCTGCAGCGAGATCTAGCTGCACAGGGTACAGTACTGAATATACTGCAGCTATATAACTGAATAAACTGCCTGCCTCTAGTATATTAGGAAGAGAACAACAGGAATGGTCTGCAGCAAGATCCAGCTAAACTGGATACAGAACTGAATATACTGCAGCTAACTGAATGAACTGCCTGCCTGTAGTATATTAGGAAGAGAACAACAGGAACGGTCTGCAGCAAGATCTTGCTGCACAGGATACAGTACTGAATATACTGCAGCTAACTGAATGAACTGCCTGTTTGTAGTATATTAGGAAGAGAACAACAGGAATGGTCTGCAGTGAGATCTAGCTGCACAGGATACAGTACTGAATATACTGCAGCTAACTGAATGAACTGCCTGCCTGTAGTATATTAGGAAGAGAACAACAGGAACGGTCTGCAGCGAGATCTAGCTGCACAGGATACAGTACTGAATATACTGCAGCTAACTGAATGAACTGCCTGCCTGTAGTATATTAGGAATGGAACAACAGGAACGCTCTGCAGTGAGATCTAGCTGCACAGGATACAGTACTGAATATACTGCAGCTAACTGAATGAACTGCCTGTCTGTAGTATATTAGGAACAAAACAGGAACGTCTTCAGCGAGATCTAGCTGCACAAGATACAGTACTGAATATACTGCAGCTAACTGAATGAACTGCCTGCCTTTAGTATATTAGGAAGAGAACAACCGGAATGGTCTGCAGCAAGATCTAGCTGCACAGGATAAAGTACTGAATATACTGCAGCTAACTGAATGAACTACCTGCCTGTAGTATATTAGGAACAGAACAACAGGAACAGTCTGCAGCAAGATCTAGCTGCACAGGATACAGTACTGAATATACTGCAGCTAACTGAATGAACTGCCTGCCTGTAGTATATTAGGAACAGAATAACAGGAACGGTCTGTAATGAGATCTAGCTGCACAGGATATAGTACTGAATATACTGCAGCTAACTGAATGAACTGCCTGCCTGTAGTATATTAGGAAAAGAAAAACAGGAATGGTCTGCAGCGAGATCTAGCTGCACAGGATACAGTACTGAATATACTGCAGGTAAATGAATGAACTGCCTGCCTGTAGTATATTAGGAAGAGAACAACAGGAACGGTCTGCAGCGAGAGGTAGCTGCACAGGATACAGTACTGAATATACTGCAGCTAACTGAATGAACTGCCTGCCTGTAGTATATTAGGAAGAGAACAACAGGAACAGTCTGCAGCGAGATCTAGTTGCACAGGATACTGTAATGAATATACTGCAGGTAACTGAATGAACTGCCTGTCTGTAGTATATTAGGAAGAGAACAACAGGAACGGTCTGCAGCGAGATCTAGCTGCACAGGATACAGTACTGAATATACTGCAGGTAACTGAATGAACTGCCTGCCTGTAGTATATTAGGAAGAGAACAACAGGAACGGTCTGCAGCGAGATCTAGCTGCACAGGTTACAGTACTGTATATCCTGCAGGTAACTGAATGAACTGCCTGCCTGTAGTATATTAGGAAGAGAACAACAGGAACGGTCTGCAGCGAGATCTAGCTGCACAGGATAGAGTAATGAATATACTGCACTTAACTGAATGAACTGCCTGCCTGTAGTATATTAGGAAGGGAACAACAGGAACGGTCTGCAGCAAGAGCTAGCTGCACAGGATACAGTACTGAATATACTGCAGCTAACTGAATGAACTGCCTGCCTGTAGTATATTAGGAGGAGAACAACATGAACAGTCTGCAGCAAGATATAGTGGCACAGGATACAGTACTGAATATACTGCAGCTAACTGATTGAACTGCCTGCCTGTAGTATATTAGGAAGAGAACAAAAGGAACGGTCTGCAGCGAGATCTAGCTGCTCAGGATATAGTACTGAATATACTGCAGGTAACTGAATGAACTGCCTGCCATTAGTATATTAGGAAGAGAACAACAGGAACGTTCTGCAGCGAGATCTAGCTGCACAGGATACAGTAATGAATATCCTGCAGGTAACTGAATGAACTGCCTGCCTGTAGTATATTAGGAAGAGAACAACAGGAATGGTCTCAGCGAGATCTAGCTGCACAGGATAGAGTACTGAATATACTGCAGCTAACTGAATGAACTGCCTGCCTGTAGTATATTAGGAAGAGAACAACAGGAACGGTCTGCAGCGAGATCTAGCTGCACAGGATAGATTACTGAATATACTGCAGCTAATTAAATAAACTGCCTGCCTGTAGTATATTAGGAAGGGAACAACAGGAACGGTCTGCAGCGAGATCTAGCTGCACAGGATACAGTACTGAATATACTGAAGCTAAATGAATGAACTGCCTGCCTGTAGTATATTAGGAAGGGAACAACAGGAACGGTCTGCAGCAAGAGCTAGCCGCACAGGATACAGTACTGAATATACTGCAGCTAACTGAATGAACTGCCTGCCTGTAGTATATTAGGAAGAGAACAACATGAACAGTCTGCAGCAAGATATAGCTGTACAAGATACAGTACTGAATATACTGCAGCTAACTGATTGAACTGCCTGCCTGTAGTACATTAGGAAGAGAACAACAGGAAAGGTCTGCAGCGAGATATAGCTGCACAGGATACAGTACTGAATATACTGCAGGTAACTGAATGAACTACCTGCCTGTAGTATATTAGGAAGAGAACAACAGGAACGTTCTGCAGCGAGATCTAGCTTCACAGGATACAGTTCTGAATATCCTGCAGGTAACTGAATGAACTGCCTGCCTGTAGTATATTAGGAAAAGAACAACAGGAACAGTCTGCAGAGAGATCTAGCTGCACAGGATAGATTACTGAATATACTGTTGCTAACTGAATGAACTGCCTGTCTGTAGTATATTAGCAAGGGAACAACAGGAACGGTCTGCGGCGAGATCTAGCTGCACAGGATACAGTACTGAATATACTGCAGCTAACTGAATGAACTGCCTGCCTGTAGTGTATTAGGAAGAGAACAACAGGAACGGTCTGCAGCGAGATCTAGCTGCACAGGATAGATTACTGAATATACTGCACCTAACTGAATGAACTGCCTGCCTGTAGTATATTAGGAAGGGAACAACAGGAACGGTCTGCAGCAAGAGCTAGCTGCACAGGATAGAGTACTGAATATACTGCAGCTAACTGAATGAACTGCCTGCCTGTAGTATATTAAGAAAAGAACAACATGAACAGTCTGCAGCAAGATATAGCTGCACAGGATACAGTACTGAATATACTGCAGCTAACTGATTGAACTGCCTGGCTGTAGTATATTAGGAAGAGAACAACAGGAACAGTCTGCAGTGAGATCAAGCTCCACAGGATACAGTACTGAATATACTGCAGGTAACTGAATGAACTGCCTGTAGTGTAGTATATTAGGAAGAGAACAACAGGAACGGTCTGTAGCAAGACCTAGCTGCACAGGATACAGTACTGAATATACTTCAGGTAACTGAATGAACTGCCTGCCTGTAGCATATTAGGAAGAGAACAACAGGAACGGTCTGCAGCGAGATCTAGCTGCACAGGATACAGTACTGAATTTACTGCAGGTAACTGAATGAACTGCCTGCCTGTAGTATATTAGGAAGAGAACAACAGGAACGGTCTGCAGTGAGATCTAGCTGCACAGGATACAGTACTGAATATACTGCAGGTAATTGAATGAACTGCCTGCCTGTAGCATATTAGGAAGAGAACAACAGGAAAGGTCTGCAGCGAGATCAAGCTGCAAAGGATAGAGTACTGAATATACTGCAGCTAACTGAATGAACTGCCTGCCAGTAGTATACTAGGAAGAGAATAAAAGGAAGGGTCTGCAGCGAGAGCTAACTGCACAGGATACAGTACTGAATATACTGCATCTAACTGAATGAACTGCCTGCCTGTAGTATATGAGGAAGAGAACAACAGGAATGGACTGCAGCGAGATCTAGCTGCACAGGATACAGTACTGAATATACTGCATCTAACTGAATGAACTGCCTGCCTGTAGTATATTAGGAAGAGAACAACAGGAATGGACTGCAGCGAGATCTAGCTGCACAGGATACAGTACTGAATATACTGCAGCTAACTGAATGAACTGCCTGCTTGTAGTATATTAGGAAGAGAACAACAGGAACGGTCTGTAGCGAGATCTAGCTGCACAGGATACAGTACTGAATATACTGCAGCTAACTGAATAAACTGCCTGCCTGTAGCATATTAAGAAAAGAACAGGAACAGTTTGCAGCGAGATCTAGCTGCACAAGATACAGTACTGAATATACTGCAGGTAATTGAATGAACTGCCTGCCTTTAGTATATTAGGAAGAGAACAACAGGAACGGTCTGCAGCGAGATCTAGCTGCACAGGATAGAGTACTGAATATGCTGCAGCTAACTGAATGAACTGCCTGCCTGTAGTATATTAGGAAGAGAACAAGAGGAACAGTCTGCAGCAAGATATAGCTGCACCGGATACAGTACTGAATATACTGCAGCTAACTGATTTAACTGCCTGCCTGTAGTATATTAGGAAGAGAACAACAGGAACAGTCTGCAGCGAGATCTAGCTGCACAGGATACAGTACTGAATATACTGCAGGTAACTAAATGAACTGCCTGCCTGTAGTATATTAGGAAGAGAACAACAGGAACAGTCTGTAGCGAGATCTAGCTGCACAGGATACAGTACTGAATATACTGAAGTTAACTGAATTTACTGCCTGCCTGTAGTATATTAGGAAGAGAACAAAAGGAATGGACTGCAGCGAGCTCTAGCCGCACAGGATACAGTACTGAATATACTGCAGCTAACTGAATGAACTGCCTGCTTGTAGTATATTAGGAAGAGAACAACAGGAATGGTCTGTCGCAAGATCTAGCTGCACAGGATACAGTACTGAATATACTGCAGCTAACTGAATGAACTGCCTGCCTGTAGTATATTAGGAAAAGAACAACAGGAACAGTTTGCAGCGAGACCTAGCTGCACAGAATACAGTACTGAATATACAGCAGGTAACTGAATGAACTGCCTGCCTGTAGTATATTAGGAAGAGAACAACAGGAACAGTCTGCAGCGAGATCTAGCTGCACAGGATACAGTAGTGAATATACTGCAGGTAACTGAATGAACTGCGTGCCTGTAGTATATTAGGAAGAGAACAACAGAAATGGACTGCAACCAGATCTAGCTGCACAGGATACAGTACTGAATATACTGCAGCTAACTGAATGAACTGCCTGCTTGTAGTATATTAGGAAGAGAACAACAGGAACGGTCTGTAGCGAGATCTAGCTGCACAGGATACAGTACTGAATATACTGCAGCTAACTGAATGAACTGCCTGCCTGTAGTATATTAGGAAAAGAACAACAGGAACGGATTTCAGCGAGATCTTGCTGCACAGGATACAGTACTGAATATACTGTAGGTAACTGAATGAACTGCCTGCCTGTAGTATATTAGGAAGAGAAGAAAAGGAACAGTCTGCAGCAAGATATAGCTGCACAGGATACAGTACTGAATATACTGCAGCTAACTGATTGAACTGCCTGCCTGTAGTATATTAGGAAGAGAACAACAGGAACAGTCTGCAGCGAGATCTAGCTGCACAGGATACAGTACTGAATATACTGCAGGTAACTGAATGAACCTCCTGCCTGTAGTATATTAGGAAGACAACAACAGGAACAGTCTGTTGCGTGATCTAGATGCACAGGATACAGTACTGAATATACTGCAGCTAACCGAATGAACTGCCTGCCTGTAGTATATTAGGAAGAGAACAACAGGAAGGTTCTGCAGCGAGAGCTAGCTGCACAGGATAAAGTTATGAATATACTGCATCTAACTGAATGAACTGCCTGCCTGTAGTATATTCGGAAGAGAACAACAGGAACAGTCTGCAGTGAGATCTAGCTGCACAGGATACAGAACTGAATATACTGCAGCTAACTGAATGAACTGCCTGCCTGTAGTATATTAGGAAGAGAACAACAGGAATGGACTGCAGCGAGATCTAGCTGCACAGGATACAGTACTGAATATACTGCAGCTAACTGAATGAACTGCCTGCTTGTAGTATATTAGGAAGAGAACAACAGGAACGGTCTGTAGTGAGATCTAGCTGCACAGGATACAGTACTAAATATACTGCAGCTAACTGAATGAACTGCCTGCCTGTAGTATATTAGGAAGAGAACAACAGGAACGGTCTGCAGCGAGATCTAGCTGCACAGGATACAGTACTGAATATACTGCAGGTAACTGAATGAACTGCCTGCCTGTAGTATATTAGGAAGAGAACAACAGGAATGGACTGCAACCAGATCTAGCTACACAGGATACAGTACTGAATATACTGCAGCTAACTGAATGAACTGCCTCCTTGTAGTATATTAGGAAGAGAACAACAGGAACGGTCTGTAGCGAGATCTAGCTGCACAGGATACAGTACGGAGTATACTGAAGCTAACTGAATGAACTGCCTGCCTGTAGTATATTAGGAAAAGAACAACAGGAACGGTTTGCAGCGAGATCTTGCTGCACAAGATACAGTACTGAATATACTGCAGGTAACTGAATGAACTGCCTGCCTGTAGTATATTAGGAAGAGAACAACAGGAACGGTCTGCAGCAAGATCAAGCTGCACATTATACAGTACTGAATAAACTGCAGCTACCTGAATGAACTGCCTGCCTGTAGTATATTAGGAAGAGAACAACAGGAATGAACTGCAGTGAGATCTAGCTGCACAGGATACAGTACTGAATACACTGCAGCTAACTGAATGAACTGCCTGCTTGTAGTATATTAGGAAGAGAACAACAGGAACGGTCTTCAGCAAGATCTAGCTGCACAGGATACAGTACTGAATATTCTGCAGCTAACTGAATGGACTGCCTGCCTGTAGTATATTAGGAACAGAACAGGAACGGTCTGCAGCGAGATCTACTGTAGCTGTACAGGATACAGTACTGAATATACAGCAGCTAACTGAATGAACTGCCTGCCTGTAGTATATTAGGAAGAGAACAACAGGAATGGTCTACAGCGAGAACTAGCTGCACAGGATACAGTACTGAAGCTAACTGAATGAACTGCCTGCCTGTAGTATATTAGGAACAGAACAACAGGAACGGTCAGCAGCGAGATCTAGTTGCACACGATACAGTACTGAATATACTGCAGCTAACTGAATGAACCGCCTGCCTGTAGTATAGTACGAAGAGAACAACAGGAACGGTCTGCAGCGAGAGCTAGCTGCTCAGGATACAGTACTGAATATACTGCAGCTAACTGAATGAACTGCCTGCCTGTAGTATATTAGGAAGGGAAAAACAGGAACAGTCTGCAGCGAGATTTAGCTTCACAGGATACAGTACTGAATATACTGCAGCTAACTGAATGAACTGCCTGCCTGTAGTATAGTACGAAGAGAACAACAGGAACGGTCTGCAGCGAGAGCTATCTGCACAGGATACAGTACTGAATATACTGCAGCTAACTGAATGAACTGCCTACCTGTAGTATATTAGGAATAGAACAACAGGAATGGACTGCAGCGAGATCTAGCTGCACAGGATACAGTACTGAATATACTGCAGCTAACTGAATGAACTGCCTGCTTGTAGTATATTAGGAAGAGAACAACAGGAATGGTATGCAGCAAGATCTAGCTGCACAGGATACAGTACTGAATATACTGCAGCTAACTGAATGGACTGCCTGCCTGTAATATATTAGGAACAGAACAGGAATGGTCTGCAGCGAGATCTACTGTAGCTGTACAGGATACAGTACTGAATATACTGCAGCTAACTGAATGAACTGCCTGCCTGTAGCATATTAAGAAGAGAACAACATAAATGGTCTGCAGCGAGAACTAGATGCACAGGATACAGTACTGCATCTAACTGAATGAACTGCCTGCCTGTTGTATATTAGGAAGAAAACAAAAGGAATGGTCTGCAGCGAGATCTAGCTGCACAGGATACATTACTGAATATACTGCAGCTAACTGAATGAACTTCCTGCCTGTAGTATATAAGGAAGAGAACAACAGGAATGGTCTGCAGCGAGATCTAGCTGCACAGGATACAGTACTGAATATACTGCAGCTAACTGAATGAACTGCCTGTCTGTAGTATATTTGAAAGAGAACAACAGGAACGGTCTGCAGCAAGATCTTGCTGCACAGGAAAGAGTACTGAATATACTGCAGCTAACTGAATGAACTACTTGCCAGTAGTATATTAGGAAGAGAACAACAGGAACGGTCTGTAGCTAGATCTAGTTGCACAGAATACAGTACTGAATATACTGCAGCTAACTGAATGAACTGCCTGCCTGTAGTATATTAGGAAAAGAACAACAGGAACAGTTTGTAGCAAGATCTAGCTGCACAGGATACAGTACTAAATATACTGCAGCTAACTGAATGAACTGCCTGCCTGTAGTATATTAGGAAGAGAACAACAGGAACAGTCTGCAGCGAGATCTAGCTGCACAGGATACAGTACTGAATATACTGCAGGTAACTGAATGAACTGCCTGCCTGTAGTATATTAGGAAGAGAACAACAGGAATGGACTGCAACCAGATCTAGCTACACAGGATACAGTACTGAATATACTGCAGCTAACTGAATGAACTGCCTCCTTGTAGTATATTAGGAAGAGAACAACAGGAACGGTCTGTAGCGAGATCTAGCTGCACAGGATGCAGTACGGAGTATACTGAAGCTAACTGAATGAACTGCCTGCCTGTAGTATATTAGGAAAAGAACAACAGGAACGGTTTGCAGCGAGATCTTGCTGCACAAGATACAGTACTGAATATACTGCAGGTAACTGAATGAACTGCCTGCCTGTAGTATATTAGGAAGAGAACAACAGGAACGGTCTGCAGCAAGATCAAGCTGCACATTATACAGTACTGAATAAACTGCAGCTACCTGAATGAACTGCCTGCCTGTAGTATATTAGGAAGAGAACAACAGGAATGAACTGCAGTGAGATCTAGCTGCACAGGATACAGTACTGAATACACTGCAGCTAACTGAATGAACTGCCTGCTTGTAGTATATTAGGAAGAGAACAACAGGAACGGTCTTCAGCAAGATCTAGCTGCACAGGATACAGTACTGAATATTCTGCAGCTAACTGAATGGACTGCCTGCCTGTAGTATATTAGGAACAGAACAGGAACGGTCTGCAGCGAGATCTACTGTAGCTGTACAGGATACAGTACTGAATATACAGCAGCTAACTGAATGAACTGCCTGCCTGTAGTATATTAGGAAGAGAACAACAGGAATGGTCTACAGCGAGAACTAGCTGCACAGGATACAGTACTGAAGCTAACTGAATGAACTGCCTGCCTGTAGTATATTAGGAACAGAACAACAGGAACGGTCAGCAGCGAGATCTAGTTGCACACGATACAGTACTGAATATACTGCAGCTAACTGAATGAACCGCCTGCCTGTAGTATAGTACGAAGAGAACAACAGGAACGGTCTGCAGCGAGAGCTAGCTGCTCAGGATACAGTACTGAATATACTGCAGCTAACTGAATGAACTGCCTGCCTGTAGTATATTAGGAAGGGAAAAACAGGAACAGTCTGCAGCGAGATTTAGCTTCACAGGATACAGTACTGAATATACTGCAGCTAACTGAATGAACTGCCTGCCTGTAGTATAGTACGAAGAGAACAACAGGAACGGTCTGCAGCGAGAGCTATCTGCACAGGATACAGTACTGAATATACTGCAGCTAACTGAATGAACTGCCTACCTGTAGTATATTAGGAATAGAATAACAGGAATGGACTGCAGCGAGATCTAGCTGCACAGGATACAGTACTGAATATACTGCAGCTAACTGAATGAACTGCCTGCTTGTAGTATATTAGGAAGAGAACAACAGGAATGGTATGCAGCAAGATCTAGCTGCACAGGATACAGTACTGAATATACTGCAGCTAACTGAATGGACTGCCTGCCTGTAATATATTAGGAACAGAACAGGAATGGTCTGCAGCGAGATCTACTGTAGCTGTACAGGATACAGTACTGAATATACTGCAGCTAACTGAATGAACTGCCTGCCTGTAGCATATTAAGAAGAGAACAACATAAATGGTCTGCAGCGAGAACTAGATGCACAGGATACAGTACTGCATCTAACTGAATGAACTGCCTGCCTGTTGTATATTAGGAAGAAAACAAAAGGAATGGTCTGCAGCGAGATCTAGCTGCACAGGATACATTACTGAATATACTGCAGCTAACTGAATGAACTTCCTGCCTGTAGTATATAAGGAAGAGAACAACAGGAATGGTCTGCAGCGAGATCTAGCTGCACAGGATACAGTACTGAATATACTGCAGCTAACTGAATGAACTGCCTGTCTGTAGTATATTTGAAAGAGAACAACAGGAACGGTCTGCAGCAAGATCTTGCTGCACAGGAAAGAGTACTGAATATACTGCAGCTAACTGAATGAACTACTTGCCAGTAGTATATTAGGAAGAGAACAACAGGAACGGTCTGTAGCTAGATCTAGTTGCACAGAATACAGTACTGAATATACTGCAGCTAACTGAATGAACTGCCTGCCTGTAGTATATTAGGAAAAGAACAACAGGAACAGTTTGTAGCAAGATCTAGCTGCACAGGATACAGTACTGAATATACTGCAGGTAACTGAATGAACTGCCTGCCTGTAGTATATTAGGAAGAGAAGAACAGGAACAGTCTGCAGCAAGATATAGCTGCACAGGATACAGTACTGAAGATACTGCAGCTAACTGATTGAACTGCCTGCCTGTAGTATATTAGGAAGAGAACAACAGGTACAGTCTGCAGCGAGATGTAGCTGCACAGGATACAGTACTGAATATACTGCAGGTAACTGAATGAACCTCCTGCCTGTAGTATATTAGGAAGACAACAACAGGAACAGTCTGTAGCGTGATCTAGCTGCACAGGATACAGTACTGAATATACTGCAGCTAACTGAATGAACTGCCTGCCTGTAGTATATTAGGAAGAGAACAACAGGAAGGTTCTGCAGCGAGAGCTAGCTGCACAGGATACAGTTATGAATATACTGCATCTAACTGAATGAACTGCCTGCCTGTAGTATATTAGGAAGAGAACAACAGGAATGAACTGCAGTGAGATCTAGCTGCACAGGATACAGTACTGAATACACTGCAGCTAACTGAATGAACTGCCTGCTTGTAGTATATTAGGAAGAGAACAACAGGAACGGTCTGCAGCAAGATCTAGCTGCACAGGATACAGTACTGAATATTCTGCAGGTAACTGAATGGACTGCCTGCCTGTAGTATATTAGGAACAGAACAGGAACGGTCTGCAGCGAGATCTACTGTAGCTGTACAGGATACAGTACTGAATATACAGCAGCTAACTGAATGAACTGCCTGCCTGTAGTATATTAGGAAGAGAACAACAGGAATGGTCTGCAGCGAGAACTAGCTGCACAGGATACAGTAATGAAGCTAACTGAATGAACTGCCTGCCTGTAGTATATTAGGAACAGAACAACAGGAACGGTCTGCAGCGAGATCTAGTTGCACACGATACAGTACTGAATATACTGCAGCTAACTGAATGAACCGCCTGCCTGTAGTATAGTACGAAGAGAACAACAGGAACGGTCTGCAGCGAGAGCTAGCTGCTCAGGATACAGTACTGAATATACTGCAGCTAACTGAATGAACTGCCTGCCTGTAGTATATTAGGAAGGGAAAAACAGGAACAGTCTGCAGCGAGATTTAGCTTCACAGGATACAGTACTGAATTTACTGCAGCTAACTGAATGAACTGCCTGCCTGTAGTATAGTACGAAGAGAACAACAGGAACGGTCTGCAGCGAGAGCTATCTGCACAGGATACAGTACTGAATATACTGCAGCTAACTGAATGAACTGCCTGCATGTAGTATATTAGGAAGAGAACAACAGGAATGGTATGCAGCAAGATCTAGCTGCACAGGATACAGTACTGAATATACTGCAGCTAACTGAATGGACTGCCTGCCTGTAATATATTAGGAACAGAACAGGAATGGTCTGCAGCGAGATCTACTGTAGCTGTACAGGATACGGTACTGAATATACTGCAGCTAACTGAATGAACTGCCTGCCTGTAGCATATTAAGAAGAGAACAACATAAATGGTCTGCAGCGAGAACTAGATGCACAGGATACAGTACTGCATCTAACTGAATGAACTGCCTGCCTGTTGTATATTAGGAAGAAAACAAAAGGAATGGTCTGCAGCGAGATCTAGCTGCACAGGATACATTACTGAATATACTGCAGCTAACTGAATGAACTGCCTGCCTGTAGTATATAAGGAAGAGAACAACAGGAACGGTCTGCAGTGAGATCTAGCTGCACAGGATACAGTACTGAATATACTGCAGCTAACTGAATGAACTGCCTGTCTGTAGTATATTTGAAAGAGAACAACAGGAACTGTCTGCAGCGAGATCTTGCTGCACAGGAAAGAGTACTGAATATACTGCAGCTAACTGAATGAACTACTTGCCTGTAGTATATTAGGAAGAGAACAACAGGAACGGTCTGCAGCGAGATCTAGCTGCACAGGATACAGTACTGAATATACTGCAGCTAACTGAATGAACTGCCTGCCTTTAGTATATTAGGAATGGAACAACAGGAACGCTCTGCAGTGAGATCTAGCTGCACAGGATACAGTACTGAATATACTACAGCTAACTGAATGAACTGCCTGTCTGTAGTATATTAGGAACAAAACAGGAACGTCTGCAGCGAGATCTAGCTGCACAAGATACAGTACTGAATATACTGCAGCTAACTGAATGAACTGCCTGCCTTTAGTATATTAGGAAGAGAACAACCGGAATGGTCTGCAGCAAGATCTAGCTGCACAGGATAAAGTACTGAATATACTGCAGCTAACTGAATGAACTACCTGCCTGTAGTATATTAGGAACAGAACAACAGGAACAGTCTGCAGCAAGATCTAGCTGCACAGGATACAGTACTGAATATACTGCAGCTAACTGAATGAACTGCCTGCCTGTAGTATATTAGGAACAGAATAACAGGAACGGTCTGTAATGAGATCTAGCTGCACAGGATATAGTACTGAATATACTGCAGCTAACTGAATGAACTGCCTGCCTGTAGTATATTAGGAAAAGAAAAACAGGAATGGTCTGCAGCGAGATCTAGCTGCACAGGATACAGTACTGAATATACTGCAGGTAAATGAATGAACTGCCTGCCTGTAGTATATTAGGAAGAGAACAACAGGAACGGTCTGCAGCGAGAGGTAGCTGCACAGGATACAGTACTAAATATACTGCAGCTAACTGAATGAACTGCCTGCCTGTAGTATATTAGGAAGAGAACAACAGGAACAGTCTGCAGCGAGATCTAGTTGCACAGGATACTGTACTGAATATACTGCAGGTAACTGAATGAACTGCCTGTCTGTAGTATATTAGGAAGAGAACAACAGGAACGGTCTGCAGCGAGATCTAACTGCACAGGATACAGTACTGAATATACTGCAGGTAACTGAATGAACTGCCTGCCTGTAGTATATTAGGAAGAGAACAACAGGAACGGTCTGCAGCGAGATCTAGCTGCACAGGATACAGTACTGTATATCCTGCAGGTAACTGAATGAACTGCCTGCCTGTAGTATATTAGGAAGAGAACAACAGGAACGGTCTGCAGCGAGATCTAGCTGCACAGGATAGAGTAATGAATATACTGCACTTAACTGAATGAACTGCCTGCCTGTAGTATATTAGGAAGGGAACAACAGGAACGGTCTGCAGCAAGAGCTAGCTGCACAGGATACAGTACTGAATATACTGCAGCTAACTGAATGAACTGCCTGCCTGTAGTATATTAGGAGGAGAACAACATGAACAGTCTGCAGCAAGATATAGTGGCACAGGATACAGTACTGAATATACTGCAGCTAACTGATTGAACTGCCTGCCTGTAGTATATTAGGAAGAGAACAAAAGGAACGGTCTGCAGCGAGATCTAGCTGCACAGGATACAGTACTGAATATACTGCAGGTAACTGAATGAACTGCCTGCCTGTAGTATATTAGGAAGAGAACAACAGGAACGGTCTGCAGCGAGAGCTAGCTGCACAGGATACAGTACTAAATATACTGCAGCTAACCGAATGAACTGCCTGCCTGTAGTATATTAGGAAGAGAACAACATGAACAGTCTGCAGCAAGATATAGCTGCACAGGATACAGTATTGAATATACTGCAGCTTACTGATTGAACTGCCTGCCTGTAGTATATTAGGAAGAGAACAAAAGGAACGGTCTGCAGCGAGATCTAGCTGCACAGGATACAGTACTGAATATACTGCAGGTAACTGAATGAACTGCCTGCCATTAGTATATTAGGAAGAGAACAACAGGAACGTTCTGCAGCGAGATCTAGCTGCACAGGATACAGTAATGAATATCCTGCAGGTAACTGAATGAACTGCCTGCCTGTAGTATATTAGGAAGAGAACAACAGGAATGGTCTGCAGCGAGATCTAGCTGCACAGGATAGAGTACTGAATATACTGCAGCTAACTGAATGAACTGCCTGCCTGTAGTATATTAGGAAGAGAACAACAGGAACGGTCTGCAGCGAGATCTAGCTGCACAGGATAGATTACTGAATATACTGCAGCTAATTAAATAAACTGCCTGCCTGTAGTATATTAGGAAGGGAACAACAGGAACGGTCTGCAGCGAGATCTAGCTGCACAGGATACAGTACTGAATATACTGAAGCTAAATGAATGAACTGCCTGCCTGTAGTATATTAGGAAGGGAACAACAGGAACGGTCTGCAGCGAGAGCTAGCCACACAGGAAGCAGTACTGAATATACTGCAGCTAACTGAATGAACTGCCTGCCTGTAGTATATTAGGAAGAGAACAACATGAACAGTCTGCAGCAAGATATAGCTGTACAAGATACAGTACTGAATATACTGCAGCTAACTGATTGAACTGCCTGCCTGTAGTACATTAGGAAGAGAACAACAGGAAAGGTCTGCAGCGAGATATAGCTGCACAGGATACAGTACTGAATATAATGCAGGTAACTGAATGAACTACCTGCCTGTAGTATATTAGGAAGAGAACAACAGGAACGTTCTGCAGCGAGATCTAGCTGCACAGGATACAGTTCTGAATATCCTGCAGGTAACTGAATGAACTGCCTGCCTGTAGTATATTAGGAAAAGAACAACAGGAACGGTCTGCAGCGAGATCTAGCTGCACAGGATAGATTACTGAATATACTGCAGCTAACTGAATGAACTGCCTGTCTGTAGTATATTAGCAAGGGAACAACAGGAACGGTCTGCGGCGAGATCTAGCTGCACAGGATACAGTACTGAATATACTGCAGCTAACTGAATGAACTGCCTGCTTGTAGTGTATTAGGAAGAGAACAACAGGAACGGTCTGCAGCGAGATCTAGCTGCACAGGATAGATTACTGAATATACTGCAGCTAACTGAATGAACTGCCTGCCTGTAGTATATTAGGAAGGGAACAACAGGAACGGTCTGCAGCAAGAGCTAGCTGCACAGGATAGAGTACTGAATATACTGCAGCTAACTGAATGAACTGCCTGCCTGTAGTATATTAAGAAAAGAACAACATGAACAGTCTGCAGCAAGATATAGCTGCACAGGATACAGTACTGAATATACTGCAGCTAACTGATTGAACTGCCTGGCTGTAGTATATTAGGAAGAGAGCAACAGGAACAGTCTGCAGTGAGATCAAGCTCCACAGGATACAGTACTGAATATACTGCAGGTAACTGAATGAACTGCCTGTAGTGTAGTATATTAGGAAGAGAACAACAGGAACGGTCTGTAGCAAGACCTAGCTGCACAGGATACAGTACTGAATATACTGTAGCTAACTGAATGAACTGCCTGCCTATAGTATATTAAGAAAAGAACAACAGGAACAGTTTGCAGCGAGATCTAGCTGCACAGGATACAGTACTGAATATACTTCAGGTAACTGAATGAACTGCCTGCCTGTAGTATATTAGGAAGAGAACAACAGGAACGGTCTGCAGCGAGATCTAGCTGCACAGGATACAGTACTGAATTTACTGCAGGTAACTGAATGAACTGCCTGCCTGTAGTATATTAGGAAGAGAACAACAGGAACGGTCTGCAGTGAGATCTAGCTGCACAGGATACAGTACTGAATATACTGCAGGTAATTGAATGAACTGCCTGCCTGTAGTATATTAGGAAGAGAACAACAGGAAAGGTCTGCAGCGAGATCAAGCTGCAAAGGATAGAGTACTGAATATACTGCAGCTAACTGAATGAACTGCCTGCCGGTAGTATATTAGGAAGAGAATAAAAGGAAGGGTCTGCAGCGAGAGCTAACTGCACAGGATACAGTACTGAATATACTGCATCTAACTGAATGAACTGCCTGCCTGTAGTATATGAGGAAGAGAACAACAGGAATGGACTGCAGCGAGATCTAGCTGCACAGGATACAGTACTGAATATACTGCAGCTAACTGAATGAACTGCCTGCCTGTAATATATTAGGAAGAGAACAACAGGAATGGACTGCAGCGAGATCTAGCTGCACAGGATACAGTACTGAATATACTGCAGCTAACTGAATGAACTGCCTGCTTGTAGTATATTAGGAAGAGAACAACAGGAACGGTCTGTAGCGAGATCTAGCTGCACAGGATACAGTACTGAATATACTGCAGCTAACTGAATAAACTGCCTGCCTGTAGCATATTAAGAAAAGAACAACAGGAACAGTTTGCAGCGAGATCTAGCTGCACAAGATAGAGTACTGAATATACTGCAGGTAACTGAATGAACTGCCTGCCTTTAGTATATTAGGAAGAGAACAACAGGAACGGTCTGCAGCGAGATCTAGCTGCACAGGATAGAGTACTGAATATGCTGCAGCTAACTGAATGAACTGCCTGCCTGTAGTATATTAGGAAGAGAACAAGAGGAACAGTCTGCAGCAAGATATAGCTGCACCGGATACAGTACTGAATATACTGCAGCTAACTGATTTAACTGCCTGCCTGTAGTATATTAGGAAGAGAACAACAGGAACAGTCTGCAGCGAGATCTAGCTGCACAGGATACAGTACTGAATATACTGCAGGTAACTAAATGAACTGCCTGCCTGTAATATATTAGGAAGAGAACAACAGGAACAGTCTGTAGCGAGATCTAGCTGCACAGGATACAGTACTGAATATACTGAAGTTAACTGAATTTACTGCCTGCCTGTAGTATATTAGGAAGAGAACAAAAGGAATGGACTGCAGCGAGATCTAGCCGCACAGGATACAGTACTGAATATACTGCAGCTAACTGAATGAACTGCCTGCTTGTAGTATATTAGGAAGAGAACAACAGGAATGGTCTGTCGCAAGATCTAGCTGCACAGGATACAGTACTGAATATACTGCAGCTAACTGAATGAACTGCCTGCCTGTAGTATATTAGGAAAAGAACAACAGGAACAGTTTGCAGCGAGACCTAGCTGCACAGAATACAGTACTGAATATACAGCAGGTAACTGAATGAACTGCCTGCCTGTAGTATATTAGGAAGAGAACAACAGGAACAGTCTGCAGCGAGATCTAGCTGCACAAGATACAGTAGTGAATATATTGCAGGTAACTGAATGAACTGCGTGCCTGTAGTATATTAGGAAGAGAACAACAGAAATGGACTGCAACCAGATCTAGCTGCACAGGATACAGTACTGAATATACTGCAGCTAACTGAATGAACTGCCTGCTTGTAGTATATTAGGAAGAGAACAACAGGAACGGTCTGTAGCGAGATCTAGCTGCACAGGATACAGTACTGAATATACTGCAGCTAACTGAATGAACTGCCTGCCTGTAGTATATTAGGAAAAGAACAACAGGAACGGATTTCAGCGAGATCTTGCTGCACAGGATACAGTACTGAATATACTGCAGGTAACTGAATGAACTGCCTGCCTGTAGTATATTAGGAAGAGAAGAAAAGGAACAGTCTGCAGCAAGATATAGCTGCACAGGATACAGTACTGAATATACTGCAGCTAACTGATTGAACTGCCTGCCTGTAGTATATTAGGAAGAGAACAACTGGAACAGTCTGCAGCGAGATCTAGCTGCACAGGATACAGTACTGAATATACTGCAGGTAACTGAATGAACCTCCTGCCTGTAGTATATTAGGAAGACAACAACAGGAACAGTCTGTAGCGTGATCTAGATGCACAGGATACAGTACTGAATATACTGCAGCTAACCGAATGAACTGCCTGCCTGTAGTATATTAGGAAGAGAACAACAGGAATGGACTGCAGCGAGATCTAGCTGCACAGGATACAGTACTGAATATACTGCAGCTAACTGAATGAACTGCCTGCCTGTAGTATATTCGGAAGAGAACAACAGGAACAGTCTGCAGCGAGATCTAGCTGCACAGGATACAGAACTGAATATACTGCAGCTAACTGAATGAACTGCCTGCCTGTAGTATATTAGGAAGAGAACAACAGGAATGGACTGCAGCGAGATCTAGCTGCACAGGATACAGTACTGAATATACGGCAGCTAACTGAATGAACTGCCTGCTTGTAGTATATTAGGAAGAGAACAACAGGAACGGTCTGTAGTGAGATCTAGCTGCACAGGATACAGTACTAAATATACTGCAGCTAACTGAATGAACTGCCTGCCTGTAGTATATTAGGAAGAGAACAACAGGAACGGTCTGCAGCGAGATCTAGCTGCACAGGATACAGTACTGAATATACTGCAGGTAACTGAATGAACTGCCTGCCTGTAGTATATTAGGAAGAGAACAACAGGAATGGACTGCAACCAGATCTAGCTACACAGGATACAGTACTGAATATACTGCAGCTAACTGAATGAACTGCCTGCTTGTAGTATATTAGGAAGAGAACAACAGGAACGGTCTGTAGCGAGATCTAGCTGCACAGGATACAGTACTGAGTATACTGAAGCTAACTGAATGAACTGCCTGTCTGTAGTATATTAGGAAAAGAACAACAGGAACGGATTGCAGCGAGATCTTGCTGCACAAGATACAGTACTGAATATACTGCAGGTAACTGAATGAACTGCCTGCCTGTAGTATATTAGGAAGAGAACAACAGGAACGGTCTGCAGAAAGATCAAGCTGCACATTATACAGTACTGAATATACTGCAGCTACCTGAATGAACTGCCTGCCTGTAGTATATTAGGAAGAGAACAACAGGAATGAACTGCAGTGAGATCTAGCTGCACAGGATACAGTACTGAATACACTGCAGCTAACTGAATGAACTGCCTGCTTGTAGTATATTAGGAACAGAACAACAGGAACGGTCTTCAGCAAGATCTAGCTGCACAGGATACAGTACTGAATATTTTGCAGCTAACTGAATGGACTGCCTGCCTGTAGTATATTAGGAACAGAACAGGAACGGTCTGCAGCGAGATCTACTGTAGCTGTACAGGATACAGTACTGAATATACAGCAGCTAACTGAATGAACTGCCTGCCTGTAGTATATTAGGAACAGAACAACAGGAACGGTCTGCAGCGAGATCTAGTTGCACACGATACAGTACTGAATATACTGCAGCTAACTGAATGAACCGCCTGCCTGTAGTATAGTACGAAGAGAACAACAGGAACGGTCTGCAGCGAGAGCTAGCTGCTCAGGATACAGTACTGAATATACTGCAGCTAACTGAATGAACTGCCTGCCTGTAGTATATTAGGAAGGGAAAAACAGGAACAGTCTGCAGCGAGATTTAGCTTCACAGGATACAGTACTGAATATACTGCAGCTAACTGAATGAACTGCCTGCCTGTAGTATAGTACGAAGAGAACAACAGGAACGGTCTGCAGCGAGAGCTATCTGCACAGGATACAGTACTGAATATACTGCAGCTAACTGAATGAACTGACTACCTGTAGTATATTAGGAATAGAACAACAGGAATGGACTGCAGCGAGATCTAGCTACACAGGATACAGTACTGAATATACTGCAGCTAACTGAATGAACTGCCTGCTTGTAGTATATTAGGAAGAGAACAACAGGAATGGTATGCAGCAAGATCTAGCTGCACAGGATACAGTACTGAATATACTGCAGCTAACTGAATGGACTGCCTGTCTGTAATATATTAGGAACAGAACAGGAATGGTCTGCAGCGAGATCTACTGTAGCTGTACAGGATACAGTACTGAATATACTGCAGCTAACTGAATGAACTGCCTGCCTGTAGCATATTAAGAAGAGAACAACATAAATGGTCTGCAGCGAGAACTAGATGCACAGGATACAGTACAGCATCTAACTGAATGAACTGCCTGCCTGTTGTATATTAGGAAGAAAACAAAAGGATTGGTCTGCAGCGAGATCTAGCTGCACAGGATACATTACTGAATATACGGCAGCTAACTGAATGAACTTCCTGCCTGTAGTATATAAGGAAGAGAACAACAGGAACGGTCTGCAGCGAGATCTAGCTGCACAGGATACAGTACTGAATATACTGCAGGTAACTGAATGAACCTCCTGCCTGTAGTATATTAGGAAGACAACAACAGGAACAGTCTGTAGCGTGATCTAGATGCACAGGATACAGTACTGAATATACTGCAGCTAACCGAATGAACTGCCTGCCTGTAGTATATTAGGAAGAGAACAACAGGAACGGTCTGTAGCTAGATCTAGTTGCACAGAATACAGTACTGAATATACTGCAGCTAACTGAATGAACTGCCTGCCTGTAGTATATTAGGAAAAGAAGAACAGGAACAGTTTGTAGCAAGATCTAGCTGCACAGGATACAGTACTGAATATACTGCAGGTAACTGAATGAACTGCCTGCCTGTAGTATATTAGGAAGAGAAGAACAGGAACAGTCTGCAGCAAGATATAGCTGCACAGGATACAGTACTGAATATACTGCAGCTAACTGATTGAACTGCCTGCCTGTAGTATATTAGGAAGAGAACAACAGGTACAGTCTGCAGCGAGATGTAGCTGCACAGGATACAGTACTGAATATACTGCAGGTAACTGAATGAACCTCCTGCCTGTAGTATATTAGGAAGACAACAACAGGAACAGTCTGTAGCGTGATCTAGCTGCACAGGATACAGTACTGAATATACTGCAGCTAACTGAATGAACTGCCTGCCTGTAGTATATTAAGAAGAGAACAACAGGAAGGTTCTGCAGCGAGAGCTAGCTGCACAGGATACAGTTATGAATATACTGCATCTAACTGAATGAACTGCCTGCCTGAAGTATATTAGGAAGAGAACAACAGGAATGAACTGCAGTGAGATCTAGCTGCACAGGATACAGTACTGAATACACTGCAGCTAACTGAATGAACTGCCTGCTTGTAGTATATTAGGAAGAGAACAACAGGAACGGTCTGCAGCAAGATCTAGCTGCACAGGATACAGTACTGAATATTCTGCAGCTAACTGAATGGACTGCCTGCCTGTAGTATATTAGGAACAGAACAGGAACGGTCTGCAGCGAGATCTACTGTAGCTGTACAGGATACAGTACTGAATATACAGCAGCTAACTGAATGAACTGCCTGCCTGTAGTATATTAGGAAGAGAACAACAGGAATGGTCTGCAGCGAGAACTAGCTGCACAGGATACAGTAATGAAGCTAAATGAATGAACTGCCTGCCTGTAGTATATTAGGAACAGAACAACAGGAACGGTCTGCAGCGAGATCTAGTTGCACACGATACAGTACTGAATATACTGCAGCTAACTGAATGAACCGCCTGCCTGTAGTATAGTACGAAGAGAACAACAGGAACGGTCTGCAGCGAGAGCTAGCTGCTCAGGATGCAGTACTGAATATACTGCAGCTAACTGAATGAACTGCCTGCCTGTAGTATATTAGGAAGGGAAAAACAGGAACAGTCTGCAGCAAGATTTAGCTTCACAGGATACAGTACTGAATATACTGCAGATAACTGAATGAACTGCCTGCCTGTAGTATAGTACGAAGAGAACAACAGGAACGGTCTGCAGCGAGAGCTATCTACACAGGATACAGTACTGAATATACTGCAGTTAACTGAATGAACTGCCTGCCTATAGTATATTAGGAATAGAACAACAGGAATGGACTGCAGCGAGATCTAGCTGTACAGGATACAGTACTGAATATACTGCAGCTAACTGAATGAACTGCCTGCTTGTAGTATATTAGGAAGAGAACAACAGGAATGGTATGCAGCAAGATCTAGCTGCACAGGATACAGTACTGAATATACTGCAGCTAACTGAATGGACTGCCTGCCTGTAATATATTAGGAACAGAACAGAAATGGTCTGCAGCGAGATCTACTGTAGCTGTACAGGATACAGTACTGAATATACTGCAGCTAACTGAATGAACTGCCTGCCTGTAGCATATTAAGAAGAGAACAACATAAATGGTCTGCAGCGAGAACTAGATGCACAGGATACAGTACTGCATCTAACTGAATGAACTGCCTGCCTGTTGTATATTAGGAAGAAAACAAAAGGAATGGTCTGCAGCGAGATCTAGCTGCACAGGATACATTACTGAATATACTGCAGCTAACTGAATGAACTGCCTGCCTGTAGTATATAAGGAAGAGAACAACAGGAACAGTCTGCAGCGAGATCTAGCTGCACAGGATACAGTACTGAATATACTGCAGGTAACTAAATGAACTGCCTGCCTGTAATATATTAGGAAGAGAACAACAGGAACAGTCTGTAGCGAGATCTAGCTGCACAGGATACAGTACTGAATATACTGAAGTTAACTGAATTTACTGCCTGCCTGTAGTATATTAGGAAGAGAACAAAAGGAATGGACTGCAGCGAGATCTAGCCGCACAGGATACAGTACTGAATATACTGCAGCTAACTGAATGAACTGCCTGCTTGTAGTATATTAGGAAGAGAACAACAGGAATGGTCTGTCGCAAGATCTAGCTGCACAGGATACAGTACTGAATATACTGCAGCTAACTGAATGAACTGCCTGCCTGTAGTATATTAGGAAAAGAACAACAGGAACAGTTTGCAGCGAGACCTAGCTGCACAGAATACAGTACTGAATATACAGCAGGTAACTGAATGAACTGCCTGCCTGTAGTATATTAGGAAGAGAACAACAGGAACAGTCTGCAGCGAGATCTAGCTGCACAAGATACAGTAGTGAATATATTGCAGGTAACTGAATGAACTGCGTGCCTGTAGTATATTAGGAAGAGAACAACAGAAATGGACTGCAACCAGATCTAGCTGCACAGGATACAGTACTGAATATACTGCAGCTAACTGAATGAACTGCCTGCTTGTAGTATATTAGGAAGAGAACAACAGGAACGGTCTGTAGCGAGATCTAGCTGCACAGGATACAGTACTGAATATACAGCAGCTAACTGAATGAACTGCCTGCCTGTAGTATATTAGGAAAAGAACAACAGGAACGGATTTCAGCGAGATCTTGCTGCACAGGATACAGTACTGAATATACTGCAGGTAACTGAATGAACTGCCTGCCTGTAGTATATTAGGAAGAGAAGAAAAGGAACAGTCTGCAGCAAGATATAGCTGCACAGGATACAGTACTGAATATACTGCAGCTAACTGATTGAACTGCCTGCCTGTAGTATATTAGGAAGAGAACAACTGGAACAGTCTGCAGCGAGATCTAGCTGCACAGGATACAGTACTGAATATACTGCAGGTAACTGAATGAACCTCCTGCCTGTAGTATATTAGGAAGACAACAACAGGAACAGTCTGTAGCGTGATCTAGATGCACAGGATACAGTACTGAATATACTGCAGCTAACCGAATGAACTGCCTGCCTGTAGTATATTAGGAAGAGAACAACAGGAATGGACTGCAGCGAGATCTAGCTGCACAGGATACAGTACTGAATATACTGCAGCTAACTGAATGAACTGCCTGCCTGTAGTATATTCGGAAGAGAACAACAGGAACAGTCTGCAGCGAGATCTAGCTGCACAGGATACAGAACTGAATATACTGCAGCTAACTGAATGAACTGCCTGCCTGTAGTATATTAGGAAGAGAACAACAGGAATGGACTGCAGCGAGATCTAGCTGCACAGGATACAGTACTGAATATACGGCAGCTAACTGAATGAACTGCCTGCTTGTAGTATATTAGGAAGAGAACAACAGGAACGGTCTGTAGTGAGATCTAGCTGCACAGGATACAGTACTAAATATACTGCAGCTAACTGAATGAACTGCCTGCCTGTAGTATATTAGGAAGAGAACAACAGGAACGGTCTGCAGCGAGATCTAGCTGCACAGGATACAGTACTGAATATACTGCAGGTAACTGAATGAACTGCCTGCCTGTAGTATATTAGGAAGAGAACAACAGGAATGGACTGCAACCAGATCTAGCTACACAGGATACAGTACTGAATATACTGCAGCTAACTGAATGAACTGCCTGCTTGTAGTATATTAGGAAGAGAACAACAGGAACGGTCTGTAGCGAGATCTAGCTGCACAGGATACAGTACTGAGTATACTGAAGCTAACTGAATGAACTGCCTGTCTGTAGTATATTAGGAAAAGAACAACAGGAACGGATTGCAGCGAGATCTTGCTGCACAAGATACAGTACTGAATATACTGCAGGTAACTGAATGAACTGCCTGCCTGTAGTATATTAGGAAGAGAACAACAGGAACGGTCTGCAGAAAGATCAAGCTGCACATTATACAGTACTGAATATACTGCAGCTACCTGAATGAACTGCCTGCCTGTAGTATATTAGGAAGAGAACAACAGGAATGAACTGCAGTGAGATCTAGCTGCACAGGATACAGTACTGAATACACTGCAGCTAACTGAATGAACTGCCTGCTTGTAGTATATTAGGAACAGAACAACAGGAACGGTCTTCAGCAAGATCTAGCTGCACAGGATACAGTACTGAATATTTTGCAGCTAACTGAATGGACTGCCTGCCTGTAGTATATTAGGAACAGAACAGGAACGGTCTGCAGCGAGATCTACTGTAGCTGTACAGGATACAGTACTGAATATACAGCAGCTAACTGAATGAACTGCCTGCCTGTAGTATATTAGGAACAGAACAACAGGAACGGTCTGCAGCGAGATCTAGTTGCACACGATACAGTACTGAATATACTGCAGCTAACTGAATGAACCGCCTGCCTGTAGTATAGTACGAAGAGAACAACAGGAACGGTCTGCAGCGAGAGCTAGCTGCTCAGGATACAGTACTGAATATACTGCAGCTAACTGAATGAACTGCCTGCCTGTAGTATATTAGGAAGGGAAAAACAGGAACAGTCTGCAGCGAGATTTAGCTTCACAGGATACAGTACTGAATATACTGCAGCTAACTGAATGAACTGCCTGCCTGTAGTATAGTACGAAGAGAACAACAGGAACGGTCTGCAGCGAGAGCTATCTGCACAGGATACAGTACTGAATATACTGCAGCTAACTGAATGAACTGACTACCTGTAGTATATTAGGAATAGAACAACAGGAATGGACTGCAGCGAGATCTAGCTACACAGGATACAGTACTGAATATACTGCAGCTAACTGAATGAACTGCCTGCTTGTAGTATATTAGGAAGAGAACAACAGGAATGGTATGCAGCAAGATCTAGCTGCACAGGATACAGTACTGAATATACTGCAGCTAACTGAATGGACTGCCTGTCTGTAATATATTAGGAACAGAACAGGAATGGTCTGCAGCGAGATCTACTGTAGCTGTACAGGATACAGTACTGAATATACTGCAGCTAACTGAATGAACTGCCTGCCTGTAGCATATTAAGAAGAGAACAACATAAATGGTCTGCAGCGAGAACTAGATGCACAGGATACAGTACAGCATCTAACTGAATGAACTGCCTGCCTGTTGTATATTAGGAAGAAAACAAAAGGATTGGTCTGCAGCGAGATCTAGCTGCACAGGATACATTACTGAATATACGGCAGCTAACTGAATGAACTTCCTGCCTGTAGTATATAAGGAAGAGAACAACAGGAACGGTCTGCAGCGAGATCTAGCTGCACAGGATACAGTACTGAATATACTGCAGGTAACTGAATGAACCTCCTGCCTGTAGTATATTAGGAAGACAACAACAGGAACAGTCTGTAGCGTGATCTAGATGCACAGGATACAGTACTGAATATACTGCAGCTAACCGAATGAACTGCCTGCCTGTAGTATATTAGGAAGAGAACAACAGGAACGGTCTGTAGCTAGATCTAGTTGCACAGAATACAGTACTGAATATACTGCAGCTAACTGAATGAACTGCCTGCCTGTAGTATATTAGGAAAAGAAGAACAGGAACAGTTTGTAGCAAGATCTAGCTGCACAGGATACAGTACTGAATATACTGCAGGTAACTGAATGAACTGCCTGCCTGTAGTATATTAGGAAGAGAAGAACAGGAACAGTCTGCAGCAAGATATAGCTGCACAGGATACAGTACTGAATATACTGCAGCTAACTGATTGAACTGCCTGCCTGTAGTATATTAGGAAGAGAACAACAGGTACAGTCTGCAGCGAGATGTAGCTGCACAGGATACAGTACTGAATATACTGCAGGTAACTGAATGAACCTCCTGCCTGTAGTATATTAGGAAGACAACAACAGGAACAGTCTGTAGCGTGATCTAGCTGCACAGGATACAGTACTGAATATACTGCAGCTAACTGAATGAACTGCCTGCCTGTAGTATATTAAGAAGAGAACAACAGGAAGGTTCTGCAGCGAGAGCTAGCTGCACAGGATACAGTTATGAATATACTGCATCTAACTGAATGAACTGCCTGCCTGAAGTATATTAGGAAGAGAACAACAGGAATGAACTGCAGTGAGATCTAGCTGCACAGGATACAGTACTGAATACACTGCAGCTAACTGAATGAACTGCCTGCTTGTAGTATATTAGGAAGAGAACAACAGGAACGGTCTGCAGCAAGATCTAGCTGCACAGGATACAGTACTGAATATTCTGCAGCTAACTGAATGGACTGCCTGCCTGTAGTATATTAGGAACAGAACAGGAACGGTCTGCAGCGAGATCTACTGTAGCTGTACAGGATACAGTACTGAATATACAGCAGCTAACTGAATGAACTGCCTGCCTGTAGTATATTAGGAAGAGAACAACAGGAATGGTCTGCAGCGAGAACTAGCTGCACAGGATACAGTAATGAAGCTAACTGAATGAACTGCCTGCCTGTAGTATATTAGGAACAGAACAACAGGAACGGTCTGCAGCGAGATCTAGTTGCACACGATACAGTACTGAATATACTGCAGCTAACTGAATGAACCGCCTGCCTGTAGTATAGTACGAAGAGAACAACAGGAACGGTCTGCAGCGAGAGCTAGCTACTCAGGATGCAGTACTGAATATACTGCAGCTAACTGAATGAACTGCCTGCCTGTAGTATATTAGGAAGGGAAAAACAGGAACAGTCTGCAGCAAGATTTAGCTTCACAGGATACAGTACTGAATATACTGCAGATAACTGAATGAACTGCCTGCCTGTAGTATAGTACGAAGAGAACAACAGGAACGGTCTGCAGCGAGAGCTATCTGCACAGGATACAGTACTGAATATACTGCAGTTAACTGAATGAACTGCCTGCCTATAGTATATTAGGAATAGAACAACAGGAATGGACTGCAGCGAGATCTAGCTGTACAGGATACAGTACTGAATATACTGCAGCTAACTGAATGAACTGCCTGCTTGTAGTATATTAGGAAGAGAACAACAGGAATGGTATGCAGCAAGATCTAGCTGCACAGGATACAGTACTGAATATACTGCAGCTAACTGAATGGACTGCCTGCCTGTAATATATTAGGAACAGAACAGAAATGGTCTGCAGCGAGATCTACTGTAGCTGTACAGGATACAGTACTGAATATACTGCAGCTAACTGAATGAACTGCCTGCCTGTAGCATATTAAGAAGAGAACAACATAAATGGTCTGCAGCGAGAACTAGATGCACAGGATACAGTACTGCATCTAACTGAATGAACTGCCTGCCTGTTGTATATTAGGAGGAAAACAAAAGGAATGGTCTGCAGCGAGATCTAGCTGCACAGGATACATTACTGAATATACTGCAGCTAACTGAATGAACTGCCTGCCTGTAGTATATAAGGAAGAGAACAACAGGAACGGTCTGCAGTGAGATCTAGCTGCACAGGATACAGTACTGAATATACTGCAGCTAACTGAATGAACTGCCTGTCTGTAGTATATTTGAAAGAGAACAACAGGAACGGTCTGCAGCGAGATTTTGCTGCACAGGAAAGATTACTGAATATACTGCAGCTAACTGAATGAGCTACTTGCCTGTAGTATATTAGGAAGAGAACAACAGGAACGGTCTGCAGCGAGATCTAGCTGCACAGGATACAGTACTGAATATACTGCAGCTAACTGAATGAACTGCCTGCCTGTAGTATATTAGGAATGGAACAACAGGAACGCTCTGCAGTGAGATCTAGCTGCACAGGATACAGTACTGAATATACTGCAGCTAACTGAATGAACTGCCTGTCTGTAGTATATTAGGAACAAAACAGGAACGTCTGCAGCGAGATCTAGCTGCACAAGATAAAGTACTGAATATACTGCAGCTAACTGAATGAACTGCCTGCCTTTAGTATATTAGGAAGAGAACAACCGGAATGGTCTGCAGCAAGATCTAGCTGCACAGGATAAAGTACTGAATATACTGCAGCTAACTGAATGAACTACCTGCCTGTAGTATATTAGGAACAGAACAACAGGAACAGTCTGCAGCAAGATCTAGCTGCACAGGATACAGTACTGAATATACTGCAGCTAACTGAATGAACTGCCTGCCTGTAGTATATTAGGAACAGAATAACAGGAACGGTCTGTAATGAGATCTAGCTGCTCAGGATATAGTACTGAATATACTGCAGCTAACTAAATGAACTGCCTGCCTGTAGTATATTAGGAAAAGAAAAACAGGAATGGTCTGCAGCGAGATCTAGCTGCACAGGATACAGTACTGAATATACTGCAGGTAAATGAATGAACTGCCTGCCTGTAGTATATTAGGAAGAGAACAACAGGAACGGTCTGCAGCGAGAGGTAGCTGCACAGGATACAGTACTAAATATACTGCAGCTAACTGAATGAACTGCCTGCCTGTAGTATATTAGGAAGAGAACAACAGGAACAGTCTGCAGCGAGATCTAGTTGCACAGGATACTGTACTGAATATACTGCAGGTAACTGAATGAACTGCCTGTCTGTAGTATAATAGGAAGAGAACAGCAGGAACGGTCTGCAGCGAGATCTAGCTGCACAGGATACAGTACTGAATATACTGCAGGTAACTGAATGAACTGCCTGCCTGTAGTATATTAGGAAGAGAACAACAGGAACGGTCTGCAACGAGATCTAGCTGCACAGGATACAGTACTGTATATCCTGCAGGTAACTGAATGAACTGCCTGCCTGTAGTATATTAGGAAGAGAACAACAGGAACGGTCTGCAGCGAGATCTAGCTGCACAGGATAGAGTAATGAATATACTGCACTTAACTGAATGAACTGCCTGCCTGTAGTATATTAGGAAGGGAACAACAGGAACGGTCTGCAGCAAGAGCTAGCTGCACAGGATACAGTACTGAATATACTGCAGCTAACTGAATGAACTGCCTGCCTGTAGTATATTAGGAGGAGAACAACATGAACAATCTGCAGCAAGATATAGTGGCACAGGATACAGTACTGAATATACTGCAGCTAACTGATTGAACTGCCTGCCTGTAGTATATTAGGAAGAGAACAACAGGAACGGTCTGCAGCGAGAGCTAGCTGCACAGGATACAGTACTAAATATACTGCAGCTAACCGAATGAACTGTCTGCCTGTAGTATATTAGGAAGAGAACAACATGAACAGTCTGCAGCAAGATATAGCTGCACAGGATACAGTATTGAATATACTGCAGCTAACTGATTGAACTGCCTGCCTGTAGTATATTAGGAAAAGAACAAAAGGAACGTTCTGCAGCGAGATCTAGCTGCACAGGATACAGTACTGAATATACTGCAGGTAACTGAATGAACTGCCTGCCATTAGTATATTAGAAAGAGAACAACAGGAACGTTCTGCAGCGAGATCTAGCTGCACAGGATACAGTAATGAATATCCTGCAGGTAACTGAATGAACTGCCTGCCTGTAGTATATTAGGAAGAGAACAACAGGAATGGTCTGCAGCGAGATCTAGCTGCACAGGATAGAGTACTGAATATACTGCAGCTAACTGAATGAACTGCCTGCCTGTAGTATATTAGGAAGAGAACAACAGGAACGGTCTGCAGCGAGATCTAGCTGCACAGGATAGATTACTGAATATACTGCAGCTAATTAAATAAACTGCCTGCCTGTAGTATATTAGGAAGGGAACAACAGGAACGGTCTGCAGCGAGATCTAGCTGCACAGGATACAGTACTGAATATACTGAAGCTAAATGAATGAACTGCCTGCCTGTAGTATATTAGGAAGGGAACAACAGGAACGGTCTGCAGCGAGAGCTAGCCGCACAGGATACAGTACTGAATATACTGCAGCTAACTGAATGAACTGCCTGCCTGTAGTATATTAGGAAGAGAACAACATGAACAGTCTGCAGCAAGATATAGCTGTACAAGATACAGTACTGAATATACTGCAGCTAACTGATTGAACTGCCTGCCTGTAGTACATTAGGAAGAGAACAACAGGAAAGGTCTGCAGCGAGATATAGCTGCACAGGATACAGTACTGAATATACTGCAGGTAACTGAATGAACTACCTGCCTGTAGTATATTAGGAAGAGAACAACAGGAACGTTCTGCAGCGAGATCTAGCTGCACAGGATACAGTTCTGAATATCCTGCAGGTAACTGAATGAACTGCCTGCCTGTAGTATATTAGGAAAAGAACAACAGGAACGGTCTGCAGCGAGATCTAGCTGCACAGGATAGATTACTGAATATACTGCAGCTAACTGAATGAACTGCCTGTCTGTTTTATATTAGCAAGGGAACAACAGGAACGGTCTGCGGCGAGATCTAGCTGCACAGGATACAGTACTGAATATACTGCAGCTAACTGAATGAACTGCCTGCCTGTAGTGTATTAGGAAGAGAACAACAGGAACGGTCTGCAGCGAGATCTAGCTGCACAGGATAGATTACTGAATATACTGCAGCTAACTGAATGAACTGCCTGCCTGTAGTATATTAGGAAGGGAACAACAGGAACGGTCTGCAGCAAGAGCTAGCTGCACAGGATAGAGTACTGAATATACTGCAGCTAACTGAATGAACTGCCTGCCTGTAGTATATTAAGAAAAGAACAACATGAACAGTCTGCAGCAAGATATAGCTGCACAGGATACAGTACTGAATATACTGCAGCTAACTGATTGAACTGCCTGGCTGTAGTATATTAGGAAGAGAACAACAGGAACAGTCTGCAGTGAGATCAAGCTCCACAGGATACAGTACTGAATATACTGCAGGTAACTGAATGAACTGCCTGTAGTGTAGTATATTAGGAAGAGAACAACAGGAACGGTCTGTAGCAAGACCTAGCTGCACAGGATACAGTACTGAATATACTGTAGCTAACTGAATGAACTGCCTGCCTGTAGTATATTAAGAAAAGAACAACAGGAACAGTTTGCAGCGAGATCTAGCTGCACAGGATACAGTACTGAATATACTTCAGGTAACTGAATGAACTGCCTGCCTGTAGTATATTAGGAAGAGAACAACAGGAACGGTCTGCAGCGAGATCTAGCTGCACAGGATACAGTACTGAATTTACTGCAGGTAACTGAATGAACTGCCTGCCTGTAGTATATTAGGAAGAGAACAACAGGAACGGTCTGCAGTGAGATCTAGCTGCACAGGATACAGTACTGAATATACTGCAGGTAATTGAATGAACTGCCTGCCTGTAGTATATTAGGAAGAGAACAACAGGAAAGGTCTGCAGCGAGATCAAGCTGCAAAGGATAGAGTACTGAATATACTGCAGCTAACTGAATGAACTGCCTGCCGGTAGTATATTAGGAAGAGAATAAAAGGAAGGGTCTGCAGCGAGAGCTAACTGCACAGGATACAGTACTGAATATACTGCATCTAACTGAATGAACTGCCTGCCTGTAGTATATGAGGAAGAGAACAACAGGAATGGACTGCAGCGAGATCTAGCTGCACAGGATACAGTACTGAATATACTGCAGCTAACTGAATGAACTGCCTGCCTGTAGTATATTAGGAAGAGAACAACAGGAATGGACTGCAGCGAGATCTAGCTGCACAGGATACAGTACTGAATATACTGCAGCTAACTGAATGAACTGCCTGCTTGTAGTATATTAGGAAGAGAACAACAGGAACGGTTTGTAGCGAGATCTAGCTGCACAGGATAAAGTACTGAATATACTGCAGCTAACTGAATAAACTGCCTGCCTGTAGCATATTAAGAAAAGAACAACAGGAACAGTTTGCAGCGAGATCTAGCTGCACAAGATACAGTACTGAATATACTGCAGGTAACTGAATGAACTGCCTGCCTTTAGTATATTAGGAAGAGAACAACAGGAACGGTCTGCAGCGAGATCTAGCTGCACAGGATAGAGTACTGAATATGCTGCAGCTAACTGAATGAACTGCCTGCCTGTAGTATATTAGGAAGAGAACAAGAGGAACAGTCTGCAGCAAGATATAGCTGCACCGGATACAGTACTGAATATACTGCAGCTAACTGATTTAACTGCCTGCCTGTAGTATATTAGGAAGAGAACAACAGGAACAGTCTGCAGCGAGATCTAGCTGCACAGGATACAGTACTGAATATACTGCAGGTAACTAAATGAACTGCCTGCCTGTAGTATATTAGGAAGAGAACAACAGGAACAGTCTGTAGCGAGATCTAGCTGCACAGGATACAGTACTGAATATACTGAAGTTAACTGAATTTACTGCCTGCCTGTAGTATATTAGGAAGAGAACAAAAGGAATGGACTGCAGCGAGATCTAGCCTCACAGGATACAGTACTGAATATACTGCAGCTAACTGAATGAACTGCCTGCTTGTAGTATATTAGGAAGAGAACAACAGGAATGGTCTGTCGCAAGATCTAGCTGCACAGGATACAGTACTGAATATACTGCAGCTAACTGAATGAACTGCCTGCCTGTAGTATATTAGGAAAAGAACAACAGGAACAGTTTGCAGCGAGACCTAGCTGCACATCATACAGTACTGAATATACAGCAGGTAACTGAATGAACTGCCTGCCTGTAGTATATTAGGAAGAGAACAACAGGAACAGTCTGCAGCGAGATCTAGCTGCACAGGATACAGTAGTGAATATACTGCAGGTAACTGAATGAACTGCGTGCCTGTAGTATATTAGGAAGAGAACAACAGAAATGGACTGCAACCAGATCTAGCTGCACAGGATACAGTACTGAATATACTGCAGCTAACTGAATGAACTGCCTGCCTGTAGTATATTAGGAAAAGAACAACAGGAACGGATTTCAGCGAGATCTTGCTGCACAGGATACAGTACTGAATATACTGCAGGTAACTGAATGAACTGCCTGCTTGTAGTATATTAGGAAGAGAACAACAGGAACGGTCTTCAGCAAGATCTAGCTGCACAGGATACAGTACTGAATATTCTGCAGCTAACTGAATGGACTGCCTGCCTGTAGTATATTAGGAACAGAACAGGAACGGTCTGCAGCGAGATCTACTGTAGCTGTACAGGATACAGTACTGAATATACAGCAGCTAACTGAATGAACTGCCTGCCTGTTGTATATTAGGAAGAGAACAACAGGAATGGTCTACAGCGAGAACTAGCTGCACAGGATACAGTACTGAAGCTAACTGAATGAACTGCCTGCCTGTAGTATATTAGGAACAGAACAACAGGAACGGTCTGCAGCGAGATCTAGTTGCACACGATACAGTACTGAATATACTGCAGCTAACTGAATGAACCGCCTGCCTGTAGTATAGTACGAAGAGAACAACAGGAACGGTCTGCAGCGAGAGCTAGCTGCTCAGGATACAGTACTGAATATACTGCAGCTAACTGAATGAACTGCCTGCCTGTAGTATATTAGGAAGGGAAAAACAGGAACAGTCTGCAGCGAGATTTAGCTTCACAGGATACAGTACTGAATATACTGCAGCTAACTGAATGAACTGCCTGCCTGTAGTATAGTACGAAAAGAACAACAGGAACGGTCTGCAGCGAGAGCTATCTGCACAGGATACAGTACTGAATATACTGCAGCTAACTGAATGAACTGCCTACCTGTAGTATATTAGGAATAGAACAACAGGAATGGACTGCAGCGAGATCTAGCTGCACAGGATACAGTACTGAATATACTGCAGCTAACTGAATGAACTGCCTGCTTGTAGTATATTAGGAAGAGAACAACAGGAATGGTATGCAGCAAGATCTAGCTGCACAGGATACAGTACTGAATATACTGCAGCTAACTGAATGGACTGCCTGCCTGTAATATATTAGGAACAGAACAGGAATGGTCTGCAGCGAGATCTACTGTAGCTGTACAGGATACAGTACTGAATATACTGCAGCTAACTGAATGAACTGCCTGCCTGTAGCATATTAAGAAGAGAACAACATAAATGGTCTGCAGCGAGAACTAGATGCACAGGATACAGTACTGCATTTAACTGAATGAACTGCCTGCCTGTTGTATATTAGGAAGAAAACAAAAGGAATGGTCTACAGCGAGATCTAGCTGCACAGGATACATTACTGAATATACTGCAGCTAACTGAATGAACTTCCTGCCTGTAGTATATAAGGAAGAGAACAACAGGAACGGTCTGCAGCGAGATCTAGCTAAACAGGATACAGTACTGAATATACTGCAGCTAACTGAATGAACTGCCTGTCTGTAGTATATTTGAAAGAGAACAACAGGAACGGTCTGCAGCAAGATCTTGCTGCACAGGAAAGAGTACTGAATATACTGCAGCTAACTGAATGAACTACTTGCCAGTAGTATATTAGGAAGAGAACAACAGGAACGGTCTGTAGCTAGATCTAGTTGCACAGAATACAGTACTGAATATACTGCAGCTAACTGAATGAACTGCCTGCCTGTAGTATATTAGGAAAAGAACAACAGGAACAGTTTGTAGCAAGATCTAGCTGCACAGGATACAGTACTGAATATACTGCAGGTAACTGAATGAACTGCCTGCCTGTAGTATATTAGGAAGAGAAGAACAGGAACAGTCTGCAGCAAGATATAGCTGCACAGGATACAGTACTGAAGATACTGCAGCTAACTGATTGAACTGCCTGCCTGTAGTATATTAGGAAGAGAACAACAGGTACAGTCTGCAGCGAGATGTAGCTGCACAGGATACAGTACTGAATATACTGCAGGTAACTGAATGAACCTCCTGCCTGTAGTATATTAGGAAGACAACAACAGGAACAGTCTGTAGCGTGATCTAGCTGCACAGGATACAGTACTGAATATACTGCAGCTAACTGAATGAACTGCCTGCCTGTAGTATATTAGGAAGAGAACAACAGGAAGGTTCTGCAGCGAGAGCTAGCTGCACAGGATACAGTTATGAATATACTGCATCTAACTGAATGAACTGCCTGCCTGTAGTATATTAGGAAGAGAACAACAGGAATGAACTGCAGTGAGATCTAGCTGCACAGGATACAGTACTGAATACACTGCAGCTAACTGAATGAACTGCCTGCTTGTAGTATATTAGGAAGAGAACAACAGGAACGGTCTGCAGCAAGATCTAGCTGCACAGGATACAGTACTGAATATTCTGCAGCTAACTGAATGGACTGCCTGCCTGTAGTATATTAGGAACAGAACAGGAACGGTCTGCAGCGAGATCTACTGTAGCTGTACAGGATACAGTACTGAATATACAGCAGCTAACTGAATGAACTGCCTGCCTGTAGTATATTAGGAAGAGAACAACAGGAATGGTCTGCAGCGAGAACTAGCTGCACAGGATACAGTAATGAAGCTAACTGAATGAACTGCCTGCCTGTAGTATATTAGGAACAGAACAACAGGAACGGTCTGCAGCGAGATCTAGTTGCACACGATACAGTACTGAATATACTGCAGCTAACTGAATGAACCGCCTGCCTGTAGTATAGTACGAAGAGAACAACAGGAACGATCTGCAGCGAGAGCTAGCTGCTCAGGATACAGTACTGAATATACTGCAGCTAACTGAATGAACTGCCTGCCTGTAGTATATTAGGAAGGGAAAAACAGGAACAGTCTGCAACGAGATTTAGCTTCACAGGATACAGTACTGAATATACTGCAGCTAACTGAATGAACTGCCTGCCTGTAGTATAGTACGAAGAGAACAACAGGAACGGTCTGCAGCGAGAGCTATCTGCACAGGATACAGTACTGAATATACTGCAGCTAACTGAATGAACTGCCTGCCTATAGTATATTAGGAATAGAACAACAGGAATGGACTGCAGCAAGATCTAGCTGCACAGGATACAGTACTGAATATACTGCAGCTAACTGAATGAACTGCCTGCATGTAGTATATTAGGAAGAGAACAACAGGAATGGTATGCAGCAAGATCTAGCTGCACAGGATACAGTACTGAATATACTGCAGCTAACTGAATGGACTGCCTGCCTGTAATATATTAGGAACGGAACAGGAATGGTCTGCAGCGAGATCTACTGTAGCTGTACAGGATACAGTACTGAATATACTGCAGCTAACTGAATGAACTGCCTGCCTGTAGCATATTAAGAAGAGAACAACATAAATGGTCTGCAGCGAGAACTAGATGCACAGGATACAGTACTGCATCTAACTGAATGAACTGCCTGCCTGTTGTATATTAGGAAGAAAACAAAAGGAATGGTCTGCAGAGAGATCTAGCTGCACAGGATACATTACTGAATATACTGCAGCTAACTGAATGAACTGCCTGCCTGTAGTATATAAGGAAGAGAACAACAGGAACGGTCTGCAGTGAGATCTAGCTGCACAGGATACAGTACTGAATATACTGCAGCTAACTGAATGAACTGCCTGTCTGTAGTATATTTGAAAGAGAACAACAGGAACTGTCTGCAGCGAGATCTTGCTGCACAGGAAAGAGTACTGAATATACTGCAGCTAACTGAATGAACTACTTGCCTGTAGTATATTAGGAAGAGAACAACAGGAACGGTCTGCAGCGAGATCTAGCTGCACAGGATACAGTACTGAATATACTGCAGCTAACTGAATGAACTGCCTGCCTGTAGTATATTAGGAATGGAACAACAGGAACGCTCTGCAGTGAGATCTAGCTGCACAGGATACAGTACTGAATATACTGCAGCTAACTGAATGAACTGCCTGTCTGTAGTATATTAGGAACAAAACAGGAACGTCTGCAGCGAGATCTAGCTGCACAAGATACAGTACTGAATATACTGCAGCTAACTGAATGAACTGCCTGCCTTTAGTATATTAGGAAGAGAACAACCGGAATGGTCTGCAGCAAGATCTAGCTGCACAGGATAAAGTACTGAATATACTGCAGCTAACTGAATGAACTACCTGCCTGTAGTATATTAGGAACAGAACAACAGGAACAGTCTGCAGCAAGATCTAGCTGCACAGGATACAGTACTGAATATACTGCAGCTAACTGAATGAACTGCCTGCCTGTAGTATATTAGGAACAGAATAACAGGAACGGTCTGTAATGAGATCTAGCTGCACAGGATATAGTACTGAATATACTGCAGCTAACTGAATGAACTGCCTGCCTGTAGTATATTAGGAAAAGAAAAACAGGAATGGTCTGCAGCGAGATCTAGCTGCACAGGATACAGTACTGAATATACTGCAGGTAAATGAATGAACTGCCTGCCTGTAGTATATTAGGAAGAGAACAACAGGAACGGTCTGCAGCGAGAGGTAGCTGCACAGGATACAGTACTAAATATACTGCAGCTAACTGAATGAACTGCCTGCCTGTAGTATATTAGGAAGAGAACAACAGGAACAGTCTGCAGCGAGATCTAGTTGCACAGGATACTGTACTGAATATACTGCAGGTAACTGAATGAACTGCCTTGCCGTAGTATATTAGGAAGAGAACACAGGAACGGTCTGCAGCGAGATCTAACTGCACAGGATACAGTACTGAATATACTGCAGGTAACTGAATGAACTGCCTGCCTGTAGTATATTAGGAAGAGAACAACAGGAACGGTCTGCAGCGAGATCTAGCTGCACAGGATACAGTACTGTATATCTGCAGGTAACTGAATGAACTGCCTGCCTGTAGTATATTAGGAAGAGAACAACAGGAACGGTCTGCAGCGAGATCTAGCTGCACAGGATAGAGTAATGAATATACTGCACTTAACTGAATGAACTGCCTGCCTGTAGTATATTAGGAAGGGAACAACAGGAACGGTCTGCAGCAAGAGCTAGCTGCACAGGATACAGTACTGAATATACTGCAGCTAACTGAATGAACTGCCTGCCTGTAGTATATTAGGAGAGAACAACATGAACAGTCTGCAGCAAGATATAGTGGCACAGGATACAGTACTGAATATACTGCAGCTAACTGATTGAACTGCCTGCCTTTAGTATATTAGGAAGAGAACAAAAGGAACGGTCTGCAGCGAGATCTAGCTGCACAGGATACAGTACTGAATATACTGCAGGTAACTGAATGAACTGCCTGCCTGTAGTATATTAGGAAGAGAACAACAGGAACGGTCTGCAGCGAGAGCTAGCTGCACAGGATACAGTACTAAATATACTGCAGCTAACCGAATGAACTGCCTGCCTGTAGTATATTAGGAAGAGAACAACATGAACAGTCTGCAGCAAGATATAGCTGCACAGGATACAGTATTGAATATACTGCAGCTAACTGATTGAACTGCCTGCCTGTAGTATATTAGGAAGAGAACAAAAGGAACGGTCTGCAGCGAGATCTAGCTGCACAGGATACAGTACTGAATATATTGCAGGTAACTGAATGAACTGCCTGCCATTAGTATATTAGGAAGAGAACAACAGGAACGTTCTGCAGCGAGATCTAGCTGCACAGGATACAGTAATGAATATCCTGCAGGTAACTGAATGAACTGCCTGCCTGTAGTATATTAGGAAGAGAAACAACAGGAATGGTCTGCAGCGAGATCTAGCTGCACAGGATAGAGTACTGAATATACTGCAGCTAACTGAATGAACTGCCTGCCTGTAGTATATTAGGAAGAGAACAACAGGAACGGTCTGCAGCGAGATCTAGCTGCACAGGATAGATTACTGAATATACTGCAGCTAATTAAATAAACTGCCTGCCTGTAGTATATTAGGAAGGGAACAACAGGAACGGTCTGCAGCGAGATCTAGCTGCACAGGATACAGTACTGAATATACTGAAGCTAAATGAATGAACTGCCTGCCTGTAGTATATTAGGAAGGGAACAACAGGAACGGTCTGCAGCGAGAGCTAGCCACACAGGAAGCAGTACTGAATATACTGCAGCTAACTGAATGAACTGCCTGCCTGTAGTATATTAGGAAGAGAAACAACATGAACAGTCTGCAGCAAGATATAGCTGTACAAGATACAGTACTGAATATACTGCAGCTAACTGATTGAACTGCCTGCCTGTAGTACATTAGGAAGAGAACAACAGGAAAGGTCTGCAGCGAGATATAGATGCACAGGATACAGTACTGAATATAATGCAGGTAACTGAATGAACTACCTGCCTGTAGTATATTAGGAAGAGAACAACAGGAACGTTCTGCAGCGAGATCTAGCTGCACAGGATACAGTTCTGAATATCCTGCAGGTAACTGAATGAACTGCCTGCCTGTAGTATATTAGGAAAAGAACAACAGGAACGGTCTGCAGCGAGATCTAGCTGCACAGGATAGATTACTGAATATACTGCAGCTAACTGAATGAACTGCCTGTCTGTAGTATATTAGCAAGGGAACAACAGGAACGGTCTGCGGCGAGATCTAGCTGCACAGATACAGTACTGAATATACTGCAGCTAACTTGAATGAACTGCCTGCTTGTAGTGTATTAGGAAGAGAACAACAGGAACGGTCTGCAGCGAGATCTAGCTGCACAGGATAGATTACTGAATATACTGCAGCTAACTGAATGAACTGCCTGCCTGTAGTATATTAGGAAGGGAACAACAGGAACGGTCTGCAGCAAGAGCTAGCTGCACAGGATAGAGTAATGAATATACTGCAGCTAACTGAATGAACTGCCTGCCTGTAGTATATTAAGAAAAGAACAACATGAACAGTCTGCAGCAAGATATAGCTGCACAGGATACAGTACTGAATATACTGCAGCTAACTGATTGAACTGCCTGGCTGTAGTATATTAGGAAGAGAGCAACAGGAACAGTCTGCAGTGAGATCAAGCTCCACAGGATACAGTACTGAATATACTGCAGGTAACTGAATGAACTGCCTGTAGTGTAGTATATTAGGAAGAGAACAACAGGAACGGTCTGTAGCAAGACCTAGCTGCACAGGATACAGTACTGAATATACTGTAGCTAACTGAATGAACTGCCTGCCTATAGTATATTAAGAAAAGAACAACAGGAACAGTTTGCAGCGAGATCTAGCTGCACAGGATACAGTACTGAATATACTTCAGGTAACTGAATGAACTGCCTGCCTGTAGTATATTAGGAAGAGAACAACAGGAACGGTCTGCAGCGAGATCTAGCTGCACAGGATACAGTACTGAATTTACTGCAGGTAACTGAATGAACTGCCTGCCTGTAGTATATTAGGAAGAGAACAACAGGAACGGTCTGCAGTGAGATCTAGCTGCACAGGATACAGTACTGAATATACTGCAGGTAATTGAATGAACTGCCTGCCTGTAGTATATTAGGAAGAGAACAACAGGAAAGGTCTGCAGCGAGATCAAGCTGCAAAGGATAGAGTACTGAATATACTGCAGCTAACTGAATGAACTGCCTGCCGGTAGTATATTAGGAAGAGAATAAAAGGAAGGGTCTGCAGCGAGAGCTAACTGCACAGGATACAGTACTGAATATACTGCATCTAACTGAATGAACTGCCTGCCTGTAGTATATGAGGAAGAGAACAACAGGAATGGACTGCAGCGAGATCTAGCTGCACAGGATACAATACTGAATATACTGCAGCTAACTGAATGAACTGCCTGCCTGTAATATATTAGGAAGAGAACAACAGGAATGGACTGCAGCGAGATCTAGCTGCACAGGATACAGTACTGAATATACTGCAGCTAACTGAATGAACTGCCTGCTTGTAGTATATTAGGAAGAGAACAACAGGAACGGTCTGTAGCGAGATCTAGCTGCACAGGATACAGTACTGAATATACTGCAGCTAACTGAATAAACTGCCTGCCTGTAGCATATTAAGAAAAGAACAACAGGAACAGTTTGCAGCGAGATCTAGCTGCACAAGATAGAGTACTGAATATACTGCAGGTAACTGAATGAACTGCCTGCCTGTAGTATATTAGGAAGAGAACAACAGGAACGGTCTGCAGCGAGATCTAGCTGCACAGGATACAGTTCTGAATATCCTGCAGGTAACTGAATGAACTGCCTGCCTGTAGTATATTAGGAAAAGAACAACAGGAACGGTCTGCAGCGAGATCTAGCTGCACAGGATAGATTACTGAATATACTGCAGCTAACTGAATGAACTGCCTGTCTGTAGTATATTAGCAAGGGAACAACAGGAACGGTCTGCGGCGAGATCTAGCTGCACAGGATACAGTACTGAATATACTGCAGCTAACTGAATGAACTGCCTGCTTGTAGTGTATTAGGAAGAGAACAACAGGAACGGTCTGCAGCGAGATCTAGCTGCACAGGATAGATTACTGAATATACTGCAGCTAACTGAATGAACTGCCTGCCTGTAGTATATTAGGAAGGGAACAACAGGAACGGTCTGCAGCAAGAGCTAGCTGCACAGGATAGAGTACTGAATATACTGCAGCTAACTGAATGAACTGCCTGCCTGTAGTATATTAAGAAAAGAACAACATGAACAGTCTGCAGCAAGATATAGCTGCACAGGATACAGTACTGAATATACTGCAGCTAACTGATTGAACTGCCTGGCTGTAGTATATTAGGAAGAGAGCAACAGGAACAGTCTGCAGTGAGATCAAGCTCCACAGGATACAGTACTGAATATACTGCAGGTAACTGAATGAACTGCCTGTAGTGTAGTATATTAGGAAGAGAACAACAGGAACGGTCTGTAGCAAGACCTAGCTGCACAGGATACAGTACTGAATATACTGTAGCTAACTGAATGAACTGCCTGCCTATAGTATATTAAGAAAAGAACAACAGGAACAGTTTGCAGCGAGATCTAGCTGCACAGGATACAGTACTGAATATACTTCAGGTAACTGAATGAACTGCCTGCCTGTAGTATATTAGGAAGAGAACAACAGGAACGGTCTGCAGCGAGATCTAGCTGCACAGGATACAGTACTGAATTTACTGCAGGTAACTGAATGAACTGCCTGCCTGTAGTATATTAGGAAGAGAACAACAGGAACGGTCTGCAGTGAGATCTAGCTGCACAGGATACAGTACTGAATATACTGCAGGTAATTGAATGAACTGCCTGCCTGTAGTATATTAGGAAGAGAACAACAGGAAAGGTCTGCAGCGAGATCAAGCTGCAAAGGATAGAGTACTGAATATACTGCAGCTAACTGAATGAACTGCCTGCCGGTAGTATATTAGGAAGAGAATAAAAGGAAGGGTCTGCAGCGAGAGCTAACTGCACAGGATACAGTACTGAATATACTGCATCTAACTGAATGAACTGCCTGCCTGTAGTATATGAGGAAGAGAACAACAGGAATGGACTGCAGCGAGATCTAGCTGCACAGGATACAATACTGAATATACTGCAGCTAACTGAATGAACTGCCTGCCTGTAATATATTAGGAAGAGAACAACAGGAATGGACTGCAGCGAGATCTAGCTGCACAGGATACAGTACTGAATATACTGCAGCTAACTGAATGAACTGCCTGCTTGTAGTATATTAGGAAGAGAACAACAGGAACGGTCTGTAGCGAGATCTAGCTGCACAGGATACAGTACTGAATATACTGCAGCTAACTGAATAAACTGCCTGCCTGTAGCATATTAAGAAAAGAACAACAGGAACAGTTTGCAGCGAGATCTAGCTGCACAAGATAGAGTACTGAATATACTGCAGGTAACTGAATGAACTGCCTGCCTTTAGTATATTAGGAAGAGAACAACAGGAACGGTCTGCAGCGAGATCTAGCTGCACAGGATAGAGTACTGAATATGCTGCAGCTAACTGAATGAACTGCCTGCCTGTAGTATATTAGGAAGAGAACAAGAGGAACAGTCTGCAGCAAGATATAGCTGCACCGGATACAGTACTGAATATACTGCAGCTAACTGATTTAACTGCCTGCCTGTAGTATATTAGGAAGAGAACAACAGGAACAGTCTGCAGCGAGATCTAGCTGCACAGGATACAGTACTGAATATACTGCAGGTAACTAAATGAACTGCCTGCCTGTAATATATTAGGAAGAGAACAACAGGAACAGTCTGTAGCGAGATCTAGCTGCACAGGATACAGTACTGAATATACTGAAGTTAACTGAATTTACTGCCCGCCTGTAGTATATTAGGAAGAGAACAAAAGGAATGGACTGCAGCGAGATCTAGCCGCACAGGATACAGTACTGAATATACTGCAGCTAACTGAATGAACTGCCTGCTTGTAGTATATTAGGAAGAGAACAACAGGAATGGTCTGTCGCAAGATCTAGCTGCACAGGATACAGTACTGAATATACTGCAGCTAACTGAATGAACTGCCTGCCTGTAGTATATTAGGAAAAGAACAACAGGAACAGTTTGCAGCGAGACCTAGCTGCACAGAATACAGTACTGAATATACAGCAGGTAACTGAATGAACTGCCTGCCTGTAGTATATTAGGAAGAGAACAACAGGAACAGTCTGCAGCGAGATCTAGCTGCACAAGATACAGTAGTGAATATATTGCAGGTAACTGAATGAACTGCGTGCCTGTAGTATATTAGGAAGAGAACAACAGAAATGGACTGCAACCAGATCTAGCTGCACAGGATACAGTACTGAATATACTGCAGCTAACTGAATGAACTGCCTGCTTGTAGTATATTAGGAAGAGAACAACAGGAACGGTCTGTAGCGAGATCTAGCTGCACAGGATACAGTACTGAATATACTGCAGCTAACTGAATGAACTGCCTGCCTGTAGTATATTAGGAAAAGAACAACAGGAACGGATTTCAGCGAGATCTTGCTGCACAGGATACAGTACTGAATATACTGCAGGTAACTGAATGAACTGCCTGCCTGTAGTATATTAGGAAGAGAAGAAAAGGAACAGTCTGCAGCAAGATATAGCTGCACAGGATACAGTACTGAATATACTGCAGCTAACTGATTGAACTGCCTGCCTGTAGTATATTAGGAAGAGAACAACTGGAACAGTCTGCAGCGAGATCTAGCTGCACAGGATACAGTACTGAATATACTGCAGGTAACTGAATGAACCTCCTGCCTGTAGTATATTAGGAAGACAACAACAGGAACAGTCTGTAGCGTGATCTAGATGCACAGGATACAGTACTGAATATACTGCAGCTAACCGAATGAACTGCCTGCCTGTAGTATATTAGGAAGAGAACAACAGGAATGGACTGCAGCGAGATCTAGCTGCACAGGATACAGTACTGAATATACTGCAGCTAACTGAATGAACTGCCTGCCTGTAGTATATTCGGAAGAGAACAACAGGAACAGTCTGCAGCGAGATCTAGCTGCACAGGATACAGAACTGAATATACTGCAGCTAACTGAATGAACTGCCTGCCTGTAGTATATTAGGAAGAGAACAACAGGAATGGACTGCAGCGAGATCTAGCTGCAAAGGATACAGTACTGAATATACTGCAGCTAACTGAATGAACTGCCTGCTTGTAGTATATTAGGAAGAGAACAACAGGAACGGTCTGTAGTGAGATCTAGCTGCACAGGATACAGTACTAAATATACTGCAGCTAACTGAATGAACTGCCTGCCTGTAGTATATTAGGAAGAGAACAACAGGAACGGTCTGCAGCGAGATCTAGCTGCACAGGATACAGTACTGAATATACTGCAGGTAACTGAATGAACTGCCTGCCTGTAGTATATTAGGAAGAGAACAACAGGAATGGACTGCAACCAGATCTAGCTACACAGGATACAGTACTGAATATACTGCAGCTAACTGAATGAACTGCCTGCTTGTAGTATATTAGGAAGAGAACAACAGGAACGGTCTGTAGCGAGATCTAGCTGCACAGGATACAGTACTGAGTATACTGAAGCTAACTGAATGAACTGCCTGTCTGTAGTATATTAGGAAAAGAACAACAGGAACGGATTGCAGCGAGATCTTGCTGCACAAGATACAGTACTGAATATACTGCAGGTAACTGAATGAACTGCCTGCCTGTAGTATATTAGGAAGAGAACAACAGGAACGGTCTGCAGAAAGATCAAGCTGCACATTATACAGTACTGAATATACTGCAGCTACCTGAATGAACTGCCTGCCTGTAGTATATTAGGAAGAGAACAACAGGAATGAACTGCAGTGAGATCTAGCTGCACAGGATACAGTACTGAATACACTGCAGCTAACTGAATGAACTGCCTGCTTGTAGTATATTAGGAACAGAACAACAGGAACGGTCTTCAGCAAGATCTAGCTGCACAGGATACAGTACTGAATATTTTGCAGCTAACTGAATGGACTGCCTGCCTGTAGTATATTAGGAACAGAACAGGAACGGTCTGCAGCGAGATCTACTGTAGCTGTACAGGATACAGTACTGAATATACAGCAGCTAACTGAATGAACTGCCTGCCTGTAGTATATTAGGAACAGAACAACAGGAACGGTCTGCAGCGAGATCTAGTTGCACACGATACAGTACTGAATATACTGCAGCTAACTGAATGAACCGCCTGCCTGTAGTATAGTACGAAGAGAACAACAGGAACGGTCTGCAGCGAGAGCTAGCTGCTCAGGATACAGTACTGAATATACTGCAGCTAACTGAATGAACTGCCTGCCTGTAGTATATTAGGAAGGGAAAAACAGGAACAGTCTGCAGCGAGATTTAGCTTCACAGGATACAGTACTGAATATACTGCAGCTAACTGAATGAACTGCCTGCCTGTAGTATAGTACGAAGAGAACAACAGGAACGGTCTGCAGCGAGAGCTATCTGCACAGGATACAGTACTGAATATACTGCAGCTAACTGAATGAACTGCCTACCTGTAGTATATTAGGAATAGAACAACAGGAATGGACTGCAGCGAGATCTAGCTACACAGGATACAGTACTGAATATACTGCAGCTAACTGAATGAACTGCCTGCTTGTAGTATATTAGGAAGAGAACAACAGGAATGGTATGCAGCAAGATCTAGCTGCACAGGATACAGTACTGAATATACTGCAGCTAACTGAATGGACTGCCTGTCTGTAATATATTAGGAACAGAACAGGAATGGTCTGCAGCGAGATCTACTGTAGCTGTACAGGATACAGTACTGAATATACTGCAGCTAACTGAATGAACTGCCTGCCTGTAGCATATTAAGAAGAGAACAACATAAATGGTCTGCAGCGAGAACTAGATGCACAGGATACAGTGCAGCATCTAACTGAATGAACTGCCTGCCTGTTGTATATTAGGAAGAAAACAAAAGGATTGGTCTGCAGCGAGATCTAGCTGCACAGGATACATTACTGAATATACGGCAGCTAACTGAATGAACTTCCTGCCTGTAGTATATAAGGAAGAGAACAACAGGAACGGTCTGCAGCGAGATCTAGCTGCACAGGATACAGTACTGAATATACTGCAGGTAACTGAATGAACCTCCTGCCTGTAGTATATTAGGAAGACAACAACAGGAACAGTCTGTAGCGTGATCTAGATGCACAGGATACAGTACTGAATATACTGCAGCTAACCGAATGAACTGCCTGCCTGTAGTATATTAGGAAGAGAACAACAGGAACGGTCTGTAGCTAGATCTAGTTGCACAGAATACAGTACTGAATATACTGCAGCTAACTGAATGAACTGCCTGCCTGTAGTATATTAGGAAAAGAAGAACAGGAACAGTTTGTAGCAAGATCTAGCTGCACAGGATACAGTACTGAATATACTGCAGGTAACTGAATGAACTGCCTGCCTGTAGTATATTAGGAAGAGAAGAACAGGAACAGTCTGCAGCAAGATATAGCTGCACAGGATACAGTACTGAATATACTGCAGCTAACTGATTGAACTGCCTGCCTGTAGTATATTAGGAAGAGAACAACAGGTACAGTCTGCAGCGAGATGTAGCTGCACAGGATACAGTACTGAATATACTGCAGGTAACTGAATGAACCTCCTGCCTGTAGTATATTAGGAAGACAACAACAGGAACAGTCTGTAGCGTGATCTAGCTGCACAGGATACAGTACTGAATATACTGCAGCTAACTGAATGAACTGCCTGCCTGTAGTATATTAAGAAGAGAACAACAGGAAGGTTCTGCAGCGAGAGCTAGCTGCACAGGATACAGTTATGAATATACTGCATCTAACTGAATGAACTGCCTGCCTGTAGTATATTAGGAAGAGAACAACAGGAATGAACTGCAGTGAGATCTAGCTGCACAGGATACAGTACTGAATACACTGCAGCTAACTGAATGAACTGCCTGCTTGTAGTATATTAGGAAGAGAACAACAGGAACGGTCTGCAGCAAGATCTAGCTGCACAGGATACAGTACTGAATATTCTGCAGCTAACTGAATGGACTGCCTGCCTGTAGTATATTAGGAACAGAACAGGAACGGTCTGCAGCGAGATCTACTGTAGCTGTACAGGATACAGTACTGAATATACAGCAGCTAACTGAATGAACTGCCTGCCTGTAGTATATTAGGAAGAGAACAACAGGAATGGTCTGCAGCGAGAACTAGCTGCACAGGATACAGTAATGAAGCTAACTGAATGAACTGCCTGCCTGTAGTATATTAGGAACAGAACAACAGGAACGGTCTGCAGCGAGATCTAGTTGCACACGATACAGTACTGAATATACTGCAGCTAACTGAATGAACCGCCTGCCTGTAGTATAGTACGAAGAGAACAACAGGAACGGTCTGCAGCGAGAGCTAGCTGCTCAGGATGCAGTACTGAATATACTGCAGCTAACTGAATGAACTGCCTGCCTGTAGTATATTAGGAAGGGAAAAACAGGAACAGTCTGCAGCAAGATTTAGCTTCACAGGATACAGTACTGAATATACTGCAGATAACTGAATGAACTGCCTGCCTGTAGTATAGTACGAAGAGAACAACAGGAACGGTCTGCAGCGAGAGCTATCTGCACAGGATACAGTACTGAATATACTGCAGTTAACTGAATGAACTGCCTGCCTATAGTATATTAGGAATAGAACAACAGGAATGGACTGCAGCGAGATCTAGCTGTACAGGATACAGTACTGAATATACTGCAGCTAACTGAATGAACTGCCTGCTTGTAGTATATTAGGAAGAGAACAACAGGAATGGTATGCAGCAAGATCTAGCTGCACAGGATACAGTACTGAATATACTGCAGCTAACTGAATGGACTGCCTGCCTGTAATATATTAGGAACAGAACAGAAATGGTCTGCAGCGAGATCTACTGTAGCTGTACAGGATACAGTACTGAATATACTGCAGCTAACTGAATGAACTGCCTGCCTGTAGCATATTAAGAAGAGAACAACATAAATGGTCTGCAGCGAGAACTAGATGCACAGGATACAGTACTGCATCTAACTGAATGAACTGCCTGCCTGTTGTATATTAGGAAGAAAACAAAAGGAATGGTCTGCAGCGAGATCTAGCTGCACAGGATACATTACTGAATATACTGCAGCTAACTGAATGAACTGCCTGCCTGTAGTATATAAGGAAGAGAACAACAGGAACGGTCTGCAGTGAGATCTAGCTGCACAGGATACAGTACTGAATATACTGCAGCTAACTGAATGAACTGCCTGTCTGTAGTATATTTGAAAGAGAACAACAGGAACGGTCTGCAGCGAGATTTTGCTGCACAGGAAAGATTACTGAATATACTGCAGCTAACTGAATGAGCTACTTGCCTGTAGTATATTAGGAAGAGAACAACAGGAACGGTCTGCAGCGAGATCTAGCTGCACAGGATACAGTACTGAATATACTGCAGCTAACTGAATGAACTGCCTGCCTGTAGTATATTAGGAATGGAACAACAGGAACGCTCTGCAGTGAGATCTAGCTGCACAGGATACAGTACTGAATATACTGCAGCTAACTGAATGAACTGCCTGTCTGTAGTATATTAGGAACAAAACAGGAACGTCTGCAGCGAGATCTAGCTGCACAAGATAAAGTACTGAATATACTGCAGCTAACTGAATGAACTGCCTGCCTTTAGTATATTAGGAAGAGAACAACCGGAATGGTCTGCAGCAAGATCTAGCTGCACAGGATAAAGTACTGAATATACTGCAGCTAACTGAATGAACTACCTGCCTGTAGTATATTAGGAACAGAACAACAGGAACAGTCTGCAGCAAGATCTAGCTGCACAGGATACAGTACTGAATATACTGCAGCTAACTGAATGAACTGCCTGCCTGTAGTATATTAGGAACAGAATAACAGGAACGGTCTGTAATGAGATCTAGCTGCTCAGGATATAGTACTGAATATACTGCAGCTAACTAAATGAACTGCCTGCCTGTAGTATATTAGGAAAAGAAAAACAGGAATGGTCTGCAGCGAGATCTAGCTGCACAGGATACAGTACTGAATATACTGCAGGTAAATGAATGAACTGCCTGCCTGTAGTATATTAGGAAGAGAACAACAGGAACGGTCTGCAGCGAGAGGTAGCTGCACAGGATACAGTACTAAATATACTGCAGCTAACTGAATGAACTGCCTGCCTGTAGTATATTAGGAAGAGAACAACAGGAACAGTCTGCAGCGAGATCTAGTTGCACAGGATACTGTACTGAATATACTGCAGGTAACTGAATGAACTGCCTGTCTGTAGTATAATAGGAAGAGAACAGCAGGAACGGTCTGCAGCGAGATCTAGCTGCACAGGATACAGTACTGAATATACTGCAGGTAACTGAATGAACTGCCTGCCTGTAGTATATTAGGAAGAGAACAACAGGAACGGTCTGCAACGAGATCTAGCTGCACAGGATACAGTACTGTATATCCTGCAGGTAACTGAATGAACTGCCTGCCTGTAGTATATTAGGAAGAGAACAACAGGAACGGTCTGCAGCGAGATCTAGCTGCACAGGATAGAGTAATGAATATACTGCACTTAACTGAATGAACTGCCTGCCTGTAGTATATTAGGAAGGGAACAACAGGAACGGTCTGCAGCAAGAGCTAGCTGCACAGGATACAGTACTGAATATACTGCAGCTAACTGAATGAACTGCCTGCCTGTAGTATATTAGGAGGAGAACAACATGAACAATCTGCAGCAAGATATAGTGGCACAGGATACAGTACTGAATATACTGCAGCTAACTGATTGAACTGCCTGCCTGTAGTATATTAGGAAGAGAACAACAGGAACGGTCTGCAGCGAGAGCTAGCTGCACAGGATACAGTACTAAATATACTGCAGCTAACCGAATGAACTGCCTGCCTGTAGTATATTAGGAAGAGAACAACATGAACAGTCTGCAGCAAGATATAGCTGCACAGGATACAGTATTGAATATACTGCAGCTAACTGATTGAACTGCCTGCCTGTAGTATATTAGGAAAAGAACAAAAGGAACGTTCTGCAGCGAGATCTAGCTGCACAGGATACAGTACTGAATATACTGCAGGTAACTGAATGAACTGCCTGCCATTAGTATATTAGAAAGAGAACAACAGGAACGTTCTGCAGCGAGATCTAGCTGCACAGGATACAGTAATGAATATCCTGCAGGTAACTGAATGAACTGCCTGCCTGTAGTATATTAGGAAGAGAACAACAGGAATGGTCTGCAGCGAGATCTAGCTGCACAGGATAGAGTACTGAATATACTGCAGCTAACTGAATGAACTGCCTGCCTGTAGTATATTAGGAAGAGAACAACAGGAACGGTCTGCAGCGAGATCTAGCTGCACAGTATAGATTACTGAATATACTGCAGCTAATTAAATAAACTGCCTGCCTGTAGTATATTAGGAAGGGAACAACAGGAACGGTCTGCAGCGAGATCTAGCTGCACAGGATACAGTACTGAATATACTGAAGCTAAATGAATGAACTGCCTGCCTGTAGTATATTAGGAAGGGAACAACAGGAACGGTCTGCAGCGAGAGCTAGCCACACAGGATACAGTACTGAATATACTGCAGCTAACTGAATGAACTGCCTGCCTGTAGTATATTAGGAAGAGAACAACATGAACAGTCTGCAGCAAGATATAGCTGTACAAGATACAGTACTGAATATACTGCAGCTAACTGATTGAACTGCCTGCCTGTAGTACATTAGGAAGAGAACAACAGGAAAGGTCTGCAGCGAGATATAGCTGCACAGGATACAGTACTGAATATACTGCAGGTAACTGAATGAACTACCTGCCTGTAGTATATTAGGAAGAGAACAACAGGAACGTTCTGCAGCGAGATCTAGCTGCACAGGATACAGTTCTGAATATCCTGCAGGTAACTGAATGAACTGCCTGCCTGTAGTATATTAGGAAAAGAACAACAGGAACGGTCTGCAGCGAGATCTAGCTGCACAGGATAGATTACTGAATATACTGCAGCTAACTGAATGAACTGCCTGTCTGTTTTATATTAGCAAGGGAACAACAGGAACGGTCTGCGGCGAGATCTAGCTGCACAGGATACAGTACTGAATATACTGCAGCTAACTGAATGAACTGCCTGCCTGTAGTGTATTAGGAAGAGAACAACAGGAACGGTCTGCAGCGAGATCTAGCTGCACAGGATAGATTACTGAATATACTGCAGCTAACTGAATGAACTGCCTGCCTGTAGTATATTAGGAAGGGAACAACAGGAACGGTCTGCAGCAAGAGCTAGCTGCACAGGATAGAGTACTGAATATACTGCAGCTAACTGAATGAACTGCCTGCCTGTAGTATATTAAGAAAAGAACAACATGAACAGTCTGCAGCAAGATATAGCTGCACAGGATACAGTACTGAATATACTGCAGCTAACTGATTGAACTGCCTGGCTGTAGTATATTAGGAAGAGAACAACAGGAACAGTCTGCAGTGAGATCAAGCTCCACAGGATACAGTACTGAATATACTGCAGGTAACTGAATGAACTGCCTGTAGTGTAGTATATTAGGAAGAGAACAACAGGAACGGTCTGTAGCAAGACCTAGCTGCACAGGATACAGTACTGAATATACTGTAGCTAACTGAATGAACTGCCTGCCTGTAGTATATTAAGAAAAGAACAACAGGAACAGTTTGCAGCGAGATCTAGCTGCACAGGATACAGTACTGAATATACTTCAGGTAACTGAATGAACTGCCTGCCTGTAGTATATTAGGAAGAGAACAACAGGAACGGTCTGCAGCGAGATCTAGCTGCACAGGATACAGTACTGAATTTACTGCAGGTAACTGAATGAACTGCCTGCCTGTAGTATATTAGGAAGAGAACAACAGGAACGGTCTGCAGTGAGATCTAGCTGCACAGGATACAGTACTGAATATACTGCAGGTAATTGAATGAACTGCCTGCCTGTAGTATATTAGGAAGAGAACAACAGGAAAGGTCTGCAGCGAGATCAAGCTGCAAAGGATAGAGTACTGAATATACTGCAGCTAACTGAATGAACTGCCTGCCGGTAGTATATTAGGAAGAGAATAAAAGGAAGGGTCTGCAGCGAGAGCTAACTGCACAGGATACAGTACTGAATATACTGCATCTAACTGAATGAACTGCCTGCCTGTAGTATATGAGGAAGAGAACAACAGGAATGGACTGCAGCGAGATCTAGCTGCACAGGATACAGTACTGAATATACTGCAGCTAACTGAATGAACTGCCTGCCTGTAGTATATTAGGAAGAGAACAACAGGAATGGACTGCAGCGAGATCTAGCTGCACAGGATACAGTACTGAATATACTGCAGCTAACTGAATGAACTGCCTGCTTGTAGTATATTAGGAAGAGAACAACAGGAACGGTTTGTAGCGAGATCTAGCTGCACAGGATAAAGTACTGAATATACTGCAGCTAACTGAATAAACTGCCTGCCTGTAGCATATTAAGAAAAGAACAACAGGAACAGTTTGCAGCGAGATCTAGCTGCACAAGATACAGTACTGAATATACTGCAGGTAACTGAATGAACTGCCTGCCTTTAGTATATTAGGAAGAGAACAACAGGAACGGTCTGCAGCGAGATCTAGCTGCACAGGATAGAGTACTGAATATGCTGCAGCTAACTGAATGAACTGCCTGCCTGTAGTATATTAGGAAGAGAACAAGAGGAACAGTCTGCAGCAAGATATAGCTGCACCGGATACAGTACTGAATATACTGCAGCTAACTGATTTAACTGCCTGCCTGTAGTATATTAGGAAGAGAACAACAGGAACAGTCTGCAGCGAGATCTAGCTGCACAGGATACAGTAATGAATATACTGCAGGTAACTAAATGAACTGCCTGCCTGTAGTATATTAGGAAGAGAACAACAGGAACAGTCTGTAGCGAGATCTAGCTGCACAGGATACAGTACTGAATATACTGAAGTTAACTGAATTTACTGCCTGCCTGTAGTATATTAGGAAGAGAACAAAAGGAATGGACTGCAGCGAGATCTAGCCTCACAGGATACAGTACTGAATATACTGCAGCTAACTGAATGAACTGCCTGCTTGTAGTATATTAGGAAGAGAACAACAGGAATGGTCTGTCGCAAGATCTAGCTGCACAGGATACAGTACTGAATATACTGCAGCTAACTGAATGAACTGCCTGCCTGTAGTATATTAGGAAAAGAACAACAGGAACAGTTTGCAGCGAGACCTAGCTGCACATAATACAGTACTGAATATACAGCAGGTAACTGAATGAACTGCCTGCCTGTAGTATATTAGGAAGAGAACAACAGGAACAGTCTGCAGCGAGATCTAGCTGCACAGGATACAGTAGTGAATATACTGCAGGTAACTGAATGAACTGCGTGCCTGTAGTATATTAGGAAGAGAACAACAGAAATGGACTGCAACCAGATCTAGCTGCACAGGATACAGTACTGAATATACTGCAGCTAACTGAATGAACTGCCTGCCTGTAGTATATTAGGAAAAGAACAACAGGAACGGATTTCAGCGAGATCTTGCTGCACAGGATACAGTACTGAATATACTGCAGGTAACTGAATGAACTGCCTGCTTGTAGTATATTAGGAAGAGAACAACAGGAACGGTCTTCAGCAAGATCTAGCTGCACAGGATACAGTACTGAATATTCTGCAGCTAACTGAATGGACTGCCTGCCTGTAGTATATTAGGAACAGAACAGGAACGGTCTGCAGCGAGATCTACTGTAGCTGTACAGGATACAGTACTGAATATACAGCAGCTAACTGAATGAACTGCCTGCCTGTAGTATATTAGGAAGAGAACAACAGGAATGGTCTACAGCGAGAACTAGCTGCACAGGATACAGTACTGAAGCTAACTGAATGAACTGCCTGCCTGTAGTATATTAGGAACAGAACAACAGGAACGGTCTGCAGCGAGATCTAGTTGCACACGATACAGTACTGAATATACTGCAGCTAACTGAATGAACCGCCTGCCTGTAGTATAGTACGAAGAGAACAACAGGAACGGTCTGCAGCGAGAGCTAGCTGCTCAGGATAAAGTACTGAATATACTGCAGCTAACTGAATGAACTGCCTGCCTGTAGTATATTAGGAAGGGAAAAACAGGAACAGTCTGCAGCGAGATTTAGCTTCACAGGATACAGTACTGAATATACTGCAGCTAACTGAATGAACTGCCTGCCTGTAGTATAGTACGAAAAGAACAACAGGAACGGTCTGCAGCGAGAGCTATCTGCACAGGATACAGTACTGAATATACTGCAGCTAACTGAATGAACTGCCTACCTGTAGTATATTAGGAATAGAACAACAGGAATGGACTGCAGCGAGATCTAACTGCACAGGATACAGTACTGAATATACTGCAGCTAACTGAATGAACTGCCTGCTTGTAGTATATTAGGAAGAGAACAACAGGAATGGTATGCAGCAAGATCTAGCTGCACAGGATACAGTACTGAATATACTGCAGCTAACTGAATGGACTGCCTGCCTGTAATATATTAGGAACAGAACAGGAATGGTCTGCAGCGAGATCTACTGTAGCTGTACAGGATACAGTACTGAATATACTGCAGCTAACTGAATGAACTGCCTGCCTGTAGCATATTAAGAAGAGAACAATATAAATGGTCTGCAGCGAGAACTAGATGCACAGGATACAGTACTGCATTTAACTGAATGAACTGCCTGCCTGTTGTATATTAGGAAGAAAACAAAAGGAATGGTCTGCAGCGAGATCTAGCTGCACAGGATACATTACTGAATATACTGCAGCTAACTGAATGAACTTCCTGCCTGTAGTATATAAGGAAGAGAACAACAGGAACGGTCTGCAGCGAGATCTAGCTAAACAGGATACAGTACTGAATATACTGCAGCTAACTGAATGAACTGCCTGTCTGTAGTATATTTGAAAGAGAACAACAGGAACGGTCTGCAGCAAGATCTTGCTGCACAGGAAAGAGTACTGAATATACTGCAGGTAACTGAATGAACTACTTGCCAGTAGTATATTAGGAAGAGAACAACAGGAACGGTCTGTAGCTAGATCTAGTTGCACAGAATACAGTACTGAATATACTGCAGCTAACTGAATGAACTGCCTGCCTGTAGTATATTAGGAAAAGAACAACAGGAACAGTTTGTAGCAAGATCTAGCTGCACAGGATACAGTACTGAATATACTGCAGGTAACTGAATGAACTGCCTGCCTGTAGTATATTAGGAAGAGAAGAACAGGAACAGTCTGCAGCAAGATATAGCTGCACAGGATACAGTACTGAATATACTGCAGCTAACTGATTGAACTGCCTGCCTGTAGTATATTAGGAAGAGAACAACAGGTACAGTCTGCAGCGAGATGTAGCTGCACAGGATACAGTACTGAATATACTGCAGGTAACTGAATGAACCTCCTGCCTGTAGTATATTAGGAAGACAACAACAGGAACAGTCTGTAGCGTGATCTAGCTGCACAGGATACAGTACTGAATATACTGCAGCTAACTGAATGAACTGCCTGCCTGTAGTATATTAAGAAGAGAACAACAGGAAGGTTCTGCAGCGAGAGCGAGCTGCACAGGATACAGTTATGAATATACTGCATCTAACTGAATGAACTGCCTGCCTGTAGTATATTAGGAAGAGAACAACAGGAATGAACTGCAGTGAGATCTAGCTGCACAGGATACAGTACTGAATACACTGCAGCTAACTGAATGAACTGCCTGCTTGTAGTATATTAGGAAGAGAACAACAGGAACGGTCTGCAGCAAGATCTAGCTGCACAGGATACAGTACTGAATATTCTGCAGCTAACTGAATGGACTGCCTGCCTGTAGTATATTAGGAACAGAACAGGAACGGTCTGCAGCGAGATCTACTGTAGCTGTACAGGATACAGTACTGAATATACAGCAGCTAACTGAATGAACTGCCTGCCTGTAGTATATTAGGAAGAGAACAACAGGAATGGTCTGCAGCGAGAACTAGCTGCACAGGATACAGTAATGAAGCTAACTGAATGAACTGCCTGCCTGTAGTATATTAGGAACAGAACAACAGGAACGGTCTGCAGCGAGATCTAGTTGCACACGATACAGTACTGAATATACTGCAGCTAACTGAATGAACCGCCTGCCTGTAGTATAGTACGAAGAGAACAACAGGAACGGTCTGCAGCGAGAGCTAGCTGCTCAGGATACAGTACTGAATATACTGCAGCTAACTGAATGAACTGCTTGCCTGTAGTATATTAGGAAGGGAAAAACAGGAACAGTCCGCTGCAAGATTTAGCTTCACAGGATACAGTACTGAATATACTGCAGCTAACTGAATGAACTGCCTGCCTGTAGTATAGTAAGAAGAGAACAACAGGTACGGTCTGCAGCGAGAGCTATCTGCACAGGATACAGTACTGAATATACTGCAGCTAACTGAATGAACTGCCTGCTTGTAGTATATTAGGAAGAGAACAACAGGAATGGTATGCAGCAAGATCTAGCTGCACAGGATACAGTACTGAATATACTGCAGCTAACTGAATGGACTGCCTGCCTGTAATATATTAGGAACAGAACAGGAATAGTCTGCAGCGAGATCTACTGTAGCTGTAAAGGATACAGTACTGAATATACAGCAGCTAACTGAATGAACTGCCTGCCTGTAGCATATTAAGAAGAGAACAACATAAATGGTCTGCAGCGAGAACTAGATGCACAGGATACAGCACTGCATCTAACTGAATGAACTGCCTGCCTGTTGTATATTAGGAAGAAAACAAAAGGAATGGTCTGCAGCGAGATCTAGCTGCACGGGATACATTACTGAATATACTGCAGCTAACTGAATGAACTGCCTGTCTGTAGTATATTAGGAAGAGAACAACAGGAACGGTCTGCAGCGAGATATAGCTGCACAGGAAAGAGTACTGAATATACTGCAGCTAACTGAATGAACTACCTGCCTGTAGTATATTAGGAAGAGAACAACAGGAACGGTCTGTAGCTAGATCTAGCTGCACAGAATACAGTACTGAATATACTGCAGCTAACCGAATGAACTGCCTGCCTGTAGTATATTAGGAAAAGAACAACAGCAACAGTTTGCAGCGAGATCTAGCTGCACAAGATACAGTTACAGTACTGAATGTACTGCAGGTAACTAAATGAACTGCCTGCCTGTAGTATATTAGGAAGAGAACAACAGGAATGGTCTGCAGCGAGAACTAGCTGCACAGGATACATTACTGAAGCTAACTGAATGAACTGCCTGCCTGTAGTATATTAGGAACAGAACAACAGGAACGGTCTGCAGCAAGATCTAGTTGCACAGGATACAGTACTGAATATACTGCAGCTAACTGAATGAACCGCCTGCCTGTAGTATAGTACGAAGAGAACAACAGGAACGCTCTGCAGCGAGAGCTAGCTGCACAGGATACAGTACTGAATATACTGCAGCTAACTGAATGAACTGCCTGCCTGTAGTATATTAGGAAGGAAAAAACAGGAACAGTCTGCAGCGAGATTTAGCTTCACAGGATACAGTACTGAATATACTGCAGCTAACTGAATGAACTGCCTGCCTGTAGTATAGTACGAAGAGAACAACAGGAATGGACTGCAGCGAGATCTAGCTGCACAGGATACAGTACTGAATATACTGCAGCTAACTGAATGAACTGCCTGCTTGTAGTATATTAGGAAGAGAACAACAGGAATGGTATGCTGCAAGATCTAGCTGCACAGGATACAGTACTAAATATACTGCAGCTAACTGAATGGACTGCCTGCCTGTAATATATTAGGAACAGAACAGGAATGGTCTGCAGCGAGATCTAATGTAGCTGTACAGGATACAGTACTGAATATACTGCAGCTAACTGAATGAACTGCCTGCCTGTAGTATATTAAGAAGAGAACAACATAAATGGTCTGCAGCGAGAACTAGATGCACAGGATACAGTACTGCAGCTAACTGAATGAACTGCCTGCCTGTAGTATATTAGGAAGAAAACAAAAGGAATGGTCTGCAGTGAGATCTAGCTGCACAGGATACATTACTGAATATACTGCAGCTAACTGAATGAACTGCCTGCCTGTAGTATATAAGGAAGAGAACAACAGGAACAGTCTGCAGCGAGATCTAGCTGCACAGGATACAGTACTGAATATACTGCAGCTAACTGAATGAACTGCCTGACTGTAGTATATTAGGAAGAGAACAACAGGAACGGTCTGCAGCGAGATCTAGCTGCACAGGAAAGAGTACTGAATATACTGCAGCTAACTGAATGAACTACTTGCCTGTAGTATATTAGGAAGAGAACAACAGGAAGGGTCTGTAGCTAGATCTAGCTGCACAGAATACAGTACTGAATATACTGCAGCTAACTGAATGAACTGCCTGCCTGTAGTATATTAGGAAAAGAACAACAGGAACAGTTTGTAGCGAGATCTAGCTGTACAGGATACAGTTACAGTACTGAATGTACTGCAGGTAACTGAATGAACTGCCTGCCTGTAGAATATTAGGAAGAGAACAACAGGAACGATCTGCAGCGAGATCTAGCTGCACAGGATACAGTACTGAATATACTGCAGCTAACTGAATGAACTGCCTGCCTGTAGTATATTAGGAAAAGAACAACAGGAACGGTTTGCAGCGAGATCTAGCTGCACAGGATACAGTACTGAATATACTGCAGGTAACTCAATGAACTGCCTGCCTGTAGTATATTAGGAAGAGAACAACAGGAACGGTCTGCAGCAAGATCTAGCTGCACAAGATACAGTACTGATTATACTGCAGCTAACAGAATGAACTGCCTGCCTGTAGTATATTAGGAAGAGAACAACAGGAATGGACTGCAGCGAGATCTAGTTGCACAGGATACAGTACTGAATATACTGCAGCTAACTGAATAAACTGCCTGCTTATAGTATATTAGGAAGAGAACAGCAGGAACGGTCTGCAGCGAGATCTAGCTGCACAGGATACAGTACTGAATATACTGCATCTAACTGAATGGACTGCCTGCCTGTAGTATATTAGGAACAGAACAGGAATGGTCTTCAGCGAGATCTACTGTAGCTGTATAGCATACAGTACTGAATATACTGCAGCTAACTGAATGAACTGGCTGCCTGTAGTATATTAGGAAGAGAACAACAGGAATGGTCTGCAGCGAGAACTAGCTGCACAGGATACAGTAGTGAAGCTAACTGAATGAACTGCCTGCCTGTAGTATATTAGGAACAGAACAACAGGAACGGTCTGCAGCAAGATCTAGCTGCACAGGATGCAGTACTGAATATACTGCAGCTAACTGCATGAACTTCCTCTCTGTAGTATATTAGGAAGAGAACAACAGGAACGGTCTGCAGCGTGATCTAGCTGCACAGGATACAGTACTGAATATACTACAGCTAACTGAATGAACTGCCTGCCTGTAGTATATTAGGAAGAGAACAACAGGAACAGTTTGCAGTGAGATCTAGCTGCACAGGATACAGTACTGAATATACTGCAGCTAAGTGAATTAACTGCCTGCCTGTAGTATATTAGGAACAACACAGGAACGGTCTGCAGCGAGATCTAGCTGCACAGGATACAGTACTGAATATACTGCAGCTAACTGAATGTACTTTGTGGATTTATATATTTGCCTTTAGTGTTCAGCAGCTCGGTTTGTGTTTTGATGGTTATTGTGCTGACTGTTTGTCCTTTTGAATGTACTGCCTGCCTGTAGTATATTAGGAAGAGAATGCTTAGGACCAGGTGATATTTCAGTTCTTCTTTTTTTAATAAATCTGCAAAAATGTCAACAATTCTGTGTTTTTCTGTCAATATGGGGTGCTGTGTGTACATTAATGAGAAAAAAAATAACTTAAATGATTTTAGCAAATGGCTGCAATATAACAAAGAGTGAAAAGTTTAAGGGGGTCTGAATACTTTCCATCCCCACTCTATATATATATATATATATATACATATATATATATATATATATGTATATATATATATATATATATATATATTCTGCATTCAGTGTAGCCTATACATACAGTGGATTTGGTGGTGTATACTTTCTAATAGACTTCAGGCGGTTTACACAGTATATAATACAGTTTAGTGTGGTGTTGGAAAACAAAAAATACATCATGTCCAGAAAGCCACCAAGGAGAGGCAGATGCTCATATGCCACTAAAAGAGAGCAAGCAGCCTTTGTGTCTACAGTCAATAGAAGTGGTCATGGACATGGTGCATTCTCTGCAGGTGGCCGTGGGGCACGCTTGACCTTTTTTCTGCTGCTGGTCGTGTTATTGAGCCACAACATCCAGAAGAGTTGGTGGAGTGGATAACGAAGTTGTCCTCATCCTCCTCATCCTCCTCATCCTCTGTCACCCAGGCTCAGAGTAGTTTGCCTTCCAATGCAGCTGCCAAAGCGACCTATTCCACCGGCTCCTTGTCCACGGTCACTCCTTCCATAGCCCCACCATCATGCATAGAGGAGGCCCCAAAATTTTTCGACCACAGTGTCAGTTATATGCTGCTCGAGGATGTGCAGTGATTTGAAGGCTCCGAAGTTGGTTCACAGGTTGAGGAAGGGAGTAACGTGAGCCTAGAAAGAGGGGATCCCACAGAAGGACAAGAAACTAGCAGTCATGTTCCCCCAGCTGCAGCATACTGCCAAATTTGCTCCAGTGATGAGGAGGGAGGGGATGATGAGGTCCCTGACTGTACTTGGGTACCTGAGAGAAGAGAGGAGGAGGAGGCACAACTACAATGAGGCAGGATGTCCTCTAGGGGGCAGCTTAAGGGCAGCCACCCTATTGCATCACACCCCAGAGCTCCGCAGATGCAGGACGCTGCTGACTTCCCCCTGACTTTTAAAAGTTCCTTGGTGTGGGCCTTTTTCGACTCGTGTTCAGCAGATCGCACCATTGCTGCTTGCAACCTATGTCTGAAGCAGATCAGGCATGGTCAGAACAGCAGCTGCTTGGGCACCACATGCTTGACCAAACAGACGATGACCTGCCTTGCAGTTCGTTGGCAACAGAACTTGAAAGACCCACATCAAAGAAAAAGACGGACTTCTCCGTGCTCCACATCTGGGATCTCCAACTCTACTATACCTGCAGTCCTCTCAAAAACCTGCACTGAGAGGAATGAAGGTATAGCAATAGGTGTCCTAAGTATTTGCAACCAATCTGCTAGCAGTACACCACCAATAGATTTTAGCAGGCAAATTTCCCTACCCCAGTTGCTGAACCTTAAAAAGAAATTCGGTTCCAGCCATCCACATGCTCAGCATCTAAATGCTAGCTTGGCCAAATTGCTAGCACTGCAACTGATGCCTTTTCAGCTAGTAGACTCTGCCCCCTTTCGTGAATTTGTGGAATGTGCTGTACTTTAGTGGCAGGTTCCAAAAACGCCATTTCTTTTCATGGAAGCCCATTCTGGCTCTCTACCAGCATGTGGAAGGCAATGTTTTTGCCTCGTTGGACAGGACGGTCAGCAGTAAGGTTCATATTACCGCTGACTCATGGTCCAGCAGGCATGGACAGGGATGTTACCTTTCCTTCACGGCGCACTGGGTAACTCTGCTGGCAGCTGGGAAGGATGCAGGACAGGGTTTAGCATTGTTGGAGCTTGTTCCACCACCATGCCTCCAAAAAGCTAGTAGTGATTCTGCTACAGCTCTCTCCTCCACCCCTCTTCTTCTTCCTCTATGGCCTCTTCTGCAGATTATCCTCTGTACCAGCAGTGCTCTGTAAGCGCTCAAGGGGCTATGTCAGGCAAAAAAATGCCATGCGGTGCTTGAGTTGATCTGCCTAGGGGACAGGGGCCACACTGGGGCAGAGATTCTATCAGTTCTGTAGAGGCAGGCTCACAGGTGGTTGACACCAAGCAAGCTTCAGTCAGGAATGGTTGTATGCGGCACCAACCTTCTCTCCACCCTTCGACAGGGACACTTGACCCATGTTCCATGTTTGGCACACATCCTGAATTTGCTGGTGCAGCAGTTCTGGACCAGGTACACAAGCTTACAAGATCTCCTGAGGCAGGCCAGAAAAGTCTGTGGTCATTTCCACCTATCAGACAATGCCAGTGTTCGGCTGGCTGACATTCAAAGGGAATGCAACCTGCCCAGCAACCTCTTCATTTGTGACATGCCCACCAGGTGGAACTCAACGTTGGCAATGCTGCAGCAGCTGCACACCCAAAAGAGGACCATCGATGAGTACCTGTGTGAGTATGGCACCAGGACAGGGTCAGGGGAGCTTTGCTTCTTTTCGCCATGCCAGTGGCTACTGATCAAGGATGCATGAAACTGTCCTATCACCATTTGAGGAAGCCACAAGGATGGTGAGCAGGGACAATGCATGCATCAATGACATTGTCCCTCTAGTCTTCCTGTTGGAGTACACGCTTTGTGGAATCATGGACAGGGCACTTGAGGCAGAACAGCTGGAGGAAGATAAGGACTTCCTTTTCTCTCAAGGCCCCCTTTATCTAGATAGCATTCCTGCGGGCCAGCCGAACACACAGGAAGAAGAGGAGGAAGAGAAGGAGGAGGATTGTGTCAGCATGGATGTAGAGGATAACACTCAGCAGCAGCCTTCAAGGGATGGTTTTCAGTCCCCAGAAACCCAAGGAGTTGTACGAGGCTGGGAGGAGGTAGTTACGGATAATGTGATCCTTAGTGACCCAGTAGATTTAGAATAGAATACCTCTGCAAACTTACGCTGCATGGCCTCCCTGATTCTGCAAAGGATGCAAAAGGACCCTAGGATTCGTGGTATCAAGGAGAGAGATCATTACTGGCTGGCAACCCTTCTTGATCTACGTTACAAGGGTAAAGTTGCAGAACTCATCCTGCCTTCGCAAAGAGAGCAGAGGATGAAATATCTTCAGGAGGCCTTGAAGAAAGGTTTGTGTAAAGCATTTCCAGACCCTGGGAGGTTACCATTTCCTGGTGCTGGACAACGTGTTGCTAAGGCTTCGTTCAGTCAGAGGAAGAGCGGTGGAGAAGGTGGCCGGCTGACCGATGCCTTTAAACTATTTTTCAGTCCTCAGCGCCAAGGTCTGATTGGTTCAAGCAACCATCATCGCCAGCGTCTGCATTATATGGTGCAGGAATATCTAGGGGCAAGAGCAGACTTGGAGACCTTTCCAACAGATCATCCACTGGGTTACTGAGTCTTGAGGATGGGCTACTGGCCAGAACTTGCTCAATATGCAATTGAGCTACTGGCCTGTCCTGCATCCAGCCTGCTTTCTGAATGCACATTCAGTACTGCTGGAGGGTTTGTAATGGATCAAAGAATGTGCTTTTCCACAGACTCCAATGATAGGCTCACATTCATAAAAATGAATCAATCTTGTATCAGCAGCTATCAAGCTCCTGATGCTGATGTAACGATGATTGAATATGCTTTGGATCTGGAATCCCTTGAAGACTGCCTATGCTGACTATCCTACTCCTCCTCAATCTTGATGATGCTAGCTTCCAACAACATTTTTGGTTTAGGGCACCACCACCCAAGGTCCAGTTGTTCTGCCCCTGTTTAACAGGGGCATTTAATTGCAATTTTTGATATAATATTTCAACGCAGGGCCCATTCCTGTACCCAACAAGAGTAACTGTGAGGGCTTACAGTGTTCTGGGACCACCAAAACCAAAGGCCCAATTTTTCTAACCCTGTTTAACAGGGCCATGTAATTACAATTTTTGATATAATATTTAACAGCAGGGCCTGTTTCTATGCCCAACAAGAGTAACTGTGAGGGGTTACAGTGTTCTGGCACCACCAACACCTAAGGCCCAATTTTTCTGCAGAGTATATAGGGCAGGCCAAATAGTATATATACTGCTGTTCAGAGTATATAGTGCCTGGGAGGCCTGGGGGACCCCCACGCCATTTGTTTTTAAATTTTGGTGTGGGATTCTCCTTAATATCCATACCAGACCTGAAGGGCCTGGTATGGATTTTGGAGGGACATCCACGCCATTTTTTTGTTGTAGTTTTGGCACGGGTTCCCCTTAAAGCGGAGTTCCACCCGCTCATCGGATTCCCCCCCCCTCCGGTGTCACAACTGGCACCTTTCAGGGGGGAGGGGGGTGCAGATACCTGTATAATACAGGTATCTGCACCCACTTCCGGGTATAGCTAGCCGCAGCTAGCCGCAGACTCCCCACCCACCCCCGTTGTGCTGTGGGAAATACAGAGTTCCCACAACACAACGGGGACCAGTATAGACGCGCAGCGCGACTCGCGCATGCGCAGTAGGGCACCGGGCAGTGAAGCCGCAACGCTTCACTTCCTGATTCCCTCAGTGAGAATGGCGGCGGCAGCACCCGAGGACCGAGGGACGGTTCGTTCTCGGGTGCCGACATCGCTGGACCCCGGGACAGGTGAGTGTCCTTATTTTAAAAGTCAGCAGCTGCAGTATTTGCAGCTGCTGACATCTAAATTTTTTTTTTTCACGAAACTCCGCTTTAGTATACATACCAGACCCAAATGATACATTGGGATCCGACAATACATTACAGCCGGGAGCAGTTTTATATTAAATTTTTTGCTTTAGAAACGTCATTTTACTGTGGTACTGTTAAAAAACATGGGGAAGATGCGCTACTTTACAGGCAGACTAAGGAGACCCCCAGGCACAATATTTAAAGGAATACTTTATTTTTATTGTTTCACTTTAAGCATGATTAAAATCACTGCTCCTGAAAAAACGTCCGTTTTTAAAACTTTTTTGTGCATTGATACATGTCCCCTGGGGCAAGACCCGGGTCCCCAAACACTTTTTATGGCAATAACTTGCTCATAAGCCTTTAAAATGAGCACTTTTGTTTTTTACGTTCGTGTCCCATAGACATAGACTTTAACGTTGTTCGCATGTTCCCACAAATTTTTTGCCTGTTCGCATATTCTGCTGTGAGCCGAACCGGGGGGGGGGGGGCAGGTTGTTCGGCTCATTCCTCATTCTCATGTATGAAAACAGTTCCATGGCAGCTAAGAGAAGTTAATTTTGCAGTCTTGAGATGGGTTTTAATTACCCTCTGTCATAGAAGTCAGTAACACTGTTGAAGGAGGCCACTAGTTTAGAGGGGAGGCGCAAGTCGGGATTCAATAGGCGCAAAGTTTGTAGGGGCACGTGACCGGAGTTAAAGAGGTGTACTCCCAATGGTGGTCTATGAATTTCCACCACGTACATGTTGGTTGGGGGGTAGTGGAGGGGGGAGGTTCCCTTTGGGCCAGTACTGTACAGCTCAAAATTGTGTTCAGGTACAATGGATTGTTCTATATCGCGCCAGTGGGTGTCGGAGGGTACCGCAAACCACTCCCTTAGTTGTGCTAATATCATAGAGTGATAGTAGTCCTTAACATCTACTAGTCTTGATCCCCCTGTAAGTCTATGTTTTATAAGTCTACCATGAGCACTATGGGGTTTTCTTTCCCTACCAGATATATGAGTTCAGATATCTTTGTAGAGACGAGCGATATGAAATGGGGATATGGATAGGAAGGGTGTGGAACAGATACAGTAGTTGGGGGAGTACTTTCATTTTAAATGCCACCAGACAGCCTGCCCAAGAAAGCTCAAAGCGCTCCAGTTGGGGGAGCTCACGCATCAGTTTCTCTCTAAAGGGGATAAAGTTTTGTTTGTACAGCCTTTTGGTGGATTTTGTAAGGGTAATGCCCAGATATGTTATGCCAACATCATCCTAAATATAATGTAAATTGGAGCCAGTTACGCTGTGTCCCATCAATATTCAGATCTAGAATGTGACCCTTGGAAGAATTGACCTTATAGTATGAAACACTGCTAAATTGCAACAACGTTTCCTAAACTGTAGCCAGGGAAGTTGAATGATTCTAGAATATGAGAATGACATCATCAGCAAAAAGACTTACTTTGTGCTTATAGGAGCCAATTTGGAGACCAGTGATAAGTGGATGGAAGCAGATACACTCAGCAAGGGGTTCCATTATTCGATTAAAGATTATTGGGGACAATGGGCATCCCTGCCTGGTGCCATTTTTAGATTAAAAAAATGGCTTGGAGAGCATTTTGGAGATGTAAACCTGGGCTGAGGGGTTAGAATAAAGAGCCATGATGGCTTAGAAGATCCTGTCTAGGAAACCCAAATTTAAGGAGCACCGCTTCCATGTAGGCCCAATGCACCAAGGAGAGAAGCAGAGAAGGCCTTCTTGTGCGCTCATTAAAATGAACTATGTTGATCAGGTGTCTGGTGGCATTTGAGGTTTGCCTTCCCAAAACAAATTCTGTTTGACCTCTATGCACCAGGCTAGGTAATATATGCATATGTCTGAAAGCTATATTTTCTTTCATAGACCTTGAGGTCAGTTTTAAGGAGTGAGATGGGGTGAAAATGGCTGATGGATCCTTCCCTGGCTTTGGCAAAGTAATGATCGCTGCATTCAACATATCCACAGGAAATTAAGAAGAGGAGGCAGCGTCGTCGAATAGGTTGCAGGAGACGGGGGGCAAGAATTGTTTTATACTGTTTGTAGTATTCCCCTGGTGATCTGTCTGGGTCTGGTGTTTTGTTATAGGGTATAGAATCAATGGCTTTGCAGATTTTGGGTTGACTGAAGGCTTGTTTAGGTTGCTTAGCTGTTCATTAGGGAAGGTAATTTGATCTTGGCCAAAAATGTGTTTTTCAGATCTGGTTGGGCTAGGCCATGATAGAATTGTCTCTAATGTTATATAGGGAGTTGTAATAGCTGCTAAAGCGTCTGCTATAGCTTGCGGGTCTGTTAGTTTATATAGGGTAGAGGGGTAGTATAGAAAGGGAATTTTGGTCTTTTGTCCATCTCCCCAAAGGTGGGCTGCAAGTGTTTTACAAGCCTTATTGCCAGTATGGTAATGAGAAGCATGATGTTTACTTTGTGCTTTCTTAAAAGAATCCAAGAAAAGGGTTTGAAGCTCTTGACGAAGGGAGAGTTTAAGATTTTTGTGGCCGGGGCTTGACTTTATTTTGCTCTTCTAAACTACAAATGGAGGTAAGTAAGTGGTCAAGACACTGTGTCCTCTTCCTCTGGGAACATAGTTGGATGAGTACCCCTCTCATAACTGCCTTGTGTGCGTTCCACAGGGTAGCAGGGATTTGTACTGAGACCACATTATGGTCAAAGAAATCCTCTAGTTGTCTGTGCAGGGACTCTGCATAGGTGAAAGATTATAAAATAAAGGAGTTGGCTCTCCATACTTTAGCTGGTGTAATTCAGGTGTTTGTGCTTATGGTTATGCTAGTAGGTGCGTGGTCAGACCACGTGATGGTGGAGCTATCAGACCTGCAATTTTTTTGGAGTAACCATTTATCTACTAGGAAGTAGTCTATTCTTGAATAAGAGTTGTAAGTTGCTGAGGAGAACATGTAGTCATTAGGGATGAGTAGGGATGAGCCGAACACCCACCTGTTCGGTTCGCACCAGAACATGCAAACAGGCAAAAAATTTGTTCGAACACGCGAACACCGTTAAAGCCTATAGGACACGAACATGAATAATCAAAAGTGCTAATTTTAAAGGCTTATATGCAAGTTATTGTCATAAAAAGTGTTTGGGGACCTGGGTCCTGCCCCAGGGGACATGGATCAATGCAAAAAAAAGTTTAAAAACCGCTGTTTTTTCAGGAGCAGTGATTTTAATATTGATTAAAGTGAAACAATAAAAGTGTAATATTCCTTTAAATTTCGTACCTGGGGGGTGTCTATAGTATGCCTGTAAAGGGGCGCATGTTTCCCGTGTTTAGAACAGTCTGACAGCAAAATGACATTTCAAAGGAAAAAAAGTCATTTAAAACTACTTGCGGCTATTAATGAATTGCCAGTCCGACAATATACATAAAAGTTAATTGATAAAAATGGCATGGGAATTCCCCAAACCAAAATTAAAAAAAAAATGATGTGGGGGGTCCCCCTAAATTCCATAACAGGTCCTTCAGGTCTGGTATGGATATTAAGGGGAACCCCGGCCAAATTTTTTTTAAAAATGGCGTGGGGACCCCCTCAAAATCTATACCAGACCCTTAAGATCTGGTATGGATTTTAAGGGGAACCCCACTCCACAATTTTAAAAAAATGGCTTGGAGTCCCCCCAAAAATCCATACCAGACCCTTATCCGAGCACGCAACCTGGCAGGCCGCAGAAAAAGAGGGGGGGACAAGAGAGCAGCCCCCCTCCTGAACCGTACCAGGCCACATGCCCTCAACATTGGGAGGGTGGTTTGGGGTAGCCCCCCAAAACACCTTGTCCCCATGTTAATGGGGACAAAGGCCTCATCCCCACAACCCTTGCCCGGTGGTTGTGGGGGTCTGTGGGTGGGGGGCTTATCGGAATCTGGAAGCCCCTTTTAACAAGGGGATCCCCAGATCTCAGCCCTCCCCCCTGTGTGAAATGGTAAGGTGGTACAAAAGTACCCCTACCATTTCACAAAAAAAGTGTCAAAAATGTTAAAAATTACAAGAGACAGTTTTTGACAATTCCTTTATTTAAATTCTTCTTCTTTCTTCTATCTTCTTTCTTCTTTCTTCTTTCTTCTATCTTCTATCTTCCATTGGTTTCTTCCTCCATCTTCTTCTTCTTCTGGTTCTTCTGGTTCTTCCTCTGGTGTTCTCGTCCGGCATCTTCCTCTGTGGCATCTTCTTCCCTTCTTCTTCTCTGGCCGCTCCGCATCCACCATCCATCTCGTCTTCTGATGGTTCTTAAACAATTGAGGGCCACCTGGTGATCCCGCCCCCTCTGACGTCATTGGGAATGCCACAGGGAAGTCCCCGTCAAGTCCCCGTGTGTCAGAGGGGGTGGGGTCACCGGGTGGCCCCACCCTCCGTTATTTAAGAACCGTCAGAAGACAAGAAGCGTCACACAGCAGGAGCCTCCCATCATGGTGGATGCGGAGCGGCCCGAGAAGAAGGGAAGAAGACGCCACGGAGGAAGATGCCGGATGAGAACACCGGAGGAAGAACCAGAAGAACCAGAAGAACCAGACGAAGAAGAAGATGGAGGAAGAAACCAAAGGAAGATAGAAGAAAGAAGAAGCATTTAAATAAAGGAATTGTCAAAAACTGTCTATTGTCATTTTTAACATTTTAGACAGTTTTTTTGTGAAATGGTAGGTACCCCCTTACCATTTCACACAGGGGGAAGGGCTGGGATCTGGAGGTCCCCTTGTTAAAGGGGGCTTCCAGATTCCTATAAGCCCCCTGCCCGCAGACCCCCACAACCACCAGGCAAGGGTTGTGGGATGAGGCCCTTGTCCCCATCAACATGGGGACAAGGTGTTTTAGGGGGCTACCCCAAAGCACCATCCCAATGTTGAGGGCATGTGGCCTGGTACGGTTCAGGAGGGGGGGCGCTCTCTTGTCCCCCCTCTTTTCCTGCGGCCTGCCAGGTTGCGTGCTCAGATAAGGGTCTGGTATGGATTTTTGGGGGGACCCCACGCCATTTTTTTTTTAATTTTGGTGCGGGGTTCCTTAAAATCCATACCAGACCTGTGGGGAATTCCCATGTCGTTTTTATCAATGAACTTTTATGTGTATTGTCGGACCGGCAATTCATTAATAGCCACGAGTAGTTTTAAATGACTTTTTTTCCATTGAAATGTCATTTTGCTGTCAGACTGTTCTAAACACGGGAAACATGCGCCCCTTTACAAGCATACTATAGACACCCCCCCAGGTATGAAATTTAAAGGACTATTACACTTTTATTGTTTCACTTTAAGCATTATTAAAATCACTTCTCCTGAAAAAACGGCCGTTTTTAAAACTTTTTTTTACATGGGATACATGGGAGATTGTATCCTCTGGCACAAATTGGTGGAGTTAAGTTGAAATTCAGGGACAAGATTACAGTCTCCACACAGCATGATGTAGCCCCTCTGCACCCGGAATGCTTTTTTATGAGCTTATTCAAAAAATGAATTTGACTGATGTTTGGGGCATAGAGATAGACTAGGGTTTAAGTAACATTGTCAATCATGCATATCAAGATGATGTAACGACCACTCAGGTCTATGATGCTATCTAGTAGTTGGAAATGATCCGTGTCACGAATAGCGATAAGTATGCCTCTCTTCTTCTCTGGAGAGATGGCAGGAAGATATGGTGAAAGGCTTTGTGTGAGCAACGTGGTGCGGCTGCGCTCCAAAAGTGGGTCTCCTGGGCACAGACTATATCACAGCCTTGTGCTATGGCAGTATTTTATAAAGGCTTTTTTTAAAGGCTTTTTTGCCAAGTGATTAAGGCCTTTGGTGTTGATTGAGAGGATTTTAAGGCCCATTTTTGGGAGAACTCTGTTGAGGGTGGAATATATCGCATACATTTGAAGGATGTTGTTGTCCAGCTGTAGACGTGGGTGTCTTATTATAGTCAGGAGCCAATGGAACCAGGATACACATCTGGCTGTACATTGCTGGAGATGGTAGATGATGATGGATGGTGCTTCGTAAAGAGAAAAGATATAAGAAGCTAGAGAAAGTAATGAGGAACCAAAGCATAGTAGGTCAACAAAACTTGGATAGCGGCAATATGTGTAAACATCATGCTGTGGATCATAACTGGTAGGGGATAAGTCTTTAAGGCCAAGACTGTGGCAACAAATAGCTTCAGCAGGAGTAAAGGGCTAAGTTAAACGTAGTTGGAGTGTGGGGGGACCCGACAATGCTTTATCTGTTTCTGCGCTGTGGCTTAGATAAGGTCTTGTGCCAAGAGGGGGAAACCTTCCCCGGAGGGTTATGCGAGGATGGCTGCTGTGGTGGCTTAGGTATAATGCCTCAGGTGAAAAAATTATAGCATAGGATGACACTTTAGAAGAGTCTGATAGGGCTGCACACCCCAAAACAAATGTTTGCAAAAAAGAAAATGGAGGTTCCCCATGGGATTTTTTAAGCAGCAATTGTAGGTCAAAAAAAGAGTTTTGTTAAAAAAGTTGATTTTATTGACACAATACTCTGGACATAGACCATACAGAACAAAAATGTAAAAACATGAGCTCCGGTTTACATAATGCGAGACACAGTGAATTGGGTAACAAATCAGACAATGGACTAGTATCATATAGAAATTGTTGTAAGAGGTATGCATACAGCGATGCTACCTATAACATTAATCATAGTTATACTGTCCGATGTTGGAGAAAACCCCAGTGTGGAGGAACGCAAGACCTTTATCTACTGAGGTGATGGTGTGCAGGGCAGCCATCAGAAATTTTGGGGCCCCTTGCATAGCTTTAGGACTGGGCCCCCCGGGCCTGACTACCAACATTCTCCAGAGTCCACCCACTGGCCGTCTCACAGAATCTGCTGTAAATTGAGAGGAATACAATTTACAGTTTACCAATACTTAGATGTGGTGGATGCATTTTTTTTAAGCTTTTTATTTTCTAATAGTAAGCACCTTCATTGTAAGCACCTCTGCCAGTGTTAAATGGAGAAAGAGGGCAGAGAGTGAGAAGGCAGGGAGAGCGAGAGAGAGAGGACAGGGAGAGCGAGAGGGCAGGGAGAGCGAGAGAGGGAGAGGGGAGGGGAAAGAGAGAGAGAGAGGAGAGAGAGCAGGGAGGGAGAGGGGGCGGAGAGAGAGAGCAGAGAGAGAGAGGGGGGCTGAGAGAGAGAGCAGGGAGAGAGTGGGACTGAGAGAGAGAGAGAGAAGGGAGAGAGAGCAAGGAGAGAGAGAGGGGGGTCTGAGAGAGAGAGCAGGGAGAGAGAGGGGGCTGAGAGAGGGAGCAGGAAGGGAGGGGGCAGAGAGAGAGGGGGGCTGGGAGAGAGAGAGCGGGGAGAGAGAACAGGGAGAGAGGGGGACAGGGAGAGAGAGGGGGTGAAGAGAGAGAGAGTGCAGGGAGACAGAGAGAGGGGCTGTGAAAGAGAGCAGGGAGTTGGAGAGAGATAGGACAGAGAGAGAGCAGGAAGAGAGAGGGGTGGATAGAGAGCGAAAGGGAGAGAGGGGGCTGAGAAAGAGAGCAGAGAGAGGGGGCTGAGAGAGAGAGAGCAGGCAAAGGGAGAGAGCAGGGAGAGAGGGGACAGAGATCGAGAGCAGGGAGAGAGAGCAGGGAGAGGGAGGGGCGGAGAGAAAGCGCAGGAAGAGAGGGGGGCTGAGAGAGAGCAGGGAAAGGGAGATAGCAGGGAGAGAGAGGGGACAAAGAGAGAGAGAGCAGAGAGAGAGAGCAGGGGCTCAGGGAGACAGGAGGAGGTCAGGGAGAGAGTGAGAAGGGGATCAGGGAGAGAGGGGGGGTTTAGGGAGAGAGAGAGAGGAGGGGGTCATGGAAAGAGGGGGGTCAGGGATAGAGAGAAGAGGGGTCAGGGAGAGAGAGAGAGGAGAGGGTCAGGGAGAGAGGGGGTCAAGGAGAAAGAGGGGGCAGGGTCTAGTCACAGTGCTCTCATGTGGATGGTCCCTGGGGGCTCTCAGTGGCTTCTCTCAATGTGGCTGTCAGGGATGTCTGTCATGCTGCTCAGGCATGCTGGAGGGAACCAAGCAGCAGGAGGATCCCCTCCTTCAAGCGGCTCAGCGACCATTAAAGGAGGGGGAGGAGAGGAGCAGGTGGATTGAACCACAGGTTTTCTGGGGGAGCAAACACTAGTTCCTGTGCCCGTCAAGCTCACCAGCTGACACTCCCCCCAGCATGCTATGCCACTGGCAGGGAGTCAGGAGCTAGTGTGGCGGATGGCACCAACGGGAGTCAGGACTACTGTAGGGGAAGGAAAAGAGCAAAGTAGAGGTGCTAACTTGGGCCCGGCGTCCTAAGGGACCAGCCCCTGGGATGCTGGGCCCCTCAGGAACACTTGTATGGGCTGTACCCCCCTGATGGCGGCCCTGCATGTATAATAAGATCATGAACTTCCCTCCAAAAAGGTTGGAGTGGTTCACATTCCCACCAGATGTGGAGCATGGTGCCTTTCCGCTTTCCCGCATCTCCAACAAATGCTGGGTATGGTGTGGGAAAATTTGTGTAGGGGAGATGGAGTTCTGTACCATCTGGTTTCAATTTTATAGCAGTTTTCTTGAATCACTACATTCAGAGAGCCCTTGTGTGTATACTCGTGGATAGTACCCCAATCCTCATCAGCGAGGGTCAGCTGGAGGTCCCTTTCCCATGACACCCGTGATGGATCTGGGCAGGGGAATAATCCTGAAGGAGTTTGATGTATATGTAAGATATTAAATGTTTTTGCAGTGATTTCCATGTGCACAGGAATTCAAAGGGTGTAAATTGCCTTGGCCATATGGTTATTAGCTCTTGGGTTGAAAGAAAGTGTTGAAGTTGTCTATACACCCAAAAGGGAAAAGATTCAGTATGCAAAGTGGACACTAGATTCTCATAGGAAAGGGGAATTCCTTTTGAGAAGAATTGATGTGCAAGCACTTTGTCATGAGGCATTTTGTGCAGTAGAAAGGAGCTTAACTCACCTAGAGAAAAGTCTGGGTTTTCTCTTAGCGTGGCTAAGGGTCCTGGAACGGGGGAGAACTTTATGGATTATGTTGCCTGTCTAAAAGCTGTTATTGAGGGATAGATGAGAGGGTGTGTTATGAGTAGGGATGAGCCAAACACCCCCCGGTGGTTCGCACCAGAACCTGCGAACGGACCGAAAATTTGCACGAACTTTAGAACCCGATTGAAGTCTATGGGACTCGAACGTTCAAAATCAAAAGTGCTAATTTTAAAGGCTAATTTGCATTGTATTGTCCTAAAAAGGGTTTAGGGACCCGGGTCCTGCCCCAGAGGACATGTATCAATGCAAAAAAAAGTTTTAAAAATGGCCGTTTTTTCGGGAGAAGTGATTTTAATGATGCTTAAAGTGAAAAAAAGTAAAATATTCCTTTAAATATTGTACCTGTGGGGTGTCTAGAGTATGCCTGTAAAGTGGCGCGTGTTTCCCATGCTTAGAACAGTCCCTGCACAAAATGACATTTTTAAAGGCATAAAAGTAATTTAAAACTGCTTGCGGCTTGAATGTAATGTCGGGTCCCAGCAATATGGATGAAAATCAGTGAGACGGAAACAGAATGGTACCCCCCCCACACCCCATTCCATTACCAGGCCCTTTGGGTCTTGTATGGATATTAAGGGGAACCCCGCACCCAAATTAAAAAAAGAAAAGGCGTGGGGCTCCCAGGCCCTATATACTCTGAACAGCAGTATACAGGCGGTGCAAACAAGACAGGGACTGTAGGTTTGTTGTTAAGTAGAATCTGTTTGTAATTTTGAACTGGTACATTTTTAAAGTGTAGCTCCAGCCAAAAAAATCTATTTTAAGCTTTTTGGAAAACATAGGGAAGGGTTATCACCCCTGTGACATTTGTTTTGCTGTCTGTGCACCTCTTCAGAAGATTTCACCTCACTTTCTGTCCCAATGATAAATGTTTTTTGACAATTCAGGGTTTTTAGTGAAACAAGGATTGGTGATAAAACATCATTGGGGAGGAGACACGTTTTTCCCATATTAACTCTTACAGGAGAGAATTTCCCTTCCTAGGGGTAGATTTCATCTCACTTCCTGTTGTCTCCTTCCGTTTGCAAGTAGGAGTCATTTGTAAGTTGGATGTTTAAAAGTAGGGGCCTGCCCTATATACTCTGCAGAAATTGGGGCCTTAGGTGTTGGTGTTGCAACAAGACTGTAAGCCCTCACAGTTACTCTTGGTGAGTGCAGGAACGGGCCCTGCTGTGAAATATTAGATCAAGAATTGTAATTACATGCCCATCTTGAACAGGGTCAGAAAAATTAGGCCTTTGGTGGTGGTGGTGCCACAACACTGTAAGTCCTCACAGTTACTCTTGGAGGGCGCAGAAACGGGCCCTGCTGTGAAATATTAGATCAAGAATTGTATTTACACGCTCCTGTTAAACAGAGACTGAAAAATTGGGCCTTAGGCACTGGTGCTGGTGCCACAACTCTGCAACCCCTCACAGATACTCTAGCTGGAGCGCAGGAACGAGCCCTGCTGCAAATTATTGCATTAAAAATTGTAATTACACTCCCCTGTTAAACAGGGACTGAAAAATTGGGCCTTAGGCACTGGGGCTGGTGCCACAACACTAAAACCCCTCACAAATACTCTAGTTGAGCGCAGCAACAAACCCTCCTTGCAAAATATTGCATCAAAAATTGTAATTACACGCCCCTGTTAAACAGGGGCTGAAAAATTGGGCCTTAGCCACTGGTGGCGGTGCCCAGAACTAAAAATATTCTTACAAGCTATGAGCATGATCATTGAGGAGGAAGAGGATAGTCACTCAGCATAACAGGATAGTCACTCAGCATCATCATAGGCAGTCTTGAAGGGATCTGACATTTCAAAAAAAATTATACGGTTACATCAGCACCAGGTGCTTGGTAGCTGATGTTGATCCAAGACTGATTTTTTCATTTTTATGAAGGTCAGTCGATCGTCCGAGTCGGTGGACAGGCGCACCCTGTGATCGGTTACAAAGCCTCCAGCAGCACTGAATGTGCGTTCTGAAAGAACGCTGGAGGCAGGACAGGCCAGTAGCTCAACTGCATACTGTGCATGCTCTGGCCAGTCAAGACCCAGTAACCCAGAGGATTTTCGGTGGGAAATGTGTCCAAGTCAGATCTTGCCCCTAGTTATTCCTGCACCATGTAAAACAGACACTGGCGATGGTTGCTGGAACCGATCATACCTTGGGGCTGTGAACTAAAAAATTGTCTGAATGCATCGGTCAGACAGCCACCTTCTCCACCGCTCCTTCTTTGACTGACTGAAGCCTCAGCAACACGTTGTCCAGGAACAGGAGTTTGTAACCTCCCAGTCACTGGGAACACGTTGCTCAGACCTTATTGCAAGGCCTCCCGAAGATGTTTCATCCTCTGCTCCCTCTCCGATGGCAAGATAAGCTCTGCAACCTTACCCCTGTAACATAGATCAAGGAGGGTTGCCAGTCAGTATTGATCCCTCTCCTTGATACCACAAATACGAGGATCCTTCTGCAGGCTTTGCAGGATCAGGGAGGCCATGCAGCATAGGTTTGCTGAGGCATTCAGTCCGGAGTCCTCTGGGTCACTAAGGAGAACATGATCCGCAGCCACCTCCTCCCAGCCATGTACAAGTCCATGGGTTTCTTGGGACTGTAAATGATCCCTTAAAGACTGCTGCTGATGCTGAGTGGCAGGTTCCACCTCCATGCTGACACAATCCTCCTCCTCCTCCTCCTCTTGTGGGATCGGCGGACATGCAGGAACACATTCTGGAAAAAGGGGCCTTGAGAGCTAAGGAAGTCCTCCTCTTCCTGCCTCTGTTCTGCCTCAAGTATTCTGTCTATTATTCCATGCAGCGTGTGCTCCAACAGGTGGACAAGGGGACAGTGTCACTGATGGCCTCCTCGAATGGTGACAGGACAGTGCATGCATCCCTGATCATGGCCCACTAGTGTGGGGAAAAAAAACAAGCTCCCCTGACCCTGTCCTGGTGCCATTGTCACACAGGTACTCATTGATGGCCCTCTGCTGCATGTGCAACCACTGCAGCATGGCCAATTTTGAGTTTCACCTGGTGGGCATGTCACAGATTAGGTTCTTGGGCAGTTTAAATTCCTTTTGTAGGTCAGCCAGCTGAGCACTGGCATTATACGACTGGCTGAAATGCACATAGACTTTCCTGGCCTGCCTAGGGACATCCTGTAGGCCCGGGTACCTGCCCAAGAACCGCTGCACTACCAAGTTAAGGACATGAGCCAAACAGCGCACATGGGTCAGTTGTCCCTGTCAGAGGGCGGAGAGGAGGTTGGTGCCATTGTTGCAAACCACCATTCCTGGCTTAAGCTGGCGTGGCGTCAACCACCTCTGAGACTGCCCCTGCAGAGCTGACAGAATCTCTGCCCCAGTGTGGCTCCTGTCCCCCAAGCACACCAGCTCAAGCACCGCACGGCATCTTTTGGTCTGCGTACTTACGTAGCCCATTGAACGCCTACGGAGCACCGCTGGTTCCGAGGACAAAGCACAGGAAGAGGCCATGGAGGAAGAAGAAGAGGAGGGGTGGAGGAGAGAGGTGTGTCAAAATCACCAGCAGTAGCATTTTGGAGGCGTGGTGGCGGAACAACCTCGAACACTACTGCACCTTGTCCTGCATACTTCCCAGCTGCCAGCAGAGTCACCCAATGCACTGTGAAAGATAGGTAATGTCCCTGTCCATGCCTGCTGGACCATGAGTCAGCAGTAATATGCACCTTACCGCTGACCGCCCTGTCCAGCGAGGCCAAGACATTGCCTTCCACATGCCGGTAGAGAGCCAGAATCGCCTTCCATGAGGAAAAGTGGCATTTGGGAACCTGCCAGTGAGGAACTGCACATTCCACAAACTGAAGGAAGGGGGCGGAGTCTACCAACTGAAAAGGCAGCAGTTGAAGTGCTAGCAATTTAGCCAAGCTAACATTCAACCGCTGGGCATGTGAATGGCTGGGAGTGAACTTATTTCGGCTGGGGCAGGGAAATTTGCCTGGTACAATCTGACGTCGGTGTACCGATAGCAGATTGCCCGCAAGTACTTGGCTGTGACACACCTAATTCTACACCTTCATTCCTCTCAGTGCAGGTCTCAGAGAGGACTGAAGGTATAGTGGGGTTGGAGATCCCAGCTGACGAGGAGCAAGGAGAGGTCCGCTTTGTTCTTTGGTGTGGGCCTTTTAGGTACGCTTGCCAACGAACTGCATGGCAGGTCAACAGATGTCTGATCAAGCTTGTGGTGCCCAAGCGGGTGATGTTTTGGCCATGCAAGATACGCTTGAGACATATATTGCAAATAGCAATGGTGGGATCTGATGCACTCGTCTCAAAAAGGCCCACACCAAAGAACTTTTGGAATAACGCGCAGAGACAGCAGTGCCCTGCACATGCAGAGCTCTGCAGTGTGCTGCCCTTAAGCTGTCCCCTGGAGGGCATCCTGCCTCCTTGGTGATGTGCTTCCTCCTCCTCTCTCCTATCAGGCACCCACGTGGAGTCAGTGACCTCATCATCCCCTCCCTCCTCATCACTGGAGCAAACCTGGCAGTATGCTGCAGCTGGGGGAACATGACTGCCAGATTGCTGTCCTTGGGCACCCCCTCTGTCTGGGCTCACGTTACTGCCTTCCTCTAGCTGAGTACCATCATCTGAGCCTTCAAAACTCTGGGCATCCTCCTGGAGCTTGTACCCAACACTGTGGTCAAACAGTTTGGGGGACTCCTCAGGAGGACATGGTGGGGCTAGGGAAGATGCCATTGAGCCGAGGGAAGAGGCCGCGTTGGCAGCTGTTTTGCCAGACAAAGTACCTTGAGCCTGGGTGAGAGAGGATGAGGAGGATGAGGACAGCTTGGTCATCCACTCTACCAAATCTTCAGAATGTTGTGGCTCAACACGGCCAGCTGCCGAAAAAAAGGCCAAGCGTGTCCCACGGCCACATGCAGATGGGGGCACCGTGTCCATGACCAGCACTGTTGCCTCTAGACACAGAGCCTGCTTGCCCTCTTTTATTGGCTTGTGACTGTCTGCCTCTCCTTGTTGGCCTTCCAGACATACTAATGGCCTGCAGTGAGATGTAGCTGCACAAAACTGGGATGTATATGTATACTGATTATACTGCAGCTAGCAGAATGCCTGCCTGTGGTATTAATAGGATCAGAAGAAGCACACTAGCACTTGTTTTCAGGTAGCTATAGGTGCAACTGTGCAGGGTACACAGTACACTAACTGTAAATACTTCAAGCTGTCTACCTGTGGTATTAATAGGATCAGAAGAAGCACAACAGCACTTGTCTTCAGGTAGCTATAGGTGCAACTGTGCAGGGGTACACAGTACACTAACTGTAAATACTTCAAGCTGCCTGCCTGTGGTATTAATAGGATCAGAAAAAGAACAACGGCACTAGTCTTCAAGTAGCTATAGGTGCAACTGTGCAGGGGTACACAATACACTAACTATAAATACTTCAACCTGCCTGCCTGTGGCATTAATAGGATCAGAAAAAAAGAACAACAGCATTTGTCTTCAGGTAGCTATAGGTGCAACTGTGCAGGGTACACAGTACACTAACTGTAAATACCTCAAGCTGCCCGTCTGTGGTATTAATAGGATCAGAAGAAGCACAACAGCACTTGTCTTCAGGTAGCTATAGGTGTAACTGTGCAGGGTACACAGTGCACTAACTGTAAATACTTCAAGCTGCCTGCCTGTGGTATTAATAGGTTCAAAAGAAGAACACCAGCACTTGTCTTCAGGTAGCTATAGGTGCAATTGTGCAGGGGTACACAGTAAACTAACTGTAAATACTTCAACCTGCCTGCCTATGGTATTAATAGGATCAGAAGAAGAACAACAGCACTTGTCTTCAGGTAGCTATAGGTGCAACTGTGCAGGGTGCACAGTACTCTAACTGTAAATACTGTAAAAACACCTGCCTGCCTGTCAGTATATTAGAAAGAGAATAACAGGAACTGATCTAGCTAAACTGAATACAGTGTGTGTGTGTGTGTGTGTATATATATATATATATATATATATATATATATATATATATATATATATATATATATATATATATATATATAAAACACCTAGGAATACACTGTAAGTGCAGCTAACTGACTTGCCTGCCTACTCTAACTTAAATCAAATGACACTGTCTCTCTCTCTCTGTCTAATTCTCTCCGCTGCCGCAACACACTACACAAGGCCGCCACGCAGGCGGCCTTATATAGTGTGGGGCGTGTACTAAACCCCCTGAGCCATAATTGGCCAAAGCCACCCTGGCTTAGGCCAATTACGGCTCTTTGTGCAGACGGCTCTGTGATTGGCCAAGCATGCAGGTCATAATGCATGCTTGGCCAATCATCAGCCAGCAATGCACTGCGCTGCCGCAGTGCATTATGGGCCATGATGCACCACTCGAATTTGGCACAAATGGCCCATATCCTTCGTAATTCGATAAACAGTCAAACATGCGATGTTCGAGTCGAACATGGGTTCAACTCGAACTTGAAGCTCATTCCTAGTCATGATCTCCCATGGCCAGTGCCACTGAGATATCCAAGGGAGTGTGTGTATTGGATTCTGCACAAAATAGTTCTCTAGGGCCAACCAAACCTTCTCAGACTTATGAATGTTTCAATCTACAATTCTTGTGAGATGACAAGCTAGATAATACTTATGGAGGTCTGGTAGCCCAATTCCCCCCTTAACTTTTGAGCAGGCCTTCTTGTAGTATGCAAATAGGTTGGTGGGAGGTGAATCAGAATAGTTTGACTTAGGTAAAGCAGCCATGGGAGAATGATCATTTTGATTAGAGCCGAGTGGCCAAGCCACAAATCATTTAGGCACGCCCAGTCCTTTAAATCCATTTTGCTTTTGGTTAGGGCCACTAGAAAATTTTGATTGTAGAGGTCTGATAGTTTGTAATCTGGATACCCATGCATGTAATGGCATCCCTTTTACAAAAGAATGGAAAGAAGTCCTGACATTTGGCCACTTTCTGTGGGGCCAGGGAAGCGTTAAGGTAGTGCAATTTAGAACAGTTAATTTTAAGGTTCGATAGGCTTCTGATTTGTCCTTCAGCGAGTTGGGTAAGAAACCCGAGGTGATTTCAAAGGAGGGAGAATGTCATCCGCGAAGGCTGCGACCTTAAAGTCTCCGTTACCTATGGTAAGTCCCTTAATGTCAGGGTTGGATCTCAATCTATTAAGGAGGGGTTGTAGAGTCAAGACAAAGATCAGGGGGATGAGAGGCAACCTTGGCAGGTCCGATTGCTTATGGTAAAGGCATTCAACAAGTGGCCATTAACTCGCTGAGGGAGTGGGGTATAGTGCCATGATATGAGCAAACACGCGGGGTTTGAGTCCAATTGCTGTCAGGGCCTCTTGTATGTAGTCCCAAGCCACCCTGTCGAACACCTTTTCCACGTCAAGGGAGAGGAAGAAACCCTGGGTGTTAGATGTAGTAAGCCAAAGATGGAGATTTAGGGCACAAATGGTATTGTTCCTGGCTTCCCTTCCTGGGATGAATCCTACTTGATCTAAAGAAATAAGGTTGGGTATAAGTGGGAGCATTCCTCCCACCAGTGGTGGCCCGTCCATAGGGGGCGCACGGGCAACGCCGCCCCATGTGACGTCGGCAGCTCCGTGGAATGCACGGCCCGAGTGGAGTTGCTTTTAAGGTAAGTGAGGCTGCATATGATGGGGCACAGTGAGGCTGCATTTGATGGGGCACAATGAGACTGCATATGATGGAGCACAGTGAGGCTGCATATGATGGGGCACAGTGGCTGCATTCGATGCTGCACAGTGGCTGCATTTGATGGGGCACTGTGGCTGCATAAGATGGGCACAGTGGCTGCATAAGATGGGCACAGTAGCTGTATTTGATGGGGCACAGTGGCAGCATTTGATGGTACAGTGGGAGCATTTGATATGACACAGCGGCTGCGTTTGATGGCACAGTGGCTGCGTTTGATAGGCACAGTAGCTGCGTTTGATAGGCACACCATTGTAACCCTGCTGCTCATATGCCCCATCAATATATACCCCTTTCTCATCTGCCCTACCACTGTACCTCCATGCACATCTACTCCACCACCGTATCCCCATGCTCTTCTGTCTCACTACTGAATCACCTTCTCAGCTGTCCTAACACTGAACCCATCTGCTCATCTGACCCATCACTGTAACCCGCTTTCTCATCTGTCCCACTAATGTACCTCCTGCACCTCCTGCACATCTGTCTCACCTCTGTACCCCCTGATCTTCTGCCCCACCCCCGTACCCCCTGCTCTATTGTTCCCCCTGCTCTCCTGCCCCACCACTGTAACCACCTGCATCTGTCCCACCAATACACCTCCTTTCACATCTGCCCCACTGCTCTACCCCCCAATTGTGGCACCAGTGATGGGGGTTGCCTACCCCTGCTCTATAGTTAATATAAAACTAAAAAAGGAATGTAACATTGTATAGGGTACTATATTCTCGTCTGCCTCTGACTTCAATCAATGAACCACGTTAACATTTTTTTAGGATTCTGAATGTGGTTAATTGTGTTGCCAACTAAGGGTGATAAGAAAGAAGCCCAATATTTAGCAATGTTTAATGTAGCAGATGATGCTGCTGACAATAGGTCTTAGAGGGGTACCTTCCTTTTTGTCTTAGAGAGTCCACATAAATTTGGTGAATACAGTTATCAACACAGGTGGCAACCACAATTTGGTCTGTTGGGATACAGTGAGGACACGTTTCAAGTCTGCAAAATGCTTTCTTTTCTTCAGGGGTATGCGATTACAACAGGAAGTATAGACATCTATAATTAATAAAAAAAGGTATATATGAATAAAGGTACAAATCGTACAACATCATAATAGACATGTGCAATAACATAGTATTACAATATTCAGTAATGCATATCTAAATTGAAAATGCACTGACCATGCAAACTGTATAGCTATTCAAGGTATCCTACATCCGATTAAAGAGAGGAGATATTAGAAGCATACTGCGGTCATGAGCCTCCTCGGTTTCAGCTCAGCAAGGGAAAGACACAGTCTAAGCCCAGAGAATAGATAGTTCCTCACAAAGGGCACCGTGGCACAGCCCGAAAAGGGGAGCCCCCTCGTATAGCCTGGAGCGACTACAGTCGCTAAAGAAAGGAGGGGAGAAATGAGTAGTTTAGCTAATGTACATGCCCAGCTTGATATAAGGCAAAGCTCAGAGAGGACAGGTGAGAAAATGACAGGTGTTTGACAATCTATAATGTATCTGTATATAACTACAAATGACCTACATATATACCTGGCCAGCCATGTGCATGGAACTCAAGTGAGGGGTGAGAGGGACCTGATGGTATACAACAGTCCACAGTATTCATCAGAGAGGGCAAGTGTATCACCAGAAGGTCAGGCAAATAGCCTGCAATCTGAAATGTTACAAAGAGAAAATAAATAAATAAATGAGTAAAGAATGAAGAGTGAAAGAAACCAGACAGGGAGAGTATTGCATTACTCAGATCCCCTCTGGATGGATGAATGTTTGAATCTAAAATGTCTTTTAAGGCTCGATGTAGACAGGCGGTGATTACCTGATGTGTGGCTGGAAGATTGATAGGTCCCGGATCTCTGACCATGCAGCACAGAGGAATGGCTGGAATGGCTTTATGCCTGGAACTGATGGCAATGAAGCCAATCAGCCATGCATGTATGGAGCGGGGCGGGGATACCAGGACGCCGCCCCCGGGATGATGACACGCGGACGGCGCCTCCAACCACACCACCCTGATCATAAAGGGGGCTGTCCGGCATGGGGGAATCCTGGGCATGACATAATGACGTCATAGGTAGCGGCCCTGAGGGCCGGACGTGGCGTGGAGGTGACGCCATCCCACATCAACCTCCCGCGGCACACAAACAGGAAACCAGGTGACCAGGAAGTGGATCCAGCCACCTGATTCCAATGTAGACAAAGGCCGCCCACGTCAGAGCTATGTAGGCGCCCCGTGCACCAAGCAAGGAACAAAGTGGATATAGAAAAAATCAACCAGCGCAACATAAAACCTAATACAGCAGCTGAAATAATGAGGGTCAAATTATCAAATCCCTGAAATGTCAAAAAAAAAAAGGCAGTACAGTGCAAATAGATAAAACAAAACTATGTGAATAAAAGCTAATCAATAAAAAATAACACAAAAACAGTCCATATTCTTCTTCATAAAATATTCATAAGTTGATCGAAAAGACACCAACGACTATCCAGTGGTATAAGTGAGATGTCAATCATATAAGGTGACTTATGTGACAACCTCCACCATCAAGAGAAATGGCCGCTCACCTCACACGATGGACCCTTGAGTAAATCAGTCAGGTCAAAACAGCAGTTCCCTTTAAGGGTAGTAAGTCAGCAAGCTCCCACACTAGTGTCAGATAGGATGTCGATGGTTGGCAATTTCACATGGTATATATCGTCAACTTCAGGACCGGTACATGGAATAAAAGCAGTAATATCTAGTGCTCTCTGAATATTCAGAACAATTTATTTAAAAGAGTAAAATGCACTTACAAATCACACACTGTGCCCCAGTGCTAAGGATGAATGGCATATAATAGCAGTGTGTATCCACGGAGATCAGCGTGTAGGACGCAGGTGACGTCATGTTCAAGGGCACGTGGTTTCTGTACACGTTACATCCCTAAGGGGTGGGACTTCATCAGCGGTGACGGCATGACGCAAGCCACCGCTTTATAAACCTAGTCAGCTGACCCGTCTGACCAATGGAAGTGAATATGTACCAATCACCATAACAATTACTGGACGGCGGAACACAGCAGAGACAAGGAAGTGAAAATCAATAGGAGAGAACTAACTCCCAATATAGCAATATACTAAATGATCAGCAAAAGCAGCGCATTTAAAAAACAGAACTGTAGGTACAGCAAAACATTACTATTGGGTACTGAAAACTAAAAAACAATTAAAATCGTAAATATGTCTGCCAGCATCCCTGCTAATCCCCGTTGATACCAACATCAAACACCAATAGAATTACTAAAAATCTATATTTGATAAAACAATCAAAAATGTGAATGAAACTAACGATCAGAAATAAAACAATTGATATCAAATTTGATATTCAAGCCTCCCGGCACAAGAACCTTGGTCTCATGATTTCAATAAGATTCCCTACGACTGAGCTGGTGCAGAAAATTGCCACCTCTCCAATGTTTTGTAACCCTTTCAATGCCCCAAAATTTTAAACTCTTAGGGCTTTGATCATGGACCAGCTTGAAATGCTTAGAGACATTGTGCCACTTTAGACCATTTTTTATGTTGATACATGCTCTCCCAGTCTGACGTAGAGAGACCTAGATATCTTCCCAATATATTGGAGGCCACATCCACACTGGAGCATATAGACAACCCCAACCGTCGCACAAGTTATAAGTTGGCCAATTTAATATTCCTTATCTGTGGCCTTGGCCACAAAATCTTTCCGCTTTTTGACATTACATTTAGAATGCCTACAGGCTGTACATCGCCCACAGGCATAGAAGCCTGAGAAGAAGGAGAATAACCTATTTTCAGACTGTACCGGAGAATCGACTACCCCAGGTGCAAGTTGGTCACGTAAGGATGGGGCTTTTTTATAAATGAAAGCAGGACGTTGTGGCAACAAAGGGCCCCACACTCTGTCTTGTTTCAAAATAGACCAGTTCTTTGAAATCACCTTCTCAACTTTTTGTACTGAACATTATAATTAAGTACCATTTTGAAATTGGAAACACTGGTACTGGTATCTCTCACTTTATCAGCCACCAGTGTTGCCCTATCCATGATATGCGCTGTCTCTATATCATTCTCTAAAGAATATTTATCATATCCCTTTTCCTGAAATCTGGATGATAACACTTGTGACTGAGTGATAAAATCATCTTCCCGTGTGCAATTCCATCTAAGTCTGACGAACTGGCCCTTGGGGATGTTACACAAACATGACTTATGGTGGCAACTCCCCAATGGGATATAAGAGTTCCAATCAGTAGGCTTGAGGTAATTGCATAATTGGAAATGATCACAGTCTTTCCAAATTTCCAAGACAAGAAACACTACTTTTTCAGTACTGACATTCCAAGTGAGCTGGATGTTCTTGGTATTAGAATTCAATGTCTGCACAAAAAGATCCAAACTTCTCTGATCACCCTCCCAGATGATAAAGAGGTTGTCTATATACCTTTTGTAACAGACTAGCTCCGGGGGTTGATGTTTAAAGACAGCATCCTCCTCCCAGTGGGCCATAAATAAATTGGCCACACTGGGAGCAAAATGCGCCCCCATCGCAACCCCCCTTATTTGCAAATAGAATTGGTGATTATACCAGAAGTAATTTCTTGCCAAGTAGGAACTCAAACTATTCAAAAGATACCTTTGATGTTTATCTGTAAGGTTAGAAAACGATGACATCGCCCACTCTACTGTTCCAGAGGGTACTCATTCCAATCTTCAAAATAAATCCACTTTTAACCCTCTCAATGCTGACAAGTATTTAGAGGTGTTTAAAAATATGGTGTTTAAAGATTTGGATAAGATACGGAAAATAGTGTACCCCCATTGTATCAGACAGGGCATGGAATCTTTAGAAAAAAGAAATGAAATCATAATACGCCCGCTGACAAAGGGGGTGGTTTACTAACTACCAGAAGTAAATTCTTGCCAAGCAGAAACTCAAACTATTCAAAAGATACTTTTAATGTTTATCTGTAAGGTCAGAAAATGATGACATTGCCCACTGTATGGAAGACAGGGCATCCTCATGTCCGATAATAGTGTACAGTGATCCGACATTGTCTGTGACCATAATACTAGAAGGGGAACACTTTGCTGTTTCAATAATTTGTATGATATGCTTGGTGTCTTTAACCGATTCCCGACTGGTGCACGCCGATGTACGTCGGCAGAATGGCACGGCTGGGCAAATGGGCTTACACGTACGTCCCTTTGAATTTGCCACCGTGCCATTGCGTGCATGTGGCCGGGAGCTCCGTGAGTCAGGTCACGGGTCCCGTGGACTCAATTGCCACGGAGATACCCGTGATCGCCTCACAAGGAGAGGATGAACGGGGAGATGCTAAAGTAAACAAGCATCTCCCCATTCTGCCTAGTGACAGTGTCACTGATCTCTGCTCCCTGTGATTGGGAGCAGAGATCAGTGACGTGTCACATGTAGCCACGCCCCCCCACAGTCACAGTTAGTAACACATCCTAGGACATACTAACCCCCTCCCCGCCCCCTAGTGGTTAACCCCTTCACTGCCAGTGTCATTTACACAGGAATCAGTGCTTTTGTATAGCACTGATTGCTGTATAAATGACAATGGTCCCAAAAATGTGTCAAAAATGTCCGCAGTCATGATAAAAATCGCTGATCGCTTACTAGTAAAAAAATAATTAATAATAAAAATGCCATGAAACTATTCCCTATTTTGTAAATGCTATAACTTTTGCGCAAACCAATCAATAAACGCGTATAGCAATTTTTTTTTACCAAAAATATGTAGAAGAATACGTATCGGCCTAAACTGAGGAAAAAAAATGTTTTTTTTTAAATATTTTTGGGGATATTTATTATAGCAAAAAGTTTAAAAAAATGTGTTTTTTTCAAAATTTTTGCTATTTTTTGTTTATAGCGCAAAAAATAAAAACCGCAGTGGTGATAAAATACCACCAAAAGAAAGCTCTATTTGTGGGAAAAAAAGGACTTCAATTTGGTTTGGGAGCCACGTCGCACGCCCGCGCAGTTAAAGTGACGCAGTGCCGAATCGCAAAAAACGCACTGGTCAGGAAGGGGGTAAATTCTTCCAGGGCTGAAGTGGTTAAGGAACGCTTCAGTTTTAGAGACCAATGGTTGGAGGAAACTATCAATATACTGCCCAACCCTTGAGGAGATGGAATCGATTCCATTTACGATAGGCCTTCTGGGAGGGTTGGCACTATCCTTGTGGATTTTAGGGAGGCAGTATATGATAGGGGTCCTACAAAATAGGGGGTCCAGATATGCTAACTCTTTTTTGATGAGGTTACTGGTATCCTTACCTTTCTCAATCAGCCAGTGAAGTTTATCCTTATAGGTCAACATCGAATCATTATTGGCCTCCTTGGCGGTATGATTATTTCAGATTTTTGATGCTGAAAGTGGTACAATTATTTTGCATGGAAATTTGGCGTTTTTTATTGTAGGCCTGTAATTCTTAGGAATAATTCACTTAAATCTGTCCAAACAAGAGTCTAGTAGACATCCCGGGTATGATAAAGTTTGAAAAAAGAAATACAAAATTATAATATAATAAATAGCTATAAATAATTATAACAAATAATAATATAATAGTAATAAAAATTATTCAATAATGTAATCAAATCAAAAACACTGAAATTTGCTCAGTTGCAGAATTGTCGCTGTCATTACTTTTAGTGTTTGATGATGAATTTCAGCACTATTCACTATCGCTCAATTCTGCAAGTGTTTCTAATTTATTATCGCTGTTTTCTAGCTGGTCTAAAAGCACTTTTGACGTAAACGGACATTTTTTGGTTGCTATGGACAATCTCCAGTTTCCTGGCAGAAAGAATAGTATTTATAATATAAAACTGCATGCAGGACACTGGACAAACCACTAGGGACAAAAGGGATGTGTAATTATTTGATACAGTACTGTAATCTGTAAGATTACAGTATACTGTATCTATACTGTGTTTTTTACTTTTTGAATTTGGCATCAAACTCCATCCCCGTGCGTCGCAACGCTTGCAGGGAATGGAGCTCGGCACTGTGAATCGAGCAAGACATGGCGGCTCATAGATCACAGCGGGGAGACATCGCAGGATCCAGGGGACAAGGTAAGTAACCTCTACATGGATCCTGCGATGTGATCCCGAGTGTGATCCAGACTCGGGAATACTGCCAGGGAGGTTAAGTATCCTGTAAGTATCATTGTCACTTAACATTCTATTCATTTCTGCCAGATATTTTACCTTGTCCTGAATCACCAAACCACCCCCTTTGTCAGTGGGGCGTATTATGATTTCATTTCTTTTTTCCAAAGATTCCATGCCCTGTCTGATACAATGGGGGTACACTATTTTCCGTATCTTATCCAAATCTTTAAACACCATATTTTTAAACACCTCTAAATACTTGTCAGCATTCAGAGGGTTAAAAGTGAATTTATTTCGAAGATTGGAATGAGTACCCTCTGGAACAGTAGAGTGGGCGATGTCATCGTTTTCTAACCTTACAGATAAACATCAAAAGTATCTTTTGAATAGTTTGAGTTTCTGCTTGGTAAGAAATGACTTCTGGTATAATCACCAATTCTATTTGCAAATAAGGGGGGTTGCGATGGGGGCGCATTTTGCTCCCAGTGTGGCCAATTTATTTATTTACTGGGAGGAGGATGCTGTCTTCAAACATCACCCCTAAAGCTAGTCTGTTACAAAAGGTATATAGATGACCTCTTTATGATCTGGGAGGATGATCAGAGAAGTTTGGATCTTTTTGTGCAGACACTGAATTCTAATACCAAGAACATCCAGCTCACTTGGAATTTCAGTACTGAAAAAGTAGTGTTTCTTGACTTGGAAATTTGGAAAGACTGTGATCATTTCCAATAGTGCAATTACCTCAAGCCTACTGATTGGAACTCTTATATCCCATTGGGGAATTGCCACCATAAGTCATGGTTGTGTAACATCCCCAAGGGCCAGTTCGTCAGACTTAGATGGAATTGCACACGAGAAGATGATTTTATCACTCAGTCACAAGTGTTATCATCCAGATTTCAGGAAAAGGATATGATAAATATTCTTTAGAGAATGATATAGAGACAGTGTGTATCATGGATAGGGCAACACTGGGGGCTGATAAAGTGAGAGATACCGGTACCAGTGTTTCCAATTTCAAAATGGTACTTAATTATCATGTTCAGTACAAAAAGTTTGAGAAGGTGATTTCAAAGAACGGTTCTGTTTTGAAACAGGACAGAGTGTGGGGCCCTTTGTTGCTGCAACGTCCTGCTTTCATTTATAAAAAAGCCCCATCCTTACATGACCAACTTGCACCTGGGATAGTCGATTCTCCGGTGCAGTCTGAAAATAGGTTATTCTCCTTTCTCTCGGGCTTCTATGCCATTGGGCGATGTACAGCCTGTAGGCATTCTAAATGTAATGTCAAAAAGCGGAAAGATTTTGTGGCCAAGGCCAAAGATAAGGAATATAAAATTGGCCAACTTATAACTTGTGCGACGGTTGGGGTTGTCTGTATGCTCTAGTGTGGATGTGGCCTCCAATATATTGGAAGGACATCTAGGCCTGTAAAGCATGTAAACAAAAAATGGTCTAAAATGGCACAATGTCTCTAAACATTTCAAGCTGATCCATGATCAAAGCCCTAAGAGTTTACAATTTTGGGGCATTGAAAGGGTTACAAAACATTGGAGAGGTGGCAATTTTCTGGTTCTTGTGCTGGGAGGCTTGAACATCGAATTTGATATCAATTGTTTTATTTCTGATCGTTAGTTTTATTCACATTTTTGATTTTTTTATCAAATATAGATTTTTAGTAATTCTATTGGTGTTTGATGTTGGTATCCATGGGGATTAGCAGGAACACTGGCGGACATATTTATGATTTTAATTGTTTTTTCGTTTTCAATACCCAATAGTAATGTTTTGATGTAACTACAGTTGTGTTTTTTAAATGCACTATTTTTGCTGATCATTTAGTATATTGCTATATTGGGAGTTAGTAATCTCCCATTGATTTTCACTTCCTTGTCTCTGCTGTGTTCCGCCGTCCAGTAATTGTTATGGTGATTGGTACATATTCACTTCCATTGGTCAGACAGGTCAGCTGACTAGGTTTATAAAGTGGGTGGCTTGCGTCATGCCGTCGCCGCTGATAAAGTCCCACCCCTTAGGGATGCAACGCGTATGGAAACCACGTGACCTTGATCGTGACGTCACCCGCATCCTACACGCTGATCTCCGTGGATACACACTGCTATTATATGCCATTCATCCTTAGCACTGGGACACAGTGCGTGATTTGTAAGTGCATTTTGCTCTTTTAAATAAATTGTTCTGAATATTCAGAGAGCACTAGATATTATTGCTTTTATTCCATGTACCAGTCCTGGAGTTGACGATATAAACTATGTGAAGTTGCCAACCATCGCTAACCTATCCGACACTAGTGTGGGCGCTTGCTGACTTACTACCCTTAAAGGGAACTCCTATTTTGACCTGACTGATTTACTCAGGGGTCCATCGCGTGAGGTGAGCGGCCATTTCTCTTAATGGTGAAGGTTGTCACATAAGTCACCTTATATGATTGACATATCACTTATCCCACTGGATAGTCTCTGGTGTCTTTTCGATCAACTTATGAATATCTTTTGAAGAAGAATATGGACTGATTTTGTGTTATTTTTTATTGATTAGCTTTTATTTACATAGTTTTGTTTTATCTGTTTGCGCTGTAATGCCTTTTTTATTAAGGAACAAAGTGGGCATGCGCAGAGGACCAGGCTTACTCCTACTGACCAGAATACAGAGGGGGCATGGAGACCACAGGGGACAGATCAAACGTTGGTATCCCTAAAGGAGAATACACAGGAATAATAGTTAAATCAAGGATTTATGGTGTCAACACAAGCATAAGGAACAGGTTAATTGACAATTAAAGGAACATGTGGGTATAAAAACAAAAACATATACATATACAGTAGCTAAATGTTAGTTAATAACCTGAAATTAATGGATCATTTACGTTAATTCAGCATATATAAAGCTATATAAAGCACACCAGTGCTTTGCTGTTTTTATACAGGAATGATATGCTAAAGGTACTTGTTTTTACCAATTTACATTATTGCAATAAATTATTATTAATATTAGAGAAACAAAAACATATTGGGCAATATGGGACTTTGAGGGTGCTTATTAATACAAATAGATATCACACTAAATTTAATTAAAAAAATATATATTTTGATTACAGAAAAGAATAACATTAAAAAAGTCACTTCCTTCATACAGTTTTCCACACAATCATTCTACATGTTTCACCTTACGGCTTCTTCAGGAAAATTCATGGACTTTATTTCTAGTAAATAGAAACAAAAATTAATCAGCAAAAAAGTACATATGCAAAACAAGAAAAGAAAATTCCATAAGAACATGTTAAAGTACATATATTAATACATACATAGATGCATCTGGGTAGATAGCAGAAATTTCCTAACCAGCAGTTCTAGCCCCAATGTTTTTGGGAACTCAGGGCCGGATATACAGTGGGTAACTGATATCAGAGCAAATTTCTGGACACAAATGGTCCCGCCCACAGGAATCTCCCAACTAAGCTGGATCACACAAAGAGAGTGGTATAAATAACTTGTATTTAATTTTAAAGCCAATCTTTCCTGTGACTCATTCAAAAATGTTAGTATGACATATCAATCTTAGTGCATGTCTGTATTTATATTTAATTAAGATATTAAATCCTTCAACAGGAGAAAGGGGTATATGCTTACATAAGAAACTTCTTTTAAATGAATAACTGGGAGCCTATGATCCCATGCAGCTGACAGCAATGATTATCTAGGCTGTGTAGAGCCAGAGTTAGGTCTCTGAAAGTAAAGTAACATTAGGGCATAAGAGAGACAGTATAGTTGTAATAAGGTCTCTTATAGATTCTATCATTTAGAATTCCTGCTTATATGATAAAGGAAAAACTTGCCTTCACATGCTATTTAGTCCGTGGATACAAAGACTTCAAAGCAAAACGGAATATAGAAGCAACCATAAATGAATAAAGCCTTAAATATATCACACCTTTTATTATTAAGTAATGCAATGCACTTGCAGTGCATGTGACAGGCGTTGTCAATAAGTTCAATAGATCTACCTGTTAACAGCTGCATGAGGTGTTGGGCTCCCAGGGACTCCAGCAGCATAAATGGTGCTGCATGAATCCATTTATACCCCTCCCCAGTGCGTCAAGTGGGCACGACGTGTGACGTCATGCCATGATGACGCAAAGCAGACGCTGTGTAGGAACGCTGTATCACAGAGGGAGCGCCGCCTCTCCACCGAAGTCCCGTCCCACGCTAAAGGCTGGCAGACAGAGGGGCCACCGCACACAGACATGCCCCGAGGGCGTGCTGAGTGCGGTGACACCATCACATACATCAGCCGCTCATCCGCAAAGCTGTGACACAGTGGGGGGCGACGTCCCACCAAGAAAGAGCAGCACATAGTTTCCGGACACACAGGGATGCTCCTGTTATGTGTATTTATATAAGCATGATGTACATCTCTTGTTGACTACTTTCAATTACCAATGCTCACAATTAGAGGACCTTACTGTATAAGTTGTAAGAGATGACAACTCATACACTCTGTACCTCATTGCTATACATATCTGAAAGCTGGATTAGTATTTCTGATACGGTCATTGGAGTATATCCATCTAACGTGCATGTCTGTATTTGTACTCTATTTTGAAAATTCTATTTTATTTTTTATTATCACCACTTCTTAAAAATTGGGATTGTTTAATTAAAACTATATAAAACATATGTCAAGGGCACTTAGAATGTCAGGACCAGGCAGATAGTGTCTTTATTGGATGGATGAAGTGGTCTTCAAACACTAAGGGCTGCACTCAAAGAGGGAAGCAATCTCTAAAAGAAAACAAATAAAACAAACAAAAAGGCACCTCTAAGTGCAGAATCAAAACTTTTACTATCCCCAACAAGTTTTTAAAACTATAACTATTTCGACCTACAACGGTCCAATGACCCTAATTTTTGGTGACCCCTATTTTCTACAAGGACAGCTTAGACAGTGGACCTCTTTCTCAATCTCACTGATATTTAATGCCCTATCCGAGAACAATTTAAAGTCCCTAACGGAAAAACTGAAGGGTTCATAAAAAGTGCAAGGAAATTGGCTGGCGTATTTCCAACTTAGGAATTTTCATTAGTACTTATTAACCACCTCCCACCCTATAGTAAAATGATGGGTGTCTCTCTCATTCTGGGATGACGTCATGTGATGTTGTTCTGCTCTCGCTACACATATATGCAGTGCGCTGTGTCCTTGCTACAATATGTGCCCTCATCATCGGCTCATTACCGAGATCTTTACCCATGTGATCAGCTATGTCCACTCACAGCTGATCACATGTAAACAAGGAAATGCCAGTTATTGGCATTCCTATCCTCACACTAAGCATGTGAGAGGAGGAGAGCCGATCAGTGGAATTTCCTCACAGGGGAGATTTGCATCATCAGTGCCCCGATGATCAGTGCAACCCCAATCAGTGTCCGGCAGTGATGCCAACCAGTGCCCATCAGTGATGCCAGTCAATGCTGCTGCCTTTCAGTGCCCATCAGTGCCTCATTGGTGCCACCCATCTGTGCCCATCAATGCCACCCATCAGTGCCCATCAGTGGCGCCTATCCGTGCCTTCTATCAGTGCCTATAAGTGCTGCCTATCAGTACTCATCAGTGCCACCTATCAGTGTCCATTAGTGTCGCTTATCAGTGCGCATCAGTGCTGAATATAAGTGCCATCTATCAGTGCCATCTATCAGTGCTGCATAATAGTGCCACCTCATCAGTGGCACCCCATCAGTGCTGCCTCACCATTGCCCATCAGTGCCGCCTCATCAGTGCCCATCAGTGCAATCCCATGAGCGCACATCTGTGAAGTAGAAAAATTACTTATTTACAAAATTTTATAACAGAAACAAAGAAAAACTTTTCTTTTTTTTGGCCTTTTTTAGTTTTTTTATCAAAAATAAAAAAAACTCCAGTGGTGATTAAATACTAGAAAAAAAATCTATATCTGTCTCAAAAAATATTGATAAAAATGTTGTGTGGGTACAGCGTTGCATGACCGCGTAGTTGTCATTTAAAGGCACAGCACTGAAAGCTGAAAATTTTCCTGGGCAGGAAGGGAATGAAAGTGCCCAGTACTGAAGCAGTTAAAGAAGGGACAATACACAGACCTCTTACATCTTTCGAAAATTTGAAAAGCTATGCTTAGGGTCGTAGGCTCCTTCCCACCCAGTTTCAACCATCTATACTCTACTCTTGTATGCCTCAACCCCAAGAGTACCATACTGGGACGCCATCTTGGAACTAAATTCCGGGGACGAGAAATATGTGTTTATTCGTAGATATTCTTTGTTTCTATGATGGCTGACCTGCTGAATTATGAGAATTATTCTCCTGATTCCTGCTTTACTCTGTGTTGATAACATTAGAGCCCATACATTTTTGTAAGCACGTTTAACCCTCTGTGTGGATGGTGGATATGTACACCACGGTGATCTCTTGAATGGACCTTTCAGGGTTTCTCCTATCAATATTCAAGTTAAACACCAGTGGCTTTCACCTTATGGACTCTTATGTTTAATGATAAACTCCCTTTATGGATTTTAGTTGTACATTGTTCATTTATACAGTATTTCACAAAAGTGAGTACACCCCTCACATTTTTAAAAATATTTTATTATAACTTTTAATGTGACAACACTGAAGAAATGCCACTTTGCTACAATGTAAAGTAGTGAGTGTACAGCTTGTATAACAGTGTAAATTTGCTGTCTCCTCAAAATAACTTAACACACAGCTATTAATGTATAAACCGCTGGCAACAAAAGTGAGTACACCCCTAAGTGAAAATGTCCAAATTGTGCCCAACTAGAAATTTTCCCTCCTCGGTGTCATGTGACTCGTTAGTGTTACAAGGTCTCAGGTGTGAATGGGGAGCAGGTGTGTTCAATTTGGTGTTATTGCTCTCACTCTCTCAAACTGGTCACTGGAAGTTTAACATGGCACCTCATGGCAAAGAACTCTCCCAGAATCTGAAAAAAAGAATTGTTGCTCTACATGCAGATAGCCTAGGCTAAAAGAAAATTGCCAAGACCCTGAAACTGAGCTGCAGCATGGTGGGTAAGACCATGCAGCAGTTTAACAGGACAGGTTCCACTCAGAACAGGCCTCGCCATGATCGACCAAAGAAGTTGAGTGCACATTCTCAGCGTCATATACAGAGGTTGTCTTTGGGAAATAGACATATGAGTGCTGCCAGTATTTCTGCAGAGGTAGAAGGGATGTGGGTTCAGCCTGTCAGTGCTCAGGCCATACGCCGCACACTGCATCAAATTGGTCTGCATGGCTGTTGTCTCAGAATAAAGCCTCTTCTAAAGATGATTTACAAAAAAGCCCACAAAGAGTTTGCTGAAGACAATCAGACTGAGGGCATGGATTACTGGATCCATGTCCTGTGGTCTGATGAGACCAAGATAAACGTATTTGGTTCAGATGGTGTCAAGCGTGTGTGGTGGCAACCAGGTGAGGAGTACAAAGACAAGTGTTTCTTGCCTACAGTCAAGCATGGTGGTGGGAGTGTCATGTTATGGGGCTGCATGAGTGCTGCCTGCACTGGGGAATTCATTGAGGGAACCATGAATGCCAACATGTACTGTAACATACTGAAGCAGAGCATGATCCCCTCCATTCAAAGACTGGGCCACAGGGCAGTATTCCAACATGATAACGACCCTAAACACACCTCCAAGATGAAAACTGCCTTGCTAAAGAAGTGCAGGGTAAAGGTGATGGACTGGCCAAGCATGTTTCCAGCCCTAAACCCTATTGAGCATCTGTGGGGCATCCTCAAACGGAAGGTGGAGGAGCGCAAGGTCTCTAACATTCACCAGCTCCGTGATGTTGTCATGGAGGAGTGGAAGAGGACTCCAGTGGCAACCTGTGAAGTGCTGGTGAACTCCAAGCCCAAGAGGGTTAAGGCAGTGCTGGAAAATAAAGGTGGCTACACAAAATATTGACACTTTGGGCCCAATTTGGACATTGTCACTTAGGGGGGTACTCACTTTTGTTGCCAGTGGTTTAGACATTAATGAGTTGAGTTATTTTGAGGAAACAGCAAATTTACACTGTTATAAAAGCTGTACACTCACTAATTTACAGTGGGGACAGAAAGCATTCAGACCCCCTTAAATTTTTCACTCTTTGTTATATTGCAGCTATTTGCTAAAATCATTTAATTTCATTTTATTTCCTTATTAATGTACACACAGCACCCAATATTGACAGAAAAACACAGAATTGTTGACATTTTTGCAGATTTATTAAAAAAGAAAAACTGAAATATCACATGGCCCTAAGTATTCAGACCCTTTGCTCAGTATTTAGTAGAAGCACCCTTTTGATCTAATACAGCCATGAGACTTTTTGGGAAAGATGCAACATGTTTCTCACACCTAGATTTGGGGATCCTCTGCCATTCCTCCTTGCAGATTCACTCCAGCTCTGTCAGGTTGGATGGTAAACGTTGGTGGACAGCCATTTTTAGGTCTCTCCAGAGATGCTCAATTGGGTTTAAGTCAGGGCTCTGGCTGGGCCATTCAAGAATAGTCACGGAGTTGTTGTGAAGCCACACCTTCGTTATTTTAGCTGTGTGCTTAGGGCCATTGTCTTGTTGGAAGGTCTGAGGTCCTGAGCACTCTGGAGAAGGTTTTCATCCAGGATATCTCTGTACTTGGCCGCATTCAACTTTCCCTCGATTGCAACCAGTTGTCCTATCCCTGCAGCTGAAAAACACCCCCACAGCATGATGCTGCAAACACCATGCTTCACTGTTGGGATTGTATTGGACAGGTGATGAGCAGTGCCTGGTTTTCTCCACACATACCGCTTAGAATTAAGGCCAAAAAGTTCTATTTTGGTCTCATCAGACCAGAGAATCTCAATTCTCACCATCTTGGAGTCCTTCAGGTGTTTTTTTAGCAAACTCCATGCGGGCTTTCATGTGTCTTGCACTGAGGAGAGGCTTCTGTCGGGCCACTCTGCCATAAAGCACCAACTGGTGGAGGGCTGCAGTGATGGTTGACTTTCTACAACTTTCTCCCATCTCCCGACTGCATCTCTGGAGCTCAGCCACAGTGATCTTTGGGTTCTTCTTTACCTCTCTCACCAAGGCTCTTCTCCCCCCGATAGCTCAGTTTGGCCGGACGGCCAGCTCTAGGAAGGGTTCTGGTCGTCCCAAACGTCTTCCATTTAAGGATTATGGAGGTCACTGTGCTTTTAGGAACCTTAAGTGCAACAGAAATTTTTTTGTAACCTTGGTCAGATCTGTGCCTTGCCACAATTCTGTCTCTGAGCTCTTCAGGCAGTTCCTTTGACCTCATGATTCTCGTTTGCTCTGACATGCACTGTGAGCTGTAAGGTCTTATATAGACAGGTGTGTGGCTTTCCTAATCAAGTCAAAATCAGTATAATCAAACACAGCTGGATTCAACTGAAGGTGTGGAACCATCTCAAGGATTATCAGAAGAAATGGACAGCACCTGAGTTAAATATATGAGTGTCACAGCAAAGGGTCTAAATACTTATGACCATGTGATATTTCAGTTTTTCTTTTTTAATAAATCTGCAAAAATTTCAACAATTCTGTGTTTTTCTGTCAATATGGGGTGCTGTGTGTACATTAATGAGGGAAAAAATGAACTTAAATGATTTTAGCAAATGGCTGCAATATAACAAAGAGTGCAAAATTTAAGAGGGTCTGAATACTTTCCATCCTCACTGTACATTGTAGCAAAGTGTTGTTTCTTCAGTATTGTCACATGAAAAGATATAATAAATTATTAACACAAAATGTGAGGGGTGTACTCACTTTTGTGAGATACTGTATGTGTTTGACATTTTAGATGTGAATACATGTAATGATTTACATATTGTGATTTACTATTTATTTAGTTGGCACAAGTCACTTTATATCATAATCTTAGCGCAGCACTTTTTCCTTTACATAATATAACATAATGTCTTGTTAGATTGTGGTGCTTCAGCTGTCTGTCTCAGTTGTTAATAGTGCAGTATAATATTAGACTTTTTTTATCATACTCTATAGCTGAGTGGGAAAGGGAATTGGGGATTACAATCTCACAGGAAGACACCAGAAAAGCGTTTATATGGAAACATAAAATGCCCTTATGCCCTGTACACACAATCGGAATTTTCGTTGGAAAAACCTTGGATGGTTTTTCTGATGGAATTCCGCTCAAGCTTGGCTTGCATACACACGGTCACACAAAAGTTCTCTGAACTTTCGACCGTCAAGAACGCGGTGACGTACAACATGTACGATGGCACTAGAAAAGGGAAGTTCCATACGAAGCGAAATTCCGCCAGCAAAAGTCAGATGGAGCATACACACGGTCGGAATTTCAGACCAAATGCTCACATCAGACTTTTGCTGGCGGAATTTCCGATCGTGTGTACAGGGCATTAGTTTGTAAAGTACAAGAATAAAATTTAAACTAAGATCAAGATGGTATCAATATCCAGTTATGCCGCACGGAAAACTTCCTTAAAAGTCAAATATCTGTTGGAGGTGTCAAACACACCTGGACACATTGCTCCATTTGTGTTGGACATGCCCAAGAATTGCACACTTTTGGAAAACTATATGTGATGTATATAAATTTATAACGAATAGAGAAGCTGCTTATATGCCACAGGTAGCATTGCTGTTGATCCTTCCAGGCTCTGCTAGGGAGATCACGGAGGGACTCCTACATTTTTGTTTGTTGACCGTAAGGGCTGTAATACCAAGAGTTTTGAGATCTCCTGACCCCCTCCCCCCCGGGAATAGTTAAGTGGATAGAGGAAATGCAATATTTGCAGAGAATGGAAGAAATTAGTGCAATTATAAATGAAATTAGCAGAAAAATTACTCACAGTATGGTCCTCATGGAAATCTTTCTTTGCATCCGCGAAGATGAGGGAGATGTTGGAAGTGTGTTACACTGTAAATTAGCTCATTGGGGCATGTGGGCACAGGTAGAGGTGATGGGAGAGAGAGGAGAGAGAAATATCTGTTTTTTTATTCCTTGAGTAGCTGAGGGTTGGGTTTATGGAGTAGGAGATATTTTAATAATTCTTCCCCTTCTGGTAAACTACTTCGTCTGGTAGACAACTTTTGGTAAATGTAAATATGGGCCTCTCTATGATAATGTAGATTGTGGTGGATTTATTCAGAAATAGGGAGACACATAATTGAAGACTGTGAAAGGTTGTATTTGTGTTAATATTACTGATACAAAATTTCAAGTGTATAATGATGGACAAAAAAATATATCGATATTTCTAATCCATACCCTTTTTTTTATAGGATATTATTAATCTGTTTTTTCCTATATCTTTTTTTTGTACCTCCTATAACTCCTTTATATAACACCTTTATCTTGTTTCAATGCCATTCTATCAACTTTTCTGAGGTGTAATACAATTATGCTTGCTACCATTTAAATGCATAATAATCATTTTATTGAGCAGGTTCAATTGACAGCCAACATGTTACATCTTTACAAACAATATAATTTTGAATGCATGGAATATATTATAATTTATACATGACATAGTGTAAAAAAATATATAATGTAGCATGTTTTGGAAATCTCTCAATTAGATCAAAGGATGGGATGCAATTTGCTAGCAGATAGTGCATGGTACAGAATCAAAAATAGAAAGTTTGACTTAATTTAGATATTTAAAATTCTGTAATTTCATCAGCTTCATTTATGTATTCATCATCCTCAAAAGCAAGATTAACCCGAGCCCCTGACTCTTCATTTGCTGCCTTCATGTTGATGTTTTCATTGGTGCTCTTTACATCACTGTCATTTGTATTGTCATTGTATGCCAGATTTATTTGACCTTTGATTTTATCACTTTCCTCCTGTATTTCACCATCTTCATTTGTCCTTAATTCCTGTTCATTCTCAATTGTTTGATACAAATTCTCGTTAAGTGCCATGTTCAGTCGGTCTCCAGGTTCATCAAATGAAAGACGTATAGATCCCTGGTTTGAGTTGTTTCTTCCACTTTCAGCGGAATCAGATGACTCTATAAATCTATCCTTCTTTCTTCTGTAAATGGAAAACACATAGCAAATTATTAAAATAGAATTGTGGTCAAAGGTTATTTCTGATGCAGTATGTCAATAATAGTAAAAGAGCACTAATTGTTTATCTGAGCCGACTGTAATGTAGTGTAATGTAGTGTAATGTAGTGTAATGTTTTGATACTGCCAGTTGATCTGTTGATTTTCAACTTTTTTCAGAAGGGTGACAACACTGTTTACATGCTAGAGAAAACATTACAATGTTTTACCCCTGGACCTGGACTTTCCCCTGTAAAACTGAGTCTGGATGTAAATGTGAATAAAATATAAATATAAGCATGTGAGATAAAAAAGGAATTCAAATATTAAATACTATTATTACAGATATTAACCACATATCATTACTAGGATAAGACATTTGTTTGGTAAAGTGTTCCTTCAAATCCAACTACAAGTTATAAAATATAATAACCAAATGTAATTTTATGTATGACCTCCAAATAATATGCTTTATTTTCACTTTGGTAGCCAACACTGTTTAATTAGAACATGAATTACTATAGAAAAACGAAAGTCTAAGCTGCTACTTGTGGTAAGTGTGAATCAACTGGAACCAGAAGCTGTGGTAAGACTAGGCTCTAATAAACAACTTATTTCATGTTTTTAAATATATCAATCGGTTTGCGCAGTGTTAGCTTAACTAGACATGCAGGGAAAAAGTATATACCAGATACACTATACTTGCTTATATAATCTCCTGTGTATGGAAAAAATATACATACGTGGATTTCAAGTAGAAGTATGCAGCAATAATAAATGCAAAGCTGATGACGAAGACTCCAAGAACGACACCAATCACAATGTATATAACTGTGTTGTTAACTAGAAGCAAGAAAAAAAGGAAACATTTATTAGAATGGGGCAACATTACCATGTTTATTTTCAAAGTAATACAAGACATGAATGACGTCTAACCTCTACCCAATTAGCTAAAACATATATAATGATTCATGTAAAAAACATGATTATAAAATTATAGCAAGCAATGGCGGCTGGTGCTCAAAATGTTTGGGGGGGGGGCCGCAAACAAACTAAAAAATTCTGAAAGATACTGAAAAAAAACATCAAATGCAGCCACTTGTGCTCACCAAATGCAGCCACTGTGCCCATCAATTGCAGCCACTGTGTCCATTAAATGCAGACACTGTGCCCATCAAATGCCGCCACTGTGCCCATCAAATGCAGCCACTGTGTCCCTCAAATGTCACCACTGTGCCCATCAAATGCAGACACTGTGCCCATCAAATGCAGCCACTGTGTCCATCAAATGCTGCCACTTGTGCCCATCTTATGCCGCCACTGTGCCCATCAAATGCAGCCACTGTGTCCCTCAAATGCAGCCACTTGTGCCCATCAAATGCAGCCACTGTGCCCATCAATTGCAGCCACTGTGCCCATTAAATGCAGCCACTGTGCCCATTAAATGCCGCCACTGTGTCCGTCAAATGTCACCACTGTGCCTATCAAAAGCAGCCACTGTGACCTCCCCGCCCATACTCTCGCTTGCTGACTGCCCAGCACTTACCCCATCTTGGTGGGGGATCAGGCAGTGGGTGACGGCGGTAAGCTGTGGGATGAGCAGCAGTTCAGGCAGCAGCTCCTGAGTCCTCCATTTGCCTCTTCTTCCTTCCTGCTAGGCATCCAATTGGAGCGCCTGTGCCTTCAGCCAATCAGGTGACAGGTATTAGACCCGCACCTCCTGATTGGCTGAAAGGCGGTTCAGTGTTAGAAAAGTGAATATTCATTCACTTTTCTAACACACTTGGGTGTGCTCCGAGCGCAATGCTCTGTGCTCCAAATTTACCTATTTTGAAGCCTATTAGAGCCTATGGCTCTAATCAGGTGCTTTAAAAAAAAAAACCCTGCTGCTGTAATTCAGGTTCCCAGCATCCGAAAAGTGGCCAGATGCCTGAATAAGGGGTGGCTACAGTGGCCATGAATAGATTCATGCTATGCATGAATCTATCCATTCTACACAGAGGGGGTGGCGTGACAGAGGCGCCCCTAATGGACGCACCGCCACTGATAGCAACAATAATCATTTTCATTTTGTAAATAATAAAACAACAACTATCTCTCTATATTAAAATAATAAATTATATATATATATACATATATATATATATATATATATATATATATATATATATATATATATATATATAAAATCTCTTTAACCCTTTCAGTGTCAGGTCTGGATGTCATACGAACCTGAAAGCAGGGGGTTTTTACACATACTCAGTGTGTGTATAACTGACAAGTAGACTACCGCCTGTCAGATGAAAGCAGTCTAGCACATCTGGTGGCATCAGATTGCTTTCACACCCCCTGGTAATGTGTGCCCCTGTCATGTATCTCTGGCTCTGCTTGCCCATCTGTGAGTCCGGGACCAGCATAGTGGCTGTTACAGGGTAGGGAGGGAGGGAGCTGAGTGGACACATGTCTGCTCTCCTCCCCTCCTTGTTGCTGACCCAGAAGTGATGTGTTTGATGTCATTTCTGGGTTTCCGTCTCAGCTTCCCCAGCCAGCATGGCCCTGAAGGAATGTAATGCAATGCAATCTGCACAGTGGAGTACAGGGGAGACATCTGGGGTCTTTTAGACCCCAGATGTCTCATTAAAGTGAAGTTGCCCCCTATGTGATGAAAAAAAGTTAAGTAAAAAAAATGTATTTTAAATTGTAAAAAAATTAAGAAAAAATTACTCCCAAGCATAAAAAATCTCCTACCCCCCAAAAATTGAGACCCCCCACCCCCACATATACACACATGGAAACGTAAATGTACTCATCGAGGGTGCCTACGCATGAAAACACTGATTGCAATACACATGTTACATAATGCCATGCACGCCGGAGTGAGAATAATATTTCTACTACCAGACCACCTTTGTAATGTTAAAGTTTAAACCAATGACCTATAGGGAGGTTTTAAAGTATCACCTATAGAAAATATAGGGTATTGAATTTTGTCGCCTTGACATGTTGGTTATCTATTTACTTTATGCAATCTCATCTTTTATATTTTACCCAAAAAAGTGAGCAATCTATTGAATTTGTGTGCCCTAAAATGAACTTGAGTGTATTTTTTTTTTACCAAAATGTTGTGTTTCCTTATTGTGGTATTATTGTGTAACATAAAAAACTGGAACTACCACTAATTTATTCTATAAGGTATCTGCTTTCAGAAAATGTATAATATTTTAGGGGTTTTATGCAATCTTCAGGCCTAAAATAATTTTTTAAACGTGTGGAAAAAAATGCAAAAGCTAGTCTAGCAGTGAAAGTGTTAAAAGGTGCTTAGTCCAGTATGCTGATGATGTCTGTGCCAGACTAAAAGATGGATTGGTTACTACAGGTTATTGAATATTACTGCTAATTGTACTATTTTATTAAATAGATGGTACTATTTTATTAGATAAGTGCCAATAATATTTCTTGACACAGTGCAGAAGAGTTCTGGCCATCCAAAGCCAAATGCAAAATATTTTATTCAGAAAAGTGAAAGCTGTGACCTTATTTCATTAAAGCGACACAATTACTGCATACTCTATCCTAATGATTGTAAAAAGATGTACATATTTGTGGCATAAACTAACTGGTAACTTACTTTCAGTCTCCTCCTCACAGTAGGTTCCTTTATGGGTGCTGGGGCACATACAGCGCATGCCATCAGTCGTATTGTCTGTTCCTGGCAATTCCACACAGGTACCACCATTCTCACAAGGGTTTTCCAGACATGGGCTTGCTGTAATCACAACATACAATATTGGAAAGTTGTACAATACATTTTGAAATGTTATTTCTCAAAGATCTGTAGCTTTTGGTACTTCTGAAAGTCATCTGTGCCATTGTTGTTGCAAACTTCAGATTACTTGTAAAGGAAGCTTCACTATTTTGCACTGCACAAATGTCATAAGTGGCCTATTTGTTTACTCCTTATTCTGATAAAAAGGATTATAAGCCCACTTACGGATATAGCATCCACGAATCTGATTGGCTGTAGTACATTCCTCCCATTCTTTACACTGTATGTCCTCACAAACTACAGAGGAAGTATCTGCGCAAGTGCAGTTCTGTGAACAGTCATCTGTAATGAAGCGATCGCCAATCTGCAAGAAACAGATTAAATACAAAATGTTATCATATGCTTTTAACCACTTCAACCCAGGAAGATTTACCCCCCCAAGACCAGGCCATTTTTTGGGTAATGGAACTGTGTCCCTTTAACTGACAATTGCACGGTCGCGCGACGCTGTACTCAAACAAAATTGACATCCTTTTCCCCACAAATAGAGCTTTCTTTTGGTGGCATTAGATCACCTCTGCGGTTTTTATTTTTTGCGCTATAAACAAATTGCGATAATTTTGAAAAAAAGCAATTTTTTTACTTTATATTGATTGGTTTGCACAAAAGTTATCGCATCTACAAACTATGGGATAGATTTGGGGACTTTTATTTCTTTATTGTTTTTACTAGTAATGGTGTTGATCTGCAATTTTTAGCGGGACTGCAAAATTGGGGCAGACAAATCTGACCCCAAATGACAATTTTTGGGGACCAGTGACATTATTACATTGATCAGTGGTATAAAAATGCACTGATCAATGAAACAATGACACTAGAAGGCAAGGGATTAACACTAGGGGGCGATCAAGGGGGTTGACTGTGTTCCCTGGGTGTGTTCTAACTGTAGGGGGGATGGGCTCTTGGAACATGACAGATCACTGATCCCAATCACTGGGACAGTAGATCTCTGACATGTTCCCTGTCAGTACAGGGATCTGCCTTGTTTACACTGGCAGATCCCCGTTCTGACACTGTATTAGGCAATTATGGGTCGCCGGCAGACATTAAGTCTGCCCGACCCGTGTGCATGCTCCCGCAGCATGCAGCAGGAGCAAGAGCACGCCGGTGGCGGCACGCCCGCCCGCAACTGCGCCAGCGCGAGCCGTCGTACAGATACGGCGATTCGCACAGGGCTGCCAACCTGCCGCAGTATATATGCGTGAGCTGGTCGGCAAGTGGTTAAAGTAAACAATACATTTGTTAGCCCTAAACTGACTCTCAAGGACGCATTCTATGAGGAAATTATTCAAGTTACATAAGATTTGGAAATCTCTATAATATGTATAAGGTTATGCTCATGAGTGTCTGGGGACATGTTGTTAAATGATTTGGTTCAGTAAATATAGCCTACACTTTATACATCAAGCAGTGAGGTTGGTTTACTAAAGGCAAAGAGGCTGTTGACTTTGCAAGGAAATTTGAACTTTGAAAGGAAAGTTGCACTCTTTTCCCCAGAGCTTAGTGAATGTGGTGAAATTTCATCTTGCAAAGAATACCCAATCACGTACAAGAAAAAAAAAGTATTTCAATAGTTACAGGGGGTCACAAAGCCCAATATAATGTAGAATGGAAGAACATCAAGGGCATAGATTGTCAGCATTGAAACCTTGCAGAGAATTTTAGTGAATGCCCACTAAATAGTTAAAAACAAATATACAAGTATGTACGAAAAGACATTGGAATTCAATAGAGCTGCTGCACAGCTTTTCTGGTGTTAATCCCACTTGATAATGTATTGCGCTAAATTCGTGAAGCTTTTACAAACACTTTTGGTTCTGACAGCGATTCGTGTACCAAATTAAGGTAGTTCTAAAATGCTCCACTTTTATATTGTGTCTCATTTAATGGGCCAAATTCAAAAGTGGAGCTAATTAAGGTAAAATCCCTTTTGGCGTACAGAGAGAAAACTGGTTCAGACAGATTTTGCAAAAGTGTCTTTCATGCAGGGTGGAGCTCAGAACCATGGTCAGGTTATTACTAAAAGCCCAACACATACCTGACCAATCAGTACTCTGGCCATTCTGGATCCAGGTTTGGAGATTGTATCCTACCCAGATCACTTTGAAATCTCAAGGCTCCAGGTCCCAAAACAAATGAATAAAACACTGAGGAAGCCAGTTTCCTTTTCATATCAAAAGCTCCCTGGAGCCCCTCAACCCATCCTGGTTGAGAATTTGGGTCACAACCTCCTTCTAGACCAGTGGTTCTCAACTCCAGTCCTCAGGACCCACCAACAGGCCAGGTTTTATGTATTACCTTGGGGAGTTGCAGACTAGAATACTGCAATCACTGAGCATCAAGTGATATCACCTGTGATTTATTTCAGCTGTCTTGCAAACCTGGCCTGTTGGTGGGTCCTGAGGACTGGAGTTGAGAACCACTGTTCTAGACCCTGCAAGGGCAGCGCTCTGCCACAACAGGTATATGAAATATGTGCATTCTTCACCATTTTTTTAATGCATGAGAAACACTGTTGCAAAATATGCTTTTGCCAGTCTTTATAAATCCAGAGATTTTGGTTACTGCTACATGTTACTGCTATCTTGCCAAAACAGACTATATATCTACCAAAATGTTAGTTTATGTTTAGCTTTAGTAAATTTAATCAGTGCAACACAGCAATGTTATTTAAATATGTATAATCTAAATATGAGTGTTATTACCATGTAGTATTTATTGAGGTAAGTACAGCCACAATCTTTGTATGGCACACAGTCAAATCCACTGAGTATGTATCCAGGCTCACACTGGCATCCTTCATAGCATGGTGCCTCACATTCAGACTCTGATGCCATGTTGCTACAGGATGCAGGACAGGCACTTGTGCAGTCCTTGTAAACACTGTTAGCAGTGCAGGTCAAAGCTGATTGAAAAAAAAAAAAAAGGAGTTACAAATATGGACTGTTTATTATACCCTGCGTAGAAGGAATCTGTGGAGAGGTATACCTTGAGTGGTAGGAATATTAAGGAAGTATGCATACATAAATACTTACCACAGCCAGTCTTTTCTCTCCAGCCATCAATGTTTGTTCCATTTTGCTGGCAGGCATATGCGTACTGCCCAAGGTTAATACATAACAAATCTTGGCTTTGGAACTCAGCACATGTGTCAAAGATACAGTCCCTTTAAATGTAATTATAACGGTTATCAGTGATGAACACAAACAATAAAATATTATATTAGGCAAATATACACAAACAACTTACACAATGAAATCCTCTGGTGGCACAAATGGAATACAGTTTCTAAATGGTCCAAGAGGGTCTCTCATAACTCCACAGAATGAAGAGCTGTTCACAAAAGTCAGGCCTGATGCTGAACAGGCAAAATTGTCTCCTGTGTTTAATATGATATCTTCTTCTTCTAATGGCATCACAGCAGCACGTCTGCAAAAAAAACAAGTTTGTATGATTTTGTTTCACAAGAAAAAAATTATATTTATTTTAGTTAAGGGCAAAGGAAGGCTTTTTCTCAAAACATTTTTTTTAAATTTAAGCTTATCCATCAAAATCTGTTAACAGTTAAGTGAATGAATGGCTTACTATTGTTCTAATTAGTAGGTAACGTTGCTTTGCAGTCAACCCCCAAGAGTTCTGTATTTCACTAGAGCAAGTAGCACCATCCTTATATGACATATCACTTAAACAGGGTGGATGCAGCCTGTCCATCAGTCCACCACTCTGTGATATCACTGTCAAGCTCCACTGCCTGCGTGTAATTTAGGTGAGACTGTGGCACACCCTGGCAGGTGAGAGAATGAGAAGCTACATCACAGAGCAAGGATAGCTGGAGGAAGAACGGGGTGCTGAAATTTGCATATTTGCAAATTTAAGGCAGTTCTCAGTTCTTAGATTTGGAAGTGCATTTTTGCATAGACTAATAATGATACTTGGTCTGTACTACCTGATAGATAGATTAGATGGTGATATGTGTACTTTTAGAAACGATTGCTACTTATTGTATATACTCGAGTATAGGCCGACCCGAATATAAGCTGAGGTACCTAATTTTAACACAAAAACTGGGAAAATTTATTGACTCGAGTATAATGCCGCGTACACATGAGCAGACTTTACGGCAGACTTTGCCCGGAGGACTTTTCAACGTACTTTACGACGGACTTTCTGAATGAACGGACTTGCCTACACACAATCCACCAAAGTCCGTTGAATTCGTACGTGATGACGTACGACCGGACTAAAACAAGGAAGTTCATAGCCAGTAGCCAATAGCTGCCCTAGCGTGGCTTTTACAGAAAAGCGGACTTTTCGACCGGACTCGATTTCGACGGATTGATTTAAAACATGTTTCAAATCTAAGTCCGTCCAACTTTTGAGAAAACAAAGTCTGCTGGAGCCCACACACGATCGAATTGTCAGACGAAATCCCGTCCGCCGGGCAAAGTCTGCTGTAAAATCCGCTCGTGTGTACGCGGCATAAGCCTAGGGCGGCAAAATGCAACAGCTACTGAGTAAACAATGCCCATCTGCAGCCTCACTATGCCCATTTGCAGCCTCATTGTGCTCATTTGCAGCCTCACTGTGCCCATCTGTAGCCGTACCTTTGATTACTAAAACAGCGGGTGTCTCCTGCTGTGTTATGCAGTCTGCTCGGTGGCCATCCAGTGTAACAAAGCCCTGCCTCCTCCTCGTCCATGATAGATGGAACAACAATACAGTTTCCCAGCATTGTATCAGTGTTCCTCTATCATGAACGAGGAGGAGGCGGGGCTTTGCTACAATGGACGGCCGCCGAACAGACTGCATAACACAGCGGGAAACAGCCGCTGTTTTAGTAATCAAAGGTACAGCTGCAGATGGGCACAGTGAGGCTGCACCCTCACTCGAGACCCTCACTCGAGTATAAGCTGAGGGGGGGTTTTCAGCCTAAAAAATGGGCTGAAAAACTTGGCTTATACTCAAGTATATACGGTAATTTAAATCAACATTTACGTTCTCTGGGTGGGTGTTTACTAGTATGCCTTCTTCCATTGCTGACAGTTCCAAGCTTACATTTGTATGCACACAGATATTAAATTGCCCAGCAATGCAAAGAAGTATTGCAGGCAATGTAAACATAAGTCCTCATGCACACGGACGTTTTTACAGCTGCTTTTTTGAGCTTTTTTTGCAGCTTAAAAAGGCCTGTCTATGTTAGTCTATGGCTTCATGCCCACCTAGGCGTTTTTGAGCTGCAAGTGGCATAGGCGTTTTTAAGCTGTAAAAAAAACCCAGGACCAGTGGGTTCTGAGAGACGTTTTTCAGCTGTAAAAACGCTCTAACGCTGAAAAACGCTCAAAAACGCTCAAAAACGTCATTCACCAACGTTTTTTAGCGTTTTTGATCCATTGAAAAAAAAAAAAAAAAAAAAAATTTGAAAAAAAAAAAACGCTCAAAAACGCTAACGCGGAAAAACGCTCAAAAACGCTAAAAAACGCTAAAAAACGCTATTGCAAAAACGCTGAAAAAAGTTTAAAAAAAATCACTGCAAAGATACTGGCGTTGTCATAACGTTTTTTTAACAGCCTGTGTGCATGAGGGCTTAAAAATTGCTAAAAGAAAGTTTGCATGTCTCTTCAGCCAAAATAATCTACCTCCTGGCACCTTATTCGAGAAGTTTGTTTCCACTTCATAAAATATTTTTTTATTAAAGCAAAGATAGACTTCAGTACACTGTATTTGCAGATTTTAGTTTTTTTTATCATTGAAATTTTAAAATCAAAATGTTGTCATTATTCATTATATTAAAGCACAAACATTCTAAATAATTCAAATACAGATTTATACTTTTGAGACATACAGTGTGATAGAAAACTAAACTTCAGCATCATTCAATAACTCCACAAGTATTACATACCTGACTTTAGTAGCTGGCTTAAGTGACTTAATATTCCAACTTTCACCAAATGTATTCACATCACTAATCAGTCTGCCGTCAGGATTGGTAAAATCATTTGATGTTCGTCCATCATAGTTGCCACAAAGCCCCTGAAGCAGACTTTGGTAGCCACTTGGTACAATAATTTCTAATTTAAAAATAGCAAAACAAATGGAAAACATGTTCATTACTGTTATATAAACTCTTGTCTCTGTATTATAATCTAAACTTGAACCACATTTTTTAAAAATTACAAAAATGAATCATCATGCAGTCAATATTTAATGAATCTTGAACCATGCCATAAATAATCCCCCTTTTTAACAAGTACATACAGCAAACCTTAATGATAACAGTTATCATTTCTTACTTTCACATTTTAACATAACAGACCTTTTGGTTGCAACTATATGTATATCAACAAATATAGGCTGTGCTTCAATGTGTTCCTTCCAGAAATGGCTATTTACTGTTTTATTGAATGCCATGAAACAAACTGCAACATTAGGTTGTGTGTGCAGGCTAAATGCACTGCGATCTCGCAGTGCATTATAGGGCGTTCAATGGTCGCTTGAATTTTCCGCAAACGCCCCATATGTTCGGTTCGTTTTAGAACAAACGAACACCCGATGTTCGAGTCAAACCTACGTTCGACTCGAACCACTGGCTCATCTCTAGTTGTTAGTTGTTAGTCAGTAGGAAATACTCTGTGTCTGTGTGCATCCCATCATTGGCAACAATGACATGTTCAGCAGTGGCAACATATACAGTAACTCATCTTTTTCAAAATGGCACTGGGGTATGTTAGGTTACTTCTCCACAAGCTTTAAAAGGGAGCACATGGTAGACTTTTCTGAGTCAAACAACTCAATATACCCATCTGTGTTTGCTAAACTTTGAATTTCTTGTGCTGGAAGTAATGTAGCATGCAGACTTTGGATCACACCACTCCAATAGCTCACACGGACTCAACAAGAAATACGTTCAAAATTAAGTTGTATTGTGGGCAGAACTCTGTTTCTGCATTCAGCATCTATAGTGATGGAGCTCCATATTTTCAGTTTACTTGCAAATAGTGCTTAGGGGAGTTAAATTTATACTGTTATTCTATTCACACCTATTATTGATTTCAGCTGTTTTCAAAGAAAATAACTATGATTTTTTTTTATATATCTGTGTTGTTCAAAGATATCATGTAGAGTTGAACAAAATGCACCGATTTATTTACAACATACAAATAATTAACACACACAAGCGCCAGTTTGGTCAGGAGTGGAATAATTTACTGTCTGAGCTTGCATAATGGACAAATAATGCTAACTATGGGCTTCCCATGGTGTACAGCCATGGCACATACTTGCCGATCGGCTCCTGTACATATACGTCGGCACTTTAAAGATGATATCTTGGTAATGGCAGCAGCTGCTGCCACAACCAAGGTATTCATCTCTTCAGGAGCCAGTCATGTTTACGATAATAGTGGTCTGCAGCAGATTCGCAGCGAAATCACCATTATTGGCAGTGGGAGAGGTGCCACCCCCCTCCCGCTGCTCTCCCGCACCCTTCGCCACTTACCGGAGCCGTCGGCAGTGGCAGAGGCGATCGGGACCTGTCCATGGCCGGGTATGGAGACGAGTGAGGGGAAGATGGCCCCCACCCGTCTCCCTACCATAGCAGGGCAGAAGCAACGTCATAACGTCACTTCCGCCCATACGTCTTAAAGGGCCATTTTTTCAAAGTCATTTTTTTAAATAACATTTTTTTTTATGATTGCATTTAAGTCCAAATATGAGATCTGAGGACTTTTTGACCCCAGATCTCATATTTAAGAGAACCTGTCATGCTTTTTTCTATTACAAGGGATGTTTACATTCCGTGTAATAGGAATAAAAGTGACCCATTTAAAAAAAAAAAAACTGTGAAAAAAATAAATAAAATCAAGTAAAATAAATAACAATTTTTTTTTTTTTTTTTAAAGTGCCCTGTCCCGACGGGCTTGCTCGCAGAAGCGAACGCATACCTGAGTAGAGCCTGCATATGAAAATGGTGGTCAAACCACACATGTGAGGTATCGCCGCAATCGTTGGAGTGCGAGCAATAATTCTAGCCCTAGACCTCCTCTGAAACTCAAAACATGCAACCTGTAGAATTTTTTAAACGTCGCCTACGGAGATTTTTAAGGGTAAAAGTTTGACGCCATTCCACGAGCGAACGCAACTTTGAAGCATGGCATGTTGGGTATCAATTTAATTGGTGTAACATTATCTTTCACAATATAAAAAAAAATTGGGCTAACTTTACTGTTGTCTTATTTTTTTATTCAAAAAAGTGAATTTTTTTCAAAAAAGTGCGCTTGTAAGACCACTACGCAAATACGGTGTCAAAAAAAGTATTGCAATGACCCCCACTTTATTCTGTAGGGTTTTAGAAAAAAAAACTATATATAGAATGTTTGGGGGTCCTAAGTAATTTTCTAGCAAAAAAAACTGTTTTAAACTTGTAAACACCAAAATCTCAAAACGAGGCTAGTCCTTAAGTGGTGCAATGAACACCTTTACTAGTTCACCTAAGAATAGAAGACAAAAATAAAAACCAAGGTTGAAATGAAACAAGTATAAACCAATTCTGGCAGATTATGAATATCTGAGTTGGATTGAACTATCAATTTTAATTAATCCTTGCAAAAGTAGATATGACTTTAGCATGTCAGTGTTGCGCAATATTCTGTCCTGATACAGAGGCAGCAAAGCAACTCTGGCAAATTTTGCTATATAAACCGAGGATAATTTAAAAAATATAGATAGATAGATAGATGGATAGATAGATAGATAGATAGATAGATAGATAGATAGATAGATAGATAGATAGATAGATAGATAGATAGATAGATAGATAGATAGATAGATAGATAGATAGATAGATAGATAGATAGATAGATAGATAGATAGATAGATAGATAGATAGATAGATAGATAGATAGATAGATAGATAGATAGATACTACACTGTTGTGTTATATATACAGTACCTGCATTTTCCTTGCCATCAAAGCTGATAGAAAAACCAAAATCCGTTTCCATGTAGATTCTTGTTGGCCTCTGATAGATGTATATTCCTTCATGTGGACGAACAGGAGGTACTGTTTTCACACCATTAAGCTACAAAGAAGTGTAAAGATGTCAATATAAAGTAACAATTCTCAAACAAAATCTCCAAATGTAAATGTTTTAACAGTGTTATTAACATAAAAAATCTAAATGTTTCCAAAGCCATAATTGTTACTATAAATTATACAAATACATGATTTGATGCTTTTATATTTGGTAATAGTGTCTCTGAGTTGGACAAAAATAAATCTTTACAAAATACTAAACAGGGTGTGTGTCAAGCTATAACGGAGCTGACAAAAAATGTATTGCAGTGTAACATACAGCTTGTAGCATGTAGTGTGAGGGATCATGTATAAATGAACAAATTCTGAAATAAGGGCAAGGCTTCCTAAGATGTTGTTTAAGCTTATGATCTCTGCTTTTTATGTAGCTTTTTAACAGGCCTTCATTTAAAATTAAATTAATCTGTGTTGCTGCGATTGCAGTAATCAGTTGGACATATTTAAAGAGAATGCAATGCAATTTTAAGCAGGCCAATCAAGCCAACATTACCCAAGCAGGCCGACATTAAACTTAAATTTTTTTCAACTCAACTTAGTGTTTGACCATATCACAGGTTCACTGGCAAGTGAAAACATTCTTCAACGATATGTAATATATTCAAACCCATGATCCCTATACAGTAAAACCTTGGATTGTGAGCATAATTCGTTCCAGAACCATGCTTATAATGCAAGGCACTCATATATCAAAGCAAATTTCCCCATAAGAAATAATGGAAACTCAGATGATTCATTCCACAACTATTTATTCATATAAAAATGATTACAGCAATACAAAATACACCATAAAGAGTACTGTAAAAATAAAACAAATTAACCTGTACTTCGGGAGCTACAGAATATAAAAGAAAAGAGTGGTGGTTCACACTGCCATAACCTCAAAGTCAGCACGACTTTGCCAGGCAACTTCGAAGCAACTTCAGGGAAAGCCTGTGTAATCTTCCTGTAATGTTGGATCCAAATCACATCAATTAACCACTTATCAACCGACTCACGTCGATATAAGTCGGCAAAGTGGCATGGTTGCGCAAAACGATGTACCCGTACTTCGCTCTGTCATCGGCAGCTAGCGGGCGCGTGCCTGCCGCACCACGCGGGAGTGTGCCCTCGGGTCCTGCAGACTCAATGTCCACCAGTGGCCCGCGATTGTGGCACGGAGAGGCAGAATGGCATTTCCCTGTTCTGCTTAGCAACATGACAGGGATCTACTGCTCCCAGTGATCGGGAGCAGTGATCTCTGTCATGTTCTAGTGAGCCCATCCCCCCTACATTTAGAACACACTGAGAGAACACACTTAACCCCTTGATCGCCCCCTAGTGTTTAACCCCTTCCCTGCCAGTGCCATTTACACAGTAATCAGTGGATTTTTATAGCACTGATCGCTGCATAAATGTCAATGGTTCCAAAAAAGTGTCAAAAGTGTCCAATCTGTCCGTCGCAATGTCGCAGTCATGATAAAAATCACAGATCGCCGCCATTACTGATAAAAAAAAATTATAATAAAAATGACATAAATCTATCCCCTATTAGACGCGATACCTTTTGAGCAAACCAATCAATATACGCTTATTGCAAAAAAAAATTACCAAAAGTATGTAGAAGAAAACATATTGGCCTAAACTGAGGAAGAAATTAGTTTTTTATATTTTTTTGGGGATATTTATTATAGCAAATATTAAAAAATATTGCTTTTTTTTTTTTTTTGTCGCTCTTATAGCACAAAAAATAAAAACCGCAGAGGTGATCAAATACCACCAAAAGAAAGCTCTATTTGTGGGAAAAAAGGACGTAAATTTTGTTTTGGTACAACGCTGCATGATCTCGCAATTGTCAGTTAAAGTGACGCAGTGCCGTATCGCAAAAAAGGGCTTGGTCAGGAAGGGGGCAAATCCTTCCGGGGCTGAAGTGGTTAAGATAAGGATCTGACATTGATTGGTTGGTTAGAAGTCCCTTTGAAGTAGTACAGGAGCCTTTTCTAAAGTCAGAGAAACTTCAGTAGTGCTAATTAAGACAGCTTTCATTGACTAAAATTCAACTGGATTTCACATGTCACGCAACTTGGAGTCTCACAAGTTGGATCCCAAGTTGCGGCAATGTGAACTGAGCCTTATACTCAGTACGCTCCATTGAGTGACATTGGTGAAACCAGTCAGGGACCAGCACTGCTGGAGCTGAGGGACTCTCCTAGCTGCCGGGGAAGAACTCCTCCAGTGAGAGTGGGGGGGCAGCAAAGGGAAAGGAAAGACAGATTCTGGTGGTAGGGGACTTCTTAGAAGGAAATAGAGGGCAATCTGTAACCAAGACCTGAAGCGCCGAACAGTATGTTGTCTACCGGGCGCTCGGGTTCGGCACATCACGGATCTTGTGGACAGATTACTGGGAGGGGCTGGGGAAGACCCGGCTGTCATGGTGCACATTGGCACCAATGACAAAGTCAGAGGCAGATGGAGTGTCCTAAAGAACGATTTTAGGGACTTAGGAGCTAAATTGAGGAAAAGGACCTCCAAGGTAGTATTCTCAGGAATACTACCGGTACATCGAGCCACACCAGAAAGGCAGAGGGAGATTAGGGAAGTAAACAAGTGACTGAAGAGCTGGTGTAGTAAGGAGGGGTTTGGGTTCCTGGAGGACTGGGCCGACTTCTCAGTCGGTAACCGGTACTATAGAAGGGACGGACTGCACCTAAATGAGGAGGGTGCAGATCTGCTGGGAATGAAGATGGCCAAAAAGTTAGAGGGGTTTTTAAACTAGGCGATGGGGGGAGGGTCCAGAGGCAGAGATAGCCAGCGTGGAAGATATTCCAGAGGGTAGTATTGGGGGCATTAGTGGTGGGTTAACCAAAGCACAAAAACACAAGGTGAGTATAGTAGCAAGTCCTAGTTGCAATCTCGAAACACCCAATACGAGGACAAAATGCAACCGGTCTAAACTATGTGGCATGTTCACCAATGCCAGGAGCATGGCGGACAAGATGGGTGAGATTTTGTGGGAATTTCAGAGACCTGGTTCAACAGCTCTCATGATTGGCTGGCAAACATTCAAGGGTATACCCTATACCGCAAAGATAGAGAGGGTAAAAAAGGGGAAGGGGTATGCCTATATATCAAGAATAATGTACAAGTGAATGTGAGAGATGACATCACTGAGGGAGCTAGAGAGGAGGTGGAATCCTTAAGGGTAGAGCTCCAAAGGGATGAAGCTAAGGGGAAAATAATACTGGGAGTATGCTATAGGCCCCCTAACCTGAGGGAGGAAGTGGAGACAGATCTCCTATCACAAATTGGATTAGCAGCAAGGATGGGAAGTGTTATCATAATGGGGGATTTTAATTATCCAGACATAGACTGGGCGGAGGGAACCGCACATTCATTTAAGGCTCGCCAGTTCCTTAATGTCTTGCAGGACAATTTTATGGGTCAGATGGTAGACGCACCAACTAGAAATAAAACATTACTGGATCTACTGATTACCAACAATACAGACCTGATCACAGATGTGGAAATACGGGGCAATTTAGGTAACAGTGACCATAGGTCAATTAGTTTCAGTATAAATCACACAAATAGGAAACATAAAGGGAATACAAAGACGCTGAATTTCAAAAGAGCCAACTTCCCTAAACTACAAACCTTGCTAAAAGGCATAAATTGGGATAAAATATTAGGAACAAAGAATACGGAGGAGAGATGGGTTTGCTTTAAGAGCATATTAAATAAGGGCATTAGCCAATGTATCCCATTGGGTAATAAATTTAAAAGAGCGAACAAAAGTCCTGGATGGCTTAACTCCAATGTAAAAATGCATATAAAAGCAAAGGAGAAGGCCTTCAAAAAATACAAGGTTGAGGGATCATCCTCAGCTTTCAGACTTGAATGCAACAAGAAATGTAAGGGTGCAATAAGGACGGCTAAGATAGAACATGAAAGACACATAGCGGAGGAGAGCAAAAAAAATCCCAAGAAATTCTTTAAGTATGTAAACAGTAAAAAAGGGAGGACAGACCATATTGGCCCCATAAAGAATGAGGAAGGACATCTGGTTACAAAGGATGGGGAGATGGCGAAGGTATTGAATTTATTCTTCTCCTCAGTCTTCACGAATGAATCAGGGGGCTTCAGTAACCAAAACTGCAGTGTTTATCCTCATGACACAACACAGGAAGCACCTCCATGGTAACAAAGGACAGAATTAAAATTAGACTTGAGAAACTTAACATTAATAAATCACCAGGACCAGATGGCTTGCATCCGAGGGTACTTAGGGAACTCAGTCAAGTGATTGCCAGACTGTTGTTCCTAATTTTTACAGATAGTCTACTGACTGGAATGGTACCAGCTGATTGGAGAAAAGCCAATGTAGCACCAATATTTAAAAAGGGCCCAAAATACATCCCTGGGAATTAAAGACCAGTTAGCCTAACATCAATAGTATGTAAACTCTTGGAAGGGATGATAAGGGAATATATACAAGATTTTAGTAATAAGAACGGTATCATTAGCAGTAATCAGCATGGATTCAAGAAGAATCGTTCTTGCCAAACCAATCTATTAACCTTCTATGAGGAGGTGAGTTGCCATTAGGGATGAGCCGAACACCCCCCTGTTCGGTTCGCACCAGAACATGCGAACAGGAAAAAAGTTCGTTCGAACACGCGAACACCATTAAAGTCTATGGGACACGAACATGAATAATCAAAAGTGCTAATTTTAAAGGCTTATGTGCAAGTTATTGTCATAAAAAGTGTTTGGGGACCTGGGTCCTGCCCCAGGGGACATGTATCAATGCAAAAAAAGTTTTAAAAACGGACGTTTTTTCAGGAGCAGTGATTTTAATAATGCTTAAAGTGAAACAATAAAAGTGTAATATTCCTTTAAATTTCGTACCTGGGGGGTGTCTATAGTATGCCTGTAAAGGGGCGCATGTTTCCTGTGTTTAAAACAGTCTGACAGCAAAATGACATTTCGAAGGAAAAAACCCATTTAAAACTACTCGCGGCTATTGCATTGCCGACAATACACATAGAAGTTCATTGATAAAAACAGCATGGGAATTCCCCACAGGGGAACCCCGAACCAAAATTTAAAAAAAAAAATGACGTGGGAGTCCCCCTAAATTCCATACTAGGCCACATGCCCTCAACATTGGGAGGGTGCTTTGGGGTTCTTCTGGTTCTTCCTCCGGCGTTCTCATCCAGCATCTCCTCCGCGGCGTCTTCTATCTTCTTCTCCTCGGCCCGCTCCGCACCCATGGCATGGGGGGAGGCTCCCGCTCTTCTCTTCTTCTTCTTCATGTTCTTCTCTTCTTCCTTCTTCTCTTCTTCTCTTCTTCATTTTCTTCTCCGGGCCGCTCCGCACCCATGCTGGCATGGAGGGAGGCTCCTGCTGTGTGACGGCATCTCCTCGTCTGACGGTTCCTAAATAACGGGGGCGGGGCCACCCGGTGACCCCGCCCCCCTCTGACGCACGGTGACTTGACGGGACTTCCCTGTGACGTCACGGGGAATGCCACAGGGAAGTCCCGTCATGTCCCGTGCGTCAGAGGGGGGCAGGGATCACCGGGTGGCCCCGCCCCCCCGTTATTTAAGAACCGTCAGACGAGGAGTCGCCGTCACACAGCGGGAGCCTCCCTCCATGCCAGCATGGATGCGGAGCGGCCCAGAGAAGAAAATGAAGAAGAGAAGAAGAGAAGAAGGAAGAAGAGAAGAAAACGAAGAGAAGAGCGGGAGCCTCCCCCCATGCCATGGGTGCGGAGCGGCCCGAGGAGAAGAAGATAGAAGATGCCGCGGAGGAGATGCTGGACGAGAACGCCGGAGGAAGAACCAGAAGAACCAGAAGAAGAAGATGAAGGAAGACAGAAGAAAGAAGAAGCATTTAAATAAAGGAATTGTCATTTTTAACATTTTTGACAGTTTTTTAGTGAAATGGTAGGGGTAAGTACCCCCTTACCATTTCACACAGGGGGGGGGCCGGGATCTGGGGGTCCCCTTGTTAAAGGGGGCTTCCAGATTCCAATAAGCCCCCCGCCTGCAGACCCCCAAAACCAACGGCCAGGGTTGTGGGGATGAGGCCCTTGTCCTCATCAACATGGGGACAAGGTGTTTTGGGGGGCTACCCCAAAGCACCCTCCCAATGTTGAGGGCATGTGGCCTGGTACGGTTCAGTAGGGGGGGCGCACTCTCGTCCCCCCCTCTTTTCCTGCGGCCTGCCAGGTTGCTTGCTCGGATAAGGGTCTGGTATGGATTTTTGGGGGGACCCCATGCCGTTTTTTTTTTTTTTTTGGCGCGGGGTTCCCCTTAAAATCCATACCAGACCTGAAGGGTCTGGTATGGAATTTATGGGGAACCCCACGTCATTTTTTTTTTAAATTTTGGCCAGGGTTCCCCTTAATATGCATACCAAACCTGAAGGGCCTGGTATGGAATTTAGGGGGACTCCCACGTCATTTTTTTTTTTTTAATTTTGGTTCGGGGTTCCCCTGTGGGGAATTCCCATGCCGTTTTTATCAATGAACTTCTATGTGTATTGTCGGCAATGCAATAGCCGCGAGTAGTTTTTTCCTTCGAAATGTCATTTTGCTGTCAGACTGTTCTAAACACGGGAAACATGTGCCCCTTTACAGGCATACTATAGACACCCCCCAGCTATGAAATTTAAAGGAATATTACACTTTTATTGTTTGACTTTAAGCATTATTAAAATCACTGCTCCTGAAAAAACGGCCGTTTTTAAAACTTTTTTTGCATTGATCCATGTCCCCTGGGGCAGGACCCAGGTCCCCAAACACTTTTTATGACAATAACTTGCATATAAGCCTTTAAAATTAGCACTTTTGATTTCTCCCATAGACTTTTAAAGGGTGTTCCGCAGCATTCGAATTTGCCGCGAACACCCCATATTGTTCGCTGTTCGGCGAACTTGCGAACAGCCAATGTTCGAGTCGAACATGAGTTCGACTCGAACTCGAAGCTCATCCCTAGTTGCCATCTAGATAAAGGAAGGCCTGTAGACGTGGTGTATCTGGATTTTGCAAAAGCATTTGACACAGTTCCCCATAAACGTTTACTGTACAAAATAAGGTCCACTGGCATGGACCATAGGGTGAGTACATGGATTGAAAACTGGCTACAAGGGTGAGTTCAGAGGGTGGTGATAAATGGGGAGTACTCGGAATGGTCAGGAGTGGGTAGCGGGGTTCCCCTGGGTTCTGTGCTGGGACCAATCCTATTTAATTTGTTCATAAACGATCTGGAGGATGGGATAAACAGTTCAATCTCTGTATTTGCAGATGATACTAAGCTAAGCAGGGCAATAACTTCTCCACAGGATGTGGAAACCTTGCAAAAAGACCTGAACAAATTAATGGGGTGGGCGACTACATGGCAAATGAGGTTCAATGTAGAAAAATGTAAAATAATGCATTTGGGTAGCAAAAATATGAACGCAATCTATACACTGGGGGGAGAACCTCTGGGGGAATCTAGGATGGAAAAGGACCTGGGGGTCCTAATAGATGACAGGCTCAGCAATGGCATGCAATGCCAAGCTGCTGCTAACAAAGCAAAGAGAATATTGGCATGCATTAAAAAGGGGATCAACTCCAGAGATAAAATGATAATTCTCCAACTCTACAAGGCTCTGGTCCAGCCGCACCTGGAGTATGCTGTCCAGTTCTGGGCACCAGTCCTCAGGAAGTATGTACTGGAAATGGAGCGAGTACAAAGAAGGGCAACAAAGCTAATAAAGGGTCTGGAGGATCTTAGTTATGAAGAAAGGTTGCGAGCACTGAACTTATTCTCTCTGGAGAAGAGACGCTTAAGAGGGGATATGATTTCAATTTACAAATACCGTACTGGTGACTAGGGATGAGCCGAACACCCCCCTGTTCGGTTCGCACCAGAACATGCGAACAGGAAAAAAGTTCGTTTGAACATGCGAACACCGTTAAAGTCTCTGGGACACGAACATGAATAATCAAAAGTGCTAATTTTAAAGGCTTATATGAAAGTTATTGTCATAAAAAGTGTTTGGGGACCTGGGTCCTGCCCCAGGGGACATGGATCAATGCAAAAAAAAGTTTTAAAAACGGCCGTTTTTTCAAGAGCAGTGATTTTAATAATGCTTAAAGTCAAACAATAAAAGTGTAATATCCCTTTAAATTTCGTACCTGGGGGGTGTCTATAGTATGCCTGTAAAGGGGCGCATGTTTCCTGTGTTTAGAACAGTCTGACAGCAAAATGACACTTTGAAGGAAAAAACTCATTTAAAACTACTCGCGGCTATTGCATTGCCGACAATACACATAGAAGTTCATTGATAAAAACGGCATGGGAATTCCCCAAAGGGGAACCCCGAACCAAAATAAAAAAAAAAAATGACGTGGGAGTCCTCCTAAATTCCATACCAGGCCCTTCAGGTCTGGTATGGATATTAAGGGGAACCCCGGCCAAAATTAAAAAAAAAAAATGACGTGGGGTTCCCCCTAAATTCCATACCAGACCCTTCAGGTCTGGTATGGATTTTAAGGGGAACCCCGCGCCAAAAAAAAAAAAAAAAAAAACGGCGTGGGGTCCCCCCAAAAATCCATACCAGACCCTTATCCGAGCACGCAACCTGGCAGGCCGCAGGAAAAGAGGGGGGGATGAGAGTGCGGCCCCCCCTCCCTCCTGAACCGTACCAGGCCACATGCCCTCAACATTGGGAGGGTGCTTTGGGGTAGCCCCCCAAAGCACCTTGTCCCCATGTTGATGAGGACAAGGGCCTCATCCCCACAACCCTGGCCGGTGGTTGTGGGGGTCTGCGGGCGGGGGGCTTATCTGAATCTGGAAGCCCCCTTTAACAAGGTGACCCCCAGATCCCGGCCCCCCCCTGTGTGAAATGGTAAGGGGGTACATAAGTACCCCTACCATTTCACGAAGAAAGTGTCAAAAATGTTAAAAATGACAAGAGACAGTTTTTGACAATTCCTTTATTTAAATGCTTCTTCTTTCTTCTATCTTCCTTCATCTTCTGGTTCTTCTGGTTCTTCTGGCTCTTCTGGTTCTTCCTCCGGCGTTCTCGTCCAGCATCTCCTCCGCGGCGTCTTCTGTCTTCTTCTCCTCGGGCTGCTCCGCACCCATGGCATGGGGGGGAGGCTCCCGCTCTTCTCTTCTTCTTTTCTTCTCTTCTTCTCTTCTTCATTTTCTTCTCCGGGCCGCTCCGCAATCCATGCTGGCATGGAGGGAGGCTCCCGCTGTGTGACGGCGCTCCTCGTCTGACAGTTCTTAAATAACGGGGGGGCAGGGCCACCCGGTGACCCCGCCCCCCTCTGACGCACGGTGACTTGACGGGACTTCCCTGTGGCATTCCCCGTGACGTCACAGGGAAGTCCCGTCAAGTCACCGTGCGTCAGAGGGGGGCGGGGTCACCGGGTGGCCCCGCCCCCCCGTTATTTAAGAACTGTCAGACGAGGAGCGCCGTCACACAGCGGGAGCCTCCCTCCATGCCAGCATGGATTGCGGAGCGGCCCGGAGAAGAAAAGAAGAAAAGAAGAAGAGAAGAAGAGAAGAAAAGAAGAAGAGAAGAGCGGGAGCCTCCCCCCCATGCCATGGGTGCGGAGCGGCCCGAGGAGAAGAAGATAGAAGACGCCGCGGAGGAGATGCTGGACGAGAACGCCGGAGGAAGAACCAGAAGAGCCAGAAGAACCAGAAGAACCAGAAGATGAAGGAAGATAGAAGAAAGAAGAAGCATTTAAATAAAGGAATTGTCAAAAACTGTCTCTTGTCATTTTTAACATTTTTGACACTTTTTTCGTGAAATGGTAGGGGTACTTATGTACCCCCTTACCATTTCACACAGGGGGGGGGGCCGGGATCTGGGGGTCACCTTGTTAAAGGGGGCTTCCAGATTCCGATAAGCCCTCCGCCCGCAGACCCCCACAACCACCGGCCAGGGTTGTGGGGATGAGGCCCTTGTCCTCATCAACATGGGGACAAGGTGTTTTGGGGGGCTACCCCAAAGCACCCTCCCAATGTTGAGGGCATGTGGCCTGGTACGGTTCAGGAGGGAGGGGGGGCCGCACTCTTGTCCCCCCCTCTTTTCCTGCGGCCTGCCAGGTTGCGTGCTCGGATAAGGGTCTGGTATGGATTTTTGGGGGGACCCCACGCCGTTTTTTTTTTTTTTTTTGGCGCGGGGTTCCCCTTAAAATCCATACCAGACCTGAAGGGTCTGGTATGGAATTTAGGGGGGAACCCCACGTCATTTTTTTTTTTTAATTTTGGCCGGGGTTCCCCTTAATATCCATACCAGACCTGAAGGGCCTGGTATGGAATTTAGGAGGACTCCCACGTCATTTTTTTTTTTAAATTTTGGTTCGGGGTTCCCCTTTGGGGAATTCCCATGCCGTTTTTATCAATGAACTTCTATGTGTATTGTCGGCAATGCAATAGCCGCGAGTAGTTTTAAATGAGTTTTTTCCTTCAAAATGTCATTTTGCTGTCAGACTGTTCTAAACACAGGAAACATGCGCCCCTTTACAGGCACACTATAGACACCCCCCAGGTACGAGATTTAAAGGGATATTACACTTTTATTGATTGACTTTAAGCATTATTAAAATCACTGCTCCTGAAAAAACGGCCGTTTTTAAAACTTTTTTTTGCATTGATCCATGTCCCCTGGGGCAGGACCCAGGTCCCCAAACACTTTTTATGACAATAACTTGCATATTAGCCTTTAAAATTAGCACTTTTGATTTCTCCCATAGACTTTTAAAGGGTGTTCCGCGGCATTCGAATTTGCCGCGAACACCCCAAATTGTTCGCTGTTCGGTGAACTTGCGAACAGCCAATGTTCGAGTCGAACATGAGTTCGAGTCGAACTCGAAGCTCATCCCTACTGGTGACCCCACAATAGGGATAAAACTTTTTCGCAGAAGAGAGTTTAACAAGACTCGTGGCCACTCATTAAAATTAGAAGAAAAGAGGTTTAACCTTAAACTACGTAGAGGGTTCTTTACTGTAAGAGCGGCAAGGATGTGGAATTCCCTTCCACAGGCGGTGGTCTCAGCGGGGAGCATTGATAGCTTCAAGAAACTATTAGATAAGCACCTGAATGACCGCAACATACAGGGATATATAATGTAATACTGACACATAATCACACACATAGGTTGGACTTGACGGACTTGTGTCTTTTTTCAACCTCACCTACTATGTAACTATATGTAACTACTTGTATTGCAAGACCTCGCTCATTTATCAAGTTAAAATTTATTTTAAAAATTTGCTCGTCTTGAAAAAACATTCACAGACCAAGTTACTCGCAATCTAAGGTTTTTTTTTTTAATGTTCCTCAGCAAGATGCTCCGAGCATATGTTATTAAATACCCTCCCTTTTGAGAGCTAAAACCCTCAGCTCAGACTGACAGCTCAGATTCCCCACTAATAATCATGAACCAATCAGAGTGTTTCCCAATTATGAGATAATTATGTCTGTTATGATATAGTGATTATATGCAAGCTGGAGGATTCATTGACAAAGAAAGTCCTAAACTTGCTGATGGCACTGCAGATGTCACTGCAACCTGAAGGGGTGAAAACAATTACAGTTTTGAAAAAAAAATTAAAACATGTTATTATTATTTGCATTTTTTCTCATATATCAGACTATAATAAAAAAGTTTTTATTAAAATAGGATGACAAATAAAAGCAATATATTGTGAAAAAAATTATCACTATAATATATGATAATATATTATTATTTAGGTGCAAATTAGTCATACAGTTACATTTTACATGCGAGTTAACTGAGCCCTGCTGATGCTGTTATATTTGGCCAAGGCATCAATGACCTTTGGTGAAGAAAGTGTTAAGTCTATGTACATGTTAATGTTGTAAGTAAACTCACCAACAGTTTTACACTTACCACTAATATCCTGTTTTGTCTGAATAATATGACTTGATTGTAAACTTCAATTCGCAGCTCTTTCAATAAACTGAATTTACTGAATAAGAACATGGGCTCATTTTTGCCTTCAACGGTAAATGGCTCCATATAGTCAAATATAGAAGAAGAGGTCCGTGCCAACAGATAACTACTCTTGCCCTGGAAGTGATGGTTCAGGCCATCAAAGGTGCGATAATGTGGGTCACCCCCAATGGTACACCTAGAATAACCTGGAATAAGCATTTATAGTTAGACAATGCAGTAAATAATAAATCTTTTTAGGGAAATCACAATATGCAGATTTAACTAACACATATAAACCAATTATAAATTATCTATCACTGGTGTAGATTATACAAATTATATCTGGTTAGCTACCTTTGATTTATTTACTTCACATTTTTGTTGATTTTTGCACTTGCATTGCATGTTATTTAATAAAACAGTTTATTTTGAACAAGGGGAACATTTTGAAACAATGTTAAAATATAGTTACAGTAACAAAACATAAAAGACTGCTGCAGTACTTAAAGGGTAACTCCACTTTCAAGAGAAAAAATATAGCAAACTAAAAAAAAAAAGAATATAGCATATATAACTGTGATTCAAGCCATAGCTGGCTCCACTCACTAAAAGAGATTGCATGTGGTATTTAGGTGTCCAGGCACATTTTTTCTAAATATTGCTTGCAATTTTACAACTGTCAATTCACTATGCAGTTTTACTGTATTTACAGCAAAACACTTGGTAAATACCGCATGAAGAGGAGTTAAACTCAAAGTACCAAAGGTAATAAATAATTAAATGCATGCAGTAATTAAGTAGTGGTCCAGGCATTTGGTATTCGAATGCTGCTGCAAGACTCATCCACCTTACCAACCGTTCAGTGTCCTCCTCGCCTCTCTGCCAATCCTTCCACTGCCTTCTACTCACCCAACAAATACAATTCTAAGTACTAACAATAATTTACAAAGTCATCCATAAATCTGCCCCAACTGCATCACTTCCTGGTATCAAAATACCAACCAAGCCATTCTCTTCGGTCCTCCCAAGACCTCCTGCTCTCTAGCTCCCTTGTCACCTCCTCCAGTGCTTGCCTCCAGGATTTCTCCAGAGCTTCTCCCATCCTTTGGAACTCCCTACCCCAATATATCCAACTGTCCCCTAATCTACCCATCTTTAGAGGATCCCTGAAAACCCTTCTCTTTAAAGAAGCCTATGCTGCTTCTAACTAATACACTGTTTTACTTTCTCCATCAGCTCATCCCCACAGCTATTACCTTTTGTATCAATTGACCATCCCTCTTAGATTGTAAGCTCTAACGAGCAGGAAAAAAAACAAGGAGAGAGGCGCCTCTAAGAGTAGCAATTTGTACCACTTTAATTAGCACACAGTTTATGCACTCACATTTAGATGATGTATTATGAGCATGTCAGTCCCAACATGGATAAGTCCAGGTATCGCTCCTAATGACTGCTTCCTCATTCTGTGTCACTCAAGCGCCGTCTGTGAGAGTGTCGTAGATGGCGCCGGAGTGACACAGTTCTCAGTCATTAGGAGCGGCACGTGGACTTATCCATATTGGGACTGACATGCTCATAATACATAATCTAAATGTGAGTGCATAAACTGTATGCTAATTAAAGTGGTACAAACGTCTACTCTTAGATGCACCTCTCTCCTTGTTTTTTCTCTGCAGTTCGGGCGTGGCCATGAAAATCCACTGGTATGATGTGAACCTAGAAGGTTAGTATTGGCAGGGACCGAAACCAGGGTGCCCATATGTCATTGGGGGCCGGGAGTAGGTTCTCCCCAAGAAAACCGGAAGCGGGCACTATCTGGTAGGGATGGGGCTGCACTGGTCTGGTCGAAGGCAGGGTCCCGAAAGAAGCCCGTGGTGTAAGTGCCCCTGGAGTTGCAGTCCAGGGATGCTATAAATCTCACTTTGAGTGAGGGTCACTTTGAGTTTACTGGCACCAAGGCCACTGCACTACCACACTTTTTTCACACCTGCCTCTAGGGCTGAGCCTTTTGGCTAGGACCAGAGGATTTTTTTATTCCTGGCAGGAATTTCTATTTGTTTATTTATTTCTTCTGTACAAAATTGGGTATTAAAAATGAGCACAGCTACAATTTATTGAGTGAAGATTCTCAACCCCTTTAGTAAATCAGTGCGATACAGAACCCAGTTAGCTGATGATATCATGCACACCTGAATGTCAGTTGATAAATCTTATGCTGCAAACACTCACCTGTTGGTTTACAGTTGTATTTGCCATTTTTGTTTACACTGCAGATTCCAAAAGGACAGCTGAATGATTTGCATTGGATTACATTGCCCGCCTTACATTCACATTTCTGAGTGCAGTGAGGTGTAATCCAGGTTTCATCAATCTAAAAGGGCAATGAATATTCTGAGTCAATCATCCAACAATGTTAAACACGTTTAACAACGAATATGTTATTGTGAGAATATATTTTACAACTTTTTTCTACAAAGAAACGTTTTAAAAAGGGTGAATTCATGACACTGATGTAACAGAACATTATGGGTCTATTGTTTCTAAAAAATTGTTCTCACAACTTTCACCCTGGATTTGCACATTGCGTGAATATTGTGCGAAAACATTTATAAATAACCTCATACAGGTCTTATAAAGAAGGAACAAAGCAGAAGCTGTTTACCTTACAGACTTTCTGTTTTATTGTCTATGCCTGTGAAGTAAATAAAATTGGGTAACAGATTGCTTGGTCAAATCAGCAATTTTGACCATCTGCAATCTTCCTTGCATCTACCTAGAATCCAGGTAGGAGTTAATGGAGTGGCAAAATGGCACTCTAGGCAGATCTAAGGCACATCTAGGAGACTTTGGGGCTCTTTTTTGGATTTAGACTAAGGCTCTGTTCACACCTAGGCATTTTTGGGCGTTTTTCTGCTCTAAGCCTGAGCTCTAAAAACACCCAACAAATCCCATTCATTTCAATGGCCCCTGTTCACATCTGAGCATCCTGTCACCTAAAGCAAAATGCCTGTCACTCAAAAAAAGTACAGGAGCTCTTTTTTTTTGTCAGATTACAGGCATTTTTCATTCTTTTATATTGGTGACCTTTTGACCTGTGCAAAAATCATGGTAAAAATCATGCGATTTTAACTGTGTCAGACAAAACTCTAAACAAAGATGCTGTTAACAGAGCCAAAGTTCGAAAATGAATGCAAATTTTCAGGCATTTTGTCAGCTCTCTTTAAACTCTTTTTCCTTTACTCCTCTTCTCCATCCCTCATATTGTGTATATCACCCTTACTCCTGTCTTCTCCTTATTACTTCACTCATCAGCTCCTTATTATTCTGAACCCCAATGCTCACAAAACCTCCAGGGCACTGGGGCATGTCCCTTAATACAAATCATACATTTTACCTCCCTCATCCTTTTGCTTCTCCTAACTTGTGCATATTTATCCCCAAATCCTGGGCCTTCTTCATGTCACTTTGAACACACCCACCCCCCTCTCCCATCATCTGGCAGCAGCTGCAATGCACACAATCTAGTTTCTATTTCTCTTCTTCCAAGAACCAGCTTCCCCTTCTCATGTGCACTTTGGAATGCCTGTTCTGTCTGTATCAAACTCACCTCTGTTCATAACCTTTTTATCACTAGCATAAACCTACTTGCTTTTGCTGAAACCTGGCTTCAGCAGGTTGCCACTTTAACCTCCGTTCCATCCACTGGGTCTGTAAGAGTGGGTCCAGCGGTTTTACCACTCCCCCAAGTGTGAACAAACCCTAATAATCCAGCCAGTCACAATTCTCCCATCACCACCACACCAGCCACAGTGTTGCCAGACCAGTTTAGCCAAAATCAGTGGGGGGAGATTTACCTTACTGCTAGACTTTACTTTACTCTGGACTTTACTGGAGCACTCAGAATCTGGTGAATCTGTGCATGGTAGCCAATCAGCTTCTATCTTCTGTTTGTTCAATTAAGTTTTAGTTTTGACAATAAAGCCTGAAAGCTGATTGGTTTCCATGCAGAGCTGCACCAGGTTTTGCTCTCTCCAGTTTTAGTAAATCCTCTACAGTGCTCCTTATTGACCATGTTTCTGCCTGTTGCCTGGATCGATCATTTGCCTCTATGCTGACCATGTCTCTGTCCTTGCCTGAACTGCCCCATCTGCATGTCTGACTGGCTATGTTCCTGTAAGACATCAGTCTGAACTTGCAAACAACTGCACTTTTGGAACCACAAGAACTTATTTTTTTTCCTTTCCTTCTTTAGCCACCTGTACTTCCTGGACAATAAACATTCCATTCCTGGGGGCAGCCACTTACCAGAAGGCTAGGCTTGCTTGGCTTATAGAAACTGAAAGTGCTGTAGGTGACACTGCACTAAGCTATATTCCCTATTCACACATATAGGGGGTGACCTTTGCAGTACATTTCTTTTGATAAAATTGGTTGATTTGTGAGAAACACAAGATACAATGGGGAGATTTAACTAATGCTGGTGGACACAGAATCTGGTGCAGCTGTGCATAGTAACCATTCAACTTCCAGCTTTTATTGTGTAAGCTTAACTGGAGAAGCTGAATAATTACTATGCACAGTTGAGCCAGCTTCTGCGTACACCAGTTTTAGTAAATTTCCCCCAATATGTGGTACATAATCATTCCAGGCACTTAAAAAAATTTCGCAGATGTGGTATCACCATACTCAGAAGGAGTGTTTTTGAATAATTTTGGGGATATTTGTACTGTACTGTCCTAGAATTTTAGGGCCTCAAGAAATGAGATACTCAGCACATCAGGACTGATCAATTTTCGAATATACAGTATATACCATTATATGTGGACTCTATAACTTTCACACAGACTAAATAATATACACTGATCTGGGTTATTTTTTACTAAAGAAATGTATCCGAATACATTTTGGACAAAATTTATTTACAAAATTTTATAACAGAAACTAAGAAAAACATATTTTTATCAAAATGTTCCATGTTTTTTAGTTTATATAGCAAAAAAAAAAAAAAAATTGGTAATGAAATACCACCAAAAGCTCTATCTGTTTAAATAAAAATAATAATAATTTGGGTACAGTGTTGAATGACAGTAATTGTCATTCTAAGTGTGAGAGTGCTAAAAATGTAAAAATGGCTTGAGCAGGAAGGGGGTGAAAGTGTCCAGTATTGAAATTCCTAAAGAGAATCTCTTCCTTCAGAAAAAAAGCATCAGACACAATCCAATGAGATTATCCTTGGGGCTCCTTCACTCCAGTGTGCAGCGGTAACATGTGTCACATGCATTGGTGCAATGTGGTTCCATACATTCTGGATGGCATCCCAACGCATCTTCCCAGTGCACCACAATGCACAGTAATACATTGCCATGTGTTGTGATGCATTGTACTGTCAAACATGCTGTGGGAGCAATTTTTTAGCCCGTTGGGATGCATTAAGCAGCCTATGTAAGATACCAGGCTATCTTCACGCAACACAAAGTTAAAGCATGACATAATATTTGTGCAGTCTGTGCAGCTGCACAAAGGCACTCGGGGACCTAAGAGCCCTCCTGCTGTTACATAGACCTGGACATAACTCACTTCTAGCTAGCTGTGAATCAATATACAATGAAAAATGGGTACATTTATTAAGTAGTGAATTTGATATTCACCAAATCTACTCTTCAGATGTTTGTTTCTGGTCCATACATTTTAAATACAGTGATTCATTCACCTTCAGTGAATGTTTATTGAATGTCACATTCATTGCTTTATAAATATGCCTCTTGGAATTTTTCCTTGACCAGTAGTTAAATGGGGGGGCCATACATGATCTTACACATGAGGCAATTGGTACTTGGCAGTGCCATTCCAGGCTGAAGTGTAGAGCCCCATTGGCCCTTAGGATAGTAAGAATGCACTGGGATGAATAACTCACCCAGTGAGCAATGAACATTTAAACATAAAACCACATCTCACCATAACCGATCCTAGTGTGGGTGTATACATGTGAAATTCTCAGTCAAAGTACCCCTATGATTAAGCCCCAGTGGGCAGGGCAAAACATATCAGGGGGAGTGGCCCGAGGAGCAGCATTGACTGAGGCTTTTATATGTTTACATCCATACTAGGGTCGGCTATGTTGAGCAGCAGTTTGATGTTTAAATGATCTCGTACATGGGCCTTTTGGTGACTCTAGCTGCCACTGTCTGTGACTATACATTTTACTAGTGGCTGCAAACATTTATTTATGGCTGTTGGTTAAACATTTTTAATTGATAGATTTATGACATATATAAATAAAATGTCTTTCATACATTTTGTAGAAAAAAAATGTTTTCAACAATATCTAATATATCAAATAATATAATCATTATATGGTACTCACATTGTAATAGTTATCATCGGAATCTCTGCATCCACATGACTTAAGTGGAACACACTGGTCACCACTAAGCACATATCCATCATCACAAACACAACCCTCCAAACATGCAGTTGGCTTATCACACATATCAGGGGCGTAGATGTTATTGCAGGTAGATGGACAAAGAGACGCACAGTCTGTGTACTTGCTATGTCTTGGACATGAGAGGGCTGCAAAGAAAAAATAAATAATTTTGCAAAAATGCACATAAATCCATATACAAACATAAAAGAATAAAATCAGGCTATTTCACTTTTAAACCTTTTTAAAACTTAAGGGTAAATCCACTACTGAGCCCTTGACTGAAACATTTATTTATGGGCATATATTTACACAATAGACTCAAGTAGAAAGATCTTAAGCTTAAGCCCACCAAATATATGATTAAATAAGCCCACCACCCTTAACCCATTGCTGAAATATCAGTTTAGGATAGAGTGACCCTATAATTCTGAAATCAGGTCAATGCACTAGTATTTTTTTTTTTTTTGCATTTTTTTGTTAAGGGGAATTCCTGTTTACCTTTAATTAAAATTAGATTTCAAGACACACGGGTTTTATGTTTCCAATGAACACTTAATAGTTAAACTATAAATAAACTTTTTAGCCCATTGTGATGTGTTAAGCAACCTATTTTAAGTAACATAGTGGTGGTGGGGGGGTTATAACCACTGTCAGAGCTGCTGTCTATGTTCCTGTTAGGAAGATTAACTCTCTCGAATTGTCTTGCTCATTATTGTCACCAGGAATAAAATTGAAAAAAAAAAACTTTGACTTTCCACCGGAACAAGAATGAAGGGGGAAATTTCCAATGTAGACACTTATTTTAATTTTACTGTCTAAGAATGGATATCCCTCAAAAATGGAAATATATATTCTTTTACATCAAGTTTATTTTACAGGACAGAAAGTGTAGCAAAATCCACCTAATGAGACATAGATGGCAAAAAATAACATTTGTAACCCTCTTCTACTCTATCCAAAAAAAAAAAAAAGTTTAGCTTTGGTTATATTTAAGGGAGATTTAACTAACTGAACTGTGATGCATGAAAACCCTAAATTCTGGAGTGAGATGGATTAATTATTTTTTGGCCATGCTGCATACTAAACTATGCCCCTATAAGTTTACAGGGTTAGTTCACCTTTTTTTTTTTTTTAATGTGAACTGACTACTAAGCCCATGTGAGGACAAAGGGTGTCCGGGGTTAGTTCACATTTTTTCTGTAAAGGTGAACTAGCACTTTTAAGAAACATTAACACTTATAGGGCGTACACACGGTCGGACTTTGTTCGGACATTCCGACAACAAAATCCTAGGATTTTTTCCGACGGATGTTGGCTCAAACTTGTCTTGCATACACACGGTCACACAAAGTTGTCGGAAAATCCGATCGTTCTAAACGCGGTGACGTAAAACACGTACGTTGGGACTATAAACGGGGCAGTGGCCAATAGCTTTCATCTCTTTATTTATTCTGAGCATGCGTGGCACTTTGTCCGTCGGATTTGTGTACACACGATCGGAATTTCCGACAACGGATTTTGTTGTCGGAAAATTTTATCTCCTGCTCTCCAACTTTGTGTGTCGGAAAATCCGATGGAAAATGTCCGATGGAGCCCACACACGGTCGGAATTTCCGACAACATGCTCTGATCGGACATTTTCCATCGCAAAATCCGACCGTGTGTACGGGGCATAACAGTAAGTCAAACTTTGCAGTAAAATAATTGCTATTTTTTTCCTCCCTTCCTTCTACCTGCTTATTTTCTTAAGAACTTACGGCAGAATGATGGACTTCTCCATGTAATCTTTGCTCCTTGTGTTCTGCAAGCATCTACATAGGCTTGGAATATAGCACACATTGTAGAGATCATGCCATTATATATGCACATGTCATACACACAAGACTGAATAAAGAGCTGTGGATCAACTAGGTGATGACAAGGTTTGAATGTGTCTGACAGAAGTGCATTGCACTGAATATCTATAGATGGTCTCTGAGCTGCAGTACATGGTGGGCTAAGATCCAGTCTGTCATCATCCAAGCACCTGCCAAAAAAAAAAAGTATTTAAAATACTAAAGAACCATCAAAATAGTATAGTATATGAGGTTAAAGGTGAGACTACTACTGTTGAATCCATAAAGCTTTGTCCTTATCTGATTATTACAATCCATTTCTAATGACATTATTTCAGCTTCCCTTCTCCCCAAAACCCCATGTCAAAGGCAGCTAGCTGTACCTGTCAATGGGGTATAACTTTTAAAATGATATAGGGATTGTTTTCCAGATTTTATTGATGTGGTAGGATAGTAGTTCTCTAAGTGCCAGCTTCATCTGGATTTCTATTAGTTCTCCCTTGTTGATTTAATTATTACTTGTGGTCTGCAATACGTCGTGTCCAGCAAACTAACCCCTGTTCCTTTATGTTTTTATTTTGTATGTACAGTAGTCAAGAGCTGTTTTCTGGCTCCTATTATTAGGGATAGCACATGTGTTTGAATCCAACCAAATAAATAAATATCATCTAAATACAAGAGTTGTGTTTATTCTTCTTTGAATCCTGAAGTGCTTTGTATTTTTAGTCCAAATCTGTGCAGTAATCCAGTGTAAAACTTTTTCTCTCTGCAGGAGTTTACTGTAATAAAGACCATTTACTTCTAATCTCTCTTTCTGACTGGTCTTCTCCCTGTCTCCTCCTGTAGTTTTCTGCACACTGCCTGTATTTGGTGGGGTCTTCTGATGTCATTGTTATTTTTACAAGATAATTCCTGTGTTTACAAAGGTATTTGGTGCACACAAAGTGGATTTATATAATATGTGGCTACTGAGGAATATACAGTATTTCAAAAAAAGTTTTTGTGTCTGGCGTTCAGTTCAGAACCTTATCCTCTTAACTCTCAACATGGCAATCTTGATTTAAAATTTAAAATTTTAATTTAATTTGTGGCATTACAATTCAATATCAAAATGATTTTGAGTTATTAAATGAGATGAAATAGAATGATTTACATTCTTATTTGGACCAAACTTAATTTAGGGTAACGTGAGGAAGGTTTAAATCCTTCGTCAAGCTTAAATTGTTTACTGTGTCCCACCAGAATAATTAATTTTTTCGGATTTCCTGTCCAATTATCACTCTTTTTCTCGGACAGGAAGTGGTAGCTCCCTAAACTGGACACAGTCAGCAATAAAAACCTGAGAAAACTTCTAACTCTTCCACATTATTAAAAAAAAAAAAAAAAAAGTGTATTAAGTACAATCACTACCTTAAGCACATTAAGTAAGGAAAAATATCCCCAGTTGGAAGCAGAAATTAATAAAACTTGACAGAATGTTTAACCCTTCCCAACTATAACCATTTTTTTTCAATCAACTCATGTCTTAGAATTCAAATTACTTTGCATCGCTATCTTCTGTCTTCCAGCTGTTTCCAAATGCAGTTACATTATCTGCCTGAAGTAAGTTTGGCATGAGGTATTCATCGTCTTTTTGGTTGTTGAAATTTCCACACATACCACACACCTATAGAAAACAATTACATACAAATCAGCAATGTTCTTATTTTAATGGTGTGATCAGTACAACTCTATTAGACAGTAACCATGTTATATGAATATATCTAATAATAATGAAAGACAATACAATTTGGTAAACATATCCACAGTTAATGATCCTTTTAATCATATTAATTACAGACATTTATGTAGCACCAAACATTCACAGCAGCCCCTGCCCTCAAGGATCTTACAAAGTAAGGTTCCCATCTCACACACAACTGAACTGAGGATCCCAACACTGCAAGGCAGAAGGGCTAACCACTAAGCCACTAGGCTACCCACTTTTATAACATTTCAGTGATGTTTGTTTAGAGTTATAGATGAACCTACTTCTGACAATGCAACCAATTGTGTTTTTGTCAAGCCTTCTGCCAGTCAGATATCTGCAGATTTTTTGTTTGTTTGTTTAAGTGTAAAGACATTCTCCTCTCTGCTGTCCTTTGGCCCCACTACCAGTTCACTATGGCACTTCAGTTGTAATTTTTTTTCTAACTTCATGTATTCATTCTGTGCTCATCTGTGGATGGGTTTCCATGCTGTCATTCATAATTATGTTAATTACTCACTCAAGACCTCAGAAGGCCTCACTGAATTAGAATTAAACACCAATAGTGAACTAATAACTGGAACTCATAAATTTACAAAATGACTTTCCTTCATCACTTTCACACTTTCTAGAATTACCTGGGAAGGAGACCATCATAATATGCAATTTTCACTGTGCTTTATTGAAATGTGATAGGATAATAGACTATATAATTCTAATCTGTTTTTATCTAATTACCCATCTTGTATAGTCCATGTGATGGGGTAGCAAACTTAGGAAAAAAAACGTATTTATTTGAGTGTGCAATCGGTATTAATTACATCAAACAATATTACTGGTTCTCTGGTGACAGTTTTCAGCAGTCAGATTTTTTTTCTTGCTGTCATAAATTGGTTGAGGTGTATTACAGCCTGGATGAGAAGAGGTTATGCTTTAGATGTTCTACATGTCATATATGCTCTACTGGGAAATATGGTTAATGGAGAATGTAATGTATTATTGACTATTGTCCAAAAATATATTTCTACATGTGCACTAATGTGAAGGACAAAAACAAAAATACATTGACTGCTGACCTTTCCAAAGTATGATGTAGGTAGCACGATCTCCAAGTGGTGATTACCATCAAACTTTACTATCATTCCAAAGTCAGTGGTCACCACAGTATACAGGCCCACAGTGGCAATAGAGACCCCTGCCGATTGTCCAGACCACGGTGTATAGATGAGTGTATCCCCCACCTAATTGTAAAGAAAACAGGTGACAGATAATGATACCACAGAACTTCTTGCACTGAATTCATATGCAACTAATTAAGTCCTCCTTTAATGCCATCTTGCAATTGCTTTCTTCATACTGCAGTAGCTGCAAGCAGTGTAAACAGCATTACACCAACTGTATGCATATACTGTACACCAGGGATCCTTAAACTATGGCCCTTCAGCTGTTGCAGAACTACACATCCCATGAGGCATTGTAAAACTCTGACATTCACAGACATAACTAGGCATGATGGGAATTGAAGTTCATGAACAACTGGAGGGCCGTAGTTTGAAGACCCCTGCTCTACACTATGAAACTTGCAACAAAAAAAAAATGTGGGAAAATTTAGGCTATATGACAATCACGTGGTATTATATGAAGTCACCTTGTATTTAGTCTTACCAAAGTTCTCCTATCCCTCTGCAGTGTAATATGGATGCCATAAATGTCAATATAAACTTCTTTGAGATATGTTGCAGCTCGTTGTCCTCGGTCCTCTGTTTTGCCTTTGATAGTGAAAGGGATGATGCTTCTCTTGTCACAGACATCCACGAGAATGTAAGTACATGTTCCCATAAAAGTATGCATGACCTTATCAAATGTGTAGAAGTGCGGATCTCCAGAGACATGGCAAGCTGCAATTCCTGCAGTAAAAACAATATGGGGTATTTATAAACAACACGGTCAACAATTCACCTGACATTTGCTGAAAAATCTTCTTGATGTAGTGCCTGGGCAATATTCATCCTAATACTTATTAATCCGATTCTTTTTATTTTTAGATGCAAACATTACAACAATACAATCAAATTATCTAAACAAAATCACATAAACGAAACATAACAGGAAAAAAAAAAGATAAAACCTCCCCCACCCCCTGCCCCTACCATATTTTTTGGTGTATAAGAAAGAAAAAGAAAAAAAAAGAAAAAACCTATAATGCTTAAAAACACCGAAGGTGGCCACAAAATACAGCCTTCACAGGAAAAAAGAAAAACCAAAAACATACATATTTACCCATGAATACCTATAGTAAGATGGTCACCTACAATATCTGATATTACAGTATACATAATACAGATTTGTCTATACCGATGCGTGACAGCAAGTCTAATTGAATTTCCTTGATAGGTTCAAATGGTTGTTTCTGTAACACAGACAGCACCAAGTTCAAGTCCCAAGGACACATAGGTGACCTAATGGGGGGAATCAAGCAAGTTGCACCCTATATAAAGGTTCGGACCAGTAAATGGGAGACTAAAGGCCTTTGGAAGAATACTGATAGGGCCAAAACTTGACCTCTGATTGTACTCAAAGCCAATTTGATTTCCACAGCTGACTGTAGAAAAGAGAGAATTCTCCCAATCACATATTTCCGAGGATGCCATTTTTGGCTTTACACCAAGCAATATAAGTCTTCCAGACCTTATGATAGATCTTCCTAGTGATAGCTTTTCTAGCATTCACTAGGGTAGACACCACTGGTCCCGAGATGCCATGGACCTTTAACACCCTGGCTTCAGTAGCCATGCCATCAAATTTAGAGACTGTAAATTGGGGTGGAATATAGGACCTTGAGACAGTAGATCAGGCTGTGGAAGTGTTCATGGCCCATCTATTGTTAGTCTCACAATCTCCGGGAACCAGGGCCTTCTGGGCCAGGCTGGTGCCACCAGAATGACTGGAACTCCCTCTCTCCGAATCCTGCGCAACAAATATGGAAGGAGAGGGATCAGAGGGAGAGCATAAACCAGGGAGTACTGGCTCCATGGAACTACCAGAGCGTCTGCTCCGATTGCCAGGGGATCTCTTGTTCGGGACACAAACTGCTGCTGTTTGTTGTTGAACCTGGATGCCAATAGGTCAACCTCTGGCCATCCCCAATGTTTGCAAATTTCCTGGAACACTCCTGGGTGTAGGGACCATTCCCCGGGCAGATTTTCTGGCAGCTGAGAAAATCTGCCTTCCAGTTCTCTACTCCTGGGATATGGACAGCTGAATCGGCACCTGTCCCTCTGCCCAGGCTAGTATGTGGTTTACCTCCTTCAGAGCTGAATGACTCCTGGTACCGCCCTGGTGGTTTACATAGGCCACTGCAGTGGCATTGTCGGACTGAGCCCTGATAGGGCAGTCCTGAAGCTCCAACATCCATGACCGTAGGACCAGTGGTACTGCCCTTAATTCCAGGATGTCGATGGACAGGATCTGTTCTGTCCTTGACCATTTCCCCTGAGCTGTGAGCCCCTCTAGAGTTGCTCCCCAGCCTGAGAGACTGGCATCTGCAGTCAGTACTCTCCATGTTAGCGTGAGGAAGGATCTTCCCTTTCGCAGGTTCTGATCCTGCAACCACCAGTTTAGGCTTAAGCCTGCCTGAGGAGATAAGAACATTGGATAATCCAGGACTTGTCCTCTCCTGTTCCAAGCCAACAAGATGTCTTGTTGTAGAGGCCTGGAATGGAACTGGGCATAGGGCACTGCCTCGAAAGAGGATACCATCCTCCCTAGAAGACTCATACAGACCCGAATGGAGGGTTGTCTGGTGCCTCTTATCTGACACACCTGATTGTTCAGGGCAATGATCCTTGCGGGAGGCAAGAATACTCTTGCTTGGACCGTATCTAGGATCAGACCTAAATACTTTAGACTTTGAGCTGGTCTCAAGGTTGACTTTTCGGTATTTATGATTCAGCCTAAGCTTTCCAAATACCGCACTGTGCATGTTATGCTCTGTTCTAGAGCCTGTAGTGAGCGATCTCTGAGCAGGAGGTCATCCAGATACCTGAGCACCAGGATCCCTTGGGCCCTTAAAAGACCCAGCACTGGTGCTAGGACCTTTGTGAATATTTGGGGAGCTGTAGCAAGCCCAAAGGGTAGAGCCACAAACTGAAAATGACGTTCCTCTACTACAAATTGCAGGAACCTCTGATGAGGCTGAAAGATAAGTATGTGTAAATACGCATCCTTTATATCGATGGAGGCTAGAAAGTCTCCCATCTGGAGTAAGGTTACTACTGAGCAGACAGACTCCATCCAAAAGGACTGGATCAGTAGATACTGGTTCAGGGATCTTAGGTCCAACTGGGCCTTGTGTCCCCGTTTGGTTTTTGAACTGTAAATAGGTTTGCATAAAACCCCATGCCCCTTTCGGGTACAGGAACCTCTGCAATCACTCCTTGATGCACCAGATGATGTAGTGCCTGAAGCAATAAGTCTCTTTTGAGAATATCTGCATTATTTTTAGGCAGATCATCCTCCTGGTTAGGCCTGTCAGGCCATCTGATCTGATTCTTTATGGACTAGCAGATACCAATTGCTGCAACAGCTGATTGAATAGCTGAACTGGCCATAGAAAAGCAAGCCTTTAATAATGACTCCTATTTCTTGTCAACAGGGTCTTTCAAGCCCTGTGCGTTATCTACCGAACAAGTCAAGTTCTTGTTTAAGGAAGAGACTGCTATATCTACGGCTGGCATGCTCCACTTCTTAACAAACTTTTCATCCATGGGATATAAAAGGGAAAATCTCTTAGGAGGAACAAAAATCCTGTCAGGATGTTCCTGATCAGCATACACCGCCTGTTCCAACTGAGGATGTAAGGGGAAAGCCTGTGTGGCCTGAAGAGGCCTCAGGGATCCAAAGGATCTCTAGGGATATGACTAGGTTCATCGGGAACTACTAATAACATAGGTGTGCCCTTCCCTGTAGTTTTAGTCCCACTCCTCTTTTTTGAAGACATTTACTAGCCACAAAAATAGAGTACCTGGGTGGAGTATTAACACATGTCAGAAGGGAGACCCTTTAATAGGGCTCACCAAGCCCCTATGCAACAATCCTGCTAAGCACCTTTAGCCTGCCAAGCAACACCTGGTGACTCTTGTGACCTGGGTAAGGAGAAATGAACCGCTGCAAGTGTCTGGTTCAGAGCCTGCTCTGTGTCCCACAGCTGCCTTCTGGAAGCACTGCATGCTTGGCATACACAGCTTAAATAAGCTGACTGTGAGCCGGATCATTCTGCGCATGTGCATGCGCATGCGTCCGCACGCACTTGCGAGGTCCCAGAGAATGGGCGTGGCCGTATTTGCATATGACGCGTATCTTCGTGCACCCAGATAAAGGCTACAGCGCATGTGCGGCATAGCCACGTGCACCATGGCCGCCAAACAAACAAACTGCTGAGCCCAGTGGTGCTTTTGCAAATGCATGTGCACCATGGTGAACCAAGGCAAAATGGCACATTGTCATGCACCGTTATACAGGTAAAAAACAGCCAGACACAAGCAAAAAAGGTACACTTTGCAAACACCCACAACTAGCCCAAAAACTCCCCCGTATGGTCACCGCACACAGGTGCCCAGCCTCTAGCTAGCTTGACTGATTGTGACAATCACTGGGACACCCCACAATAATAATAAAGAGGTTTTACTTACCCATCCAGGAGGAGGGCAGCTTAGAAACTAAGAGCCCAATCTTCACCCTTCATGGTGGGTTCCTGTCACTTGAGGACCTTCAAGAACTTGGTACCCTTTTCATGTTTAGGGTCCACTCCCTTGGACCTGTACAGCGCCCTGCAGGAATGCCTTAGAGCAGAGCCCAATCTTCACCCTTCACGGTGGGTTCCTGTCACTTGAGGACCTTCAAGGACTGGGTACCTTTTTATGTTAGGGTCTACTCCCTTGGACCTATACAGCACCCTGCAGGAATGCCTTAGAGCAGTAGTGTCCAGGATTCCACTTTGCAGGGTCCAGCTGATGGAGGCCGCATTACAGGCAAAACCTTGCAGGATCTTGAGTCTTCTTTGCGAGGCTCAGGTACCATTTATCTAAGCATGTAAAGCCTGTGTCAAATGGATTTGATTTGTCAATCCCTTGATTCGTTTAAGAACTGTTTGTGGGACTAGAGACCTGGAGCTCAGAGAGCTCAAACAACCGTGCCATCCACCTTGCAGACACTGGTAAAAACTGAAGTACTTGCTGTATGGGAGGGGTTATATAGGGGATCACTTCCTGTCTAAAGACCTTTGGTCTACCAGTGTCCATTCACCTGCAGATGAAGTATAACCCAGCAGGCAATGAACATTAGCCTAACTCTGTGTCCCATAATCTATGAAAAATAAATAATTTTGTTTTATTCCTAGAATCCCCTGTGTTAGATTAAGGTATGTTCCCCAGTGTATATGCTTTATAAAAAATATGCAGCTTCTTCGTGACTGCCTGCTGCTCTCCTCCTCTCCTCCCGGCTGACGTCAGTGGGAGATTCTCAGCCTCTCCTGCTGTAGTTCTCAGATTGAGGGAGGCAGTCACGTGAGTGCCGAGCGGCGCTCTGAAAAAGGGTATGAAGCTGCATGTTTTTTATAAAGCACATACACTGGGGCACATAACTTAATCTGACACAGGGGATTTTAGGAATAAGACAAAATGGCTTTACAACCACTTAAATGCTTAACTGCTCTCCACATTAAACCGTTATCGCTCAACTTGCCTTTTGATAAATGATTCTTACTTCCAACCCTGTGTTTATTGTGATCCTTTATTATTTAATCTCTGACAGATGTATGCAGGTACTGTAAAACACCAAAGCCACACAATCTCAAGATCTCATCTGACACGCGCTCTCTCTCTCTCTCTCTCTCTCTCTCTCTCTCTCTCTCTCTCTCTCTCTCTCCCTCTTTTTCTTTCTCTCACTATATATTAGATAATAGAATACAAACCAGAGGAATGACAGCCTAGCACTCCATCCTCCACCTTGCATTGATCTTGTGAACCACATTGCCATTCTGTGCATGTGATGGTGTTATCGCTATTGCATGTACAGCGCTGGGTGCAGTTTTCATAAGTGAACCAACTTTCACCAAGCTGAAAGCAGAAAGAAAGCAAGTGATTATTAAAAAAAATGTTCTTTTCCATTTTGTTTGCAGAAACACAGCAGTTTGTCAAACAGATATGCCAAAGTCTGACAATTAAAAAAATTGTTCTCAGAATTCTTTACTTTTATTTTTCTGGAACCGTATTGTTACTTTTTTTGACAATGCAAAACTTATCATCAGTTCTTCAGTTACATTCTAACAATTTGAAGGTATGATTGATTTTTAAGCTTAAGTAGTGGGTGAAGGAAAATGCAGGCTCACATGTACTAAGGACCTCACCAAGGCACATCATGATGGTAAGAAGAAGATACTCATTAGTTTATTTTGAAAGGATGAAAATGAAATATTACAAAGTTTCAGAGAGTTTCAGTTCCTTTTACAGGGATTCCATTACCTATTTGTTTGCCCTCCTACATCTAATTGCTGACAATTAGAAGTCAGCTAATGTAGAAGAGTAAATGGTAGCTATAGAGGTGAATCTAATGTCAATGATGCATATTCTATCTAGCCTTATTAGCACAAGTCACAGTGGTGACTGTTTTGTATATGACTTAACATTTTTCCAGGGATTAAGTGACTAATCAACAATTACCTTCATGTCTTATCGATAATTACTTTTACACTAGCTAAAACATAAAAATTAAACACTATTAGTTATACTTAACATTCAGCTCTGCTGTTTGGACTCAACGATAACATGGACTAAGAAGCCTGGGAGCTAAACTTGAGTTTGCTGTTATTTTTTTCTTATATATTTATACTGTAATAAGTTATAGGCCAGAAAACTAGAGAAACAGCTTTTCTAAAATGGGAGCAAAATGGGCAATTTTTTGCAAAAATTAAACATTTTTTGATATACAACAAAATAGGAAGAAAACAAAGAGCAAATTAACCATTTTAATTCTTTTTTTTTATTCTTTTGTAAAAAAAAAGTGTCTACGTTGTCACATGTACAAGAGTGTCATATAAAGGGTTGAAAAATACTTTACCTGGTAAGAGTTGTTATGTTCATCGGTGCAGCCACATTCACTCTGTGGGACACATTTGTCTCCACTGAGGACATAGCTGTCATTACAGAAACAGCCTTCTACTGACTCAGACTTGCATGGTGCTACCGCAAAACTGTTGAAGCAAGTGGATGGACATGTGGTACCACAACTCTTATAATAACTCCTCGCAGGACATGAAATAGCTGAAAGTTTAGAAATGACTTGTGAGATATTTACACTTTTGAAAAAAAACAATGCAACATTCATATTTAAGGATAAGTTGCAGATGAGCAGTGCACTGTGCCAGTTGGGAGAAATTAGGTTTCTACTGGTGCAAGATTTCATTTATGAGTATTATATAACCCCAATCAAATCTTGTATTCATCTTACAATGAAGACAAATGGTAACACCACAGTGTACAGCAATAAGCAAGCAACAGTTTTGAGCATCCCAGCTCTTTTTCATGCTTCAACAGTAGAGGCTTGAGAAAGAGCAGGAGCACTCAAAACTGTTGTGATGATATTACAAGCAAATCGTTGGTATCACATCCCATCTATTTGGTATATTGCAATGTTTCTTAACCCCAGTCCTTAAATACCCCCAACAGGTCATATTTTCTGAATTTCCCTCAGGTGAAACAGCTGTGGTAATTACTAAGGCAGTAAAACTGATGATCAAATCACCTGTGCAAAATAATGGAAAGCCTGAAAACATGACCTGTTGGGGGTACTTGAGGACTGGAGTTGAGAAACATTGGTATATTGCAACAGCGAATGTGAAGCTGTCCTAATGTATACAACTTTCATTGAAGCATTTGCCACCTGTTATGTGCAGCTCACTCATTTGCCTTCTAGAACCATAATCTGTGCTCCCTTTACAGAGATGACATGCCCACAATATTATGAATTTTTTTAACATCTTTTACTACAAAGGCCATTCATAAGAACTCAGTTCAATAGCAATACAACAATACAGGTTTTACACAACACGATAGGCTAAAACTGTTCAAAGCATTTTTCTCCACTATTACAATATTGCAGATTTCCTTAACGAATTTCAAAATGTGCAGCATTGCCATTGCTAGATCAAGGAATGTTCACAACTATCATACAAAATTAGACTCAAAGTACACCCCTTCAATCAACGCATACAGGGGCTTATGTTTACACCATACGTGGCATCCCACTGTGCTTGTCACTGATACATATACAAGTCGATTTCCAGCCAAGCAAAGCCTTAAAGTGGTTGTAAACCCTTACATAAAACCAGTGAAATGTCTTGCCTCAGGTGATACACAGAGATGAAACACATCCTACTACATAAGTTGTACCTGCTTATCTGCAGTCATATGGCCTGTACAGCCCTCTAAAACACACAGAGTTTACACAGAATCTGTCAGCATCTCTCAGCAGCACAAAACAGGGGGTAGAGGGTTGCAATTCACACACACTGCACAGGTAAGAAAGATTAACTCTGAGCCCTGATTAGAGGGAAGGGGCACACTCCCCTCCTTATACTACAGGGAGAATAAGCACAACTGTGACTGTCAATCACAGGCTGTGTTCTGGAGCTCCCTTCTCCTGTCTCTTTATTCTTCTAGTGTCAGGGAAAATCACACTCAGAGCTTGGGATAGAGACAGATTGCATGTCTCAGGTTTACACCCACTTAGTAGCTACTCTAAATAAAATACCAAAAACATGTTTTTTTTTAATTCTTGCCCCCGTCAAAGGGCAAGAATTCATGCATACTCTAAAAGGCATTTCTTCCAAAGCCATATAATGCATAATAGTAATGGGTAACCCTGACTTAAAGTAGTATTAAATCTTAATTTTCTTTTCAAAATAGCAAATATGTTATACTTACCTGCTCTGTGCAGTGGTTTTGCACAGAGTAGCTCCGATCCTCTTCTTTTCAAGTCCCCCAATGGTGCTCCTGGCTCCTCCTCCTCAAGCAGTACCCCCAAAGAAAGCCGGTTGCCCTGGGGGCAGCACTGAGTGCTCACTCCTAAGCTGCTGCTCTATTCATCCATAAGACACAAAGAGCCATAGCCCCCCCTCCTCACTCTCTCCTCATTGGCTCACTGGCTGTGATTGACAGCAGTGGGAGCCATTGAGCTCCCGCTGCTGTCTTGGCCAATGGGGAGAGTCCTGGGACAATCAAAGCTATCATGAACATGGCTGGATCAGAGAGAGCTCAGGCAAGGATTAGGGGGCTGCACACAGAAGGTTTTTTTACCTTCATGCAGGGCTTTTTTTCTCAGAGAATAGGTGCAGGTACCCAAGTCACCCCTTGTCTCCACCCCCTAACCACTTGCAAGCACCATCCATGATCCATGCAGCCAGCCATGATAGAACCCTCCATCAAAAAAAGATACCCTCAACAACAATAGACCCCCAACAGCAAAATACCCCCAGTATAAATAGATCCACCCCAGCAACAATAGACCCCCCCGCCAGTAACAATAGATCTCCCAGCAGCCAGCATCAATAGACCTTCCAGTAGCAAGCAACGATAGACCCTCTCCCTCAGCAGTAAATTCCTACCAACAACATAAGACCCACCAGTAACAATAGATCCCTCACCAGCAATGATAGACCCCAGCAACAATAGATCCCTAAGTAGCCAGCAACAATAGACCTCCCAGAAGACTTCACCATCCTTTGCCATTACATACATTCAGTGTTGGAGATGCCAGAACTGCATGAAGGTAGAAAAACCTTCAGCCTTTGAAACCACTTTAACCATTCATGTTTACTAATACAGATCTTCAATATATTCATGAGGTTATGAAACATTTGCCTTTCACCAGACGAGTCTCATACAGTATTATATTAGTTTAGCAGAGTGACATGAATAAACTGATGATAACTAAATGCTGCGTTTTCCAAAATGGTCAGTAGGTTATACACAAATGTCTGGGAATATGGCACAGCCATTCTCAGGTTATCCAATTTATTCTGTCGAGTTTGAGATACCTTATTTATGGTCATCTGGAACGCAGGTGGATCGCTAACCAGCAATTTCTATACAATATATGCTGAACCTTGTTTTCTTTGATGTAAGTGCAATACAACCTGTAATACGGGTCAATTAAATCTGGTGAGTGCATTGTGTGTCTGCATGCGGGTGGAGAGTAACCTTTCCTACATACACTGAGGACGTGTGGGATTTATACATGGACTTTGGGATTTGTATGTATTTTTTATAATTCAAATGAAGATTTATTTGTTTATTCACTATGGTGATTTATGATATGTAATTTATGATATAAGAGAACGGTTTCTTTGTTTCTTTTCACATTTTAGGTGTTTTTTACACTTTACAATACGCAGCTCTTAATTGTAGTTTATTCGTTTTTTGGTCATTGATTTGCGTGGGTTTGGAACCTATTGGCTGCTATATTTTCTTTTAATGTTTTAGGCAACGTTAGCCCTTGTTCTTGTGCTTAGTGTTTTTTGTGCGATTTTGATCCATAAGGACAGAATAAAGTGATACTCCTGCAATGGCTGTGATGTACTCCCTGTTTTTCTGATAATATGCAATTATGCACAGAGTGGAATTCTTGAGCACATGCTGAGCCACCGTTGATTACTAATAGCACATGTTACCCGATCACATTTTTATGTTATACACCAATGTCACCACACATTATATGCAATGTCTTCCTTCTGATCTAAAATAAAAAGCATAAGCTTATTTGGAGGGTTCCACAAAGTTTCTCCATTATGTCCTGAAAATGTAAAATGTATATATAACTACAGGCAAAGAAGCCAATGAGAGTGATACAAGCTAAGTAGCACAAGAAAGCCATCCCAAATCAAAGATATACTGTATACAGCAATCCGATCTTGTCCAGATAACATTGCCCTAATATGTACAATAATTCAGGTGCCTATGTTGGGATGTTTTAAACTAGATTTTGGGATGGAAGGATTTTTGAGAAAGATTGATGCAATTTTTGCTACAGGGCATGATACTTATGGGCTTTAAAGCTTATTTATAAATACCTACAGTGGGGACAGAAAATATCAGACCCCCTTCAATTTTTCACTCTTTGTTATATTGCAGCCATTTGCTAAAATAATTTAAGTTCTTTTTTCTTCCTCATTAATCTACACACAGCACCCCATATTGACAGAAAAACACAGAATTGTTGACATTTTTGCAGATTTATTAAAAAAGAAAAACTGAAATATCACATGGTCCTAAGTATTCAGACCCTTTGCTCAGTATTTAGTAGAAGCACACTTTTGATCTAATACAGCCATGAGTCTTTTTGGGAAAGAAGCAACAAGTTTTTCACACCTGGATTTGGGGATCCTCTGCCATTCCTCCTTGCAGATCCTCTCCAATTCTGTCAGATTGGATGGTAAACGTTGGTGGACAGCCATTTTTAGGTCTCTTCAGAGATGCTCAATTGGGTTTAAGTCAGGGCTCTGGCTGGGGCATTCAAGAACAGTCACAGAGTTGTTGTGAAGCCACTCCTTTGTTGTTTTAGCTGTGTGCTTAGGGTCATTGTCTTATTGGTAGGTAAACCTTCGGCCCAGTCTGAGGTCCTGAGCACTCTGGAGAAGTGCAGGATATCCCTGTAATTGGCCGCATTCATCTTTCCCTCGATTGCAACCAGTCGTCCTGTCCCTGCAGCTGAAAAACACCCCCACAGCATGATGCTGCCACCACCATGCTTCACTGTTGGGACTGTATTGGACAGATGATGAGCAATGCCTGGTTTTCTCCACACATACCGCTTAGAATTAAAGCCAAAAAGTTCTATCTTGGTATCATCAGACCAGAGAATCTTATTTCTCACCATCTTGGAGTCCTTCAGGTGTTTTTTGTCAAACTCCATGCGGGCTTTCATGTGTCTTGCACTGAAGAGAGGCTTCCGTCAGGCCACTCTGCCATAAAGCCCCGACTGGTGGAGGGCTGCAGTGATGGTTAACTTTCTACAACTTTCTCCCATCTCCCGACTGCATCTCTGGAGCTCAGCCGCAGTGATCTTTGGGTTCTTCTTTACCTCTCTCACCAAGGCTCTTCTCCCCCGATAGCTCAGTTTGGCCGGACAGCCAGCTCTAGGAAGGGTTCTGGTCATCCCAGAATTTTTTTGTAACCTTGGCCAGATCTGTGCCTTGCCACAATTCTGTCTCTGAGCTCCTCAGGCAGTTCATTTGACCTCAGGATTCTCATTTGCTCTGACATGCACTGTGAGCTGTAAGGTCTTATATAGACAGGTGTGTGGCTTTCCTAATCAAGTCCAATCAGTATAATCAAACACAGCTGGACTCAAATTAATGTGTAGAACCATCTCAAGGATGATCAGAAGAAATGGACAGCACCTGAGTTAAATATATGAGTGTCACAGCAAAGGGTTTGAATACTTAGGACCATGTGATATTTCAGTTTTTCTTTTTTAATAAATCTGCAAAAATGTCAACAATTCTGTGTTTTTCTGTCAATATGGGGTGCTGTGCGTACATTAATGAGGAAAAAAATGAACTTAAATGATTTTAGCAAATGGCTGCAATATAACAAAGAGTGAAAAATTTAAGGGGGTCTGAATACTTTCCGTCCCCACTGTACATTAACATGAAAACATTCATTATTTTGTAGGTTATATTCAGTGCAAAGCATTACTTACGACAGAAAGCGTCTGATCTCCATTCTACACACACTCCGGCATCTGAGCACCGTTGGGCATATGCCTGCACAGCATAGCAGAGGGAAGTTGACTCTCCTTGAGTAAAGCACATATCCAGCACGCAATTCTCAAAGAAGTTATCAGGATTTACTAGAGCGTGACAGTCCTTGAAGATACCTAAAGGAAAACAGTGTCCATTTATGTTAGTTTTCTTTCATCACTATTCAATAATTAACATAAGTCCACAAGTTTAAAGCTGAACTTCAGGCAGATATAAAAGACACAAAGGCAGCTCTGTAACCATGAATGCATCATTAAATACATTTTTTAATGCAGGTATTATACAAATCTTGGCATGGCGTCAGACTTTTGTAGTCTACTGTACAGCAAAGCTTTGACCGGGGGAGGAAGAAGTAGCACAAGGAGAGAACAGAGTGACAGTTAGTCAAGCTCATCATTGTGCTGCTTTTGACTTTAACCAGTTCCCGACCAACTGCTACAGTTTTACTGTGGCGGAATGGCAAGGGTGGGCGAAACAACGTTACCTTACATCGAGAGCACGGCCGCCTAGGGGGCTGAGACGATCGGATTAGTTTCAGAACTGATCAGTCTCTAGGCCCAGGCCAATGATTTCTTGCCTGGACCTGCTGATTGGTTCTGATGAATGAAATGCTTCCCCTGCCTGTAAGTGTAAACACAGGCAGGGGAAGTGATCTCATCTCCCTCTCTGGAATTCTTTTCCATTCCAGAGAGAGGAGAGAGGACATCCAAACATGAGTTGCACCAACACTACTCTGACACAGTACATGTAGGCACACATTTCACCCCCCCCATCTCACCCCCGATCGCCACTCCCAGTTAACCCCTTCACTCCCTGAGTGAACTATCAGAACTATATTAGCGTCACCCAATAGTTTAGGGTTCCCAAAAATGCAGCGTTAGTGGGATCAGCCCAGATACCTGCTAGCACCTGTGTTTAGCCCCTCCGCCCAGCCCAGCCCACCCAATTGCAGTATCAATCGATCACTGTCACTTACAAAACACAACACACATAACTGCAGCATTTGCAGAGTCAGGCCTTATCCCTGCGAATGCTAACAGTTTTTTTGGTAGCGTCTGAAGCAGTCGTTGACAGTCAGGTGCTCTTTTTTCCTGTGAGTCTCACTAGTTGTACCAGTAAATTTAGAGGCCAAAATGTCCAATCGAAGGTACACTAGTGAAGAGGCCTACACATTTCTAAGCATGACAGATGAGAGTGAAGAGGAACTCACCCATCTGCCAGATTCAGGCTCAGAATACGCACCGGTAGACAGCAGCAGCACCCTGACGGATAGCTCTGACGACAGAGCAGTGGTCCCTGCCAAGGTCTGGTGTAACTCGTTCTTCTGCTTTTGTTGAGGTACAAGAACCGCAGGGCTCTCGTATGGAGCAGAGAGGCAGTACTAGTGCCGCTCATCCTTCTGGTGAACTGGCAAGCAACAGTGGCCTAGTACATCCTGGTCGTACATCCAGCACTGCAGTAACACTTGGTGATGTGGCAAGTCCCATAAGTGCAATATATAATATAGTGTGTTTTAGTGCATTCAAACAATAAAAAGTGTTTTTTTTACCCAAAAAATTGCGTTCGAAAAATCGCTGCGCAAATACTGTGTGAAAAAAAAATTGCAACACCCACCATTTTAATCTGTAGGGACTTTTCCTTTATAAAAATATATAATGTTTGGGGGTTCAAAGTAATTTTCTAGAAAAAAAAAATTTCATGTAAACAAAAAGTGTCAGAAAGGGCTTTGTCTTCAAGTGGTTAGAAGAGTGGGTGATGTGTGACATAAGCTACTAATGTTCTGCATAAAATGCCAGGACCCCTTTTTGGAAAGTAGACACCCCAAGCTATTTTCTGATAGGCATGTTGAGTCCATGGAATATTTTATATTTTGCCACAAGAATATGACAAACTTTTTCTTTTTTTTTTTCTTTTTTTTTTTTTTTGCACAAAGTTGTCACTAAATGATCTATTGCTCAAACATGTCATGGGCATATGTGGAACTACACCCCAAAATACATTCTGCTGCTTCTCCTGAGTACGGGGATACCACATGTGTGAGACTTTTTGGGAGCCTAGCCTGTACAGGAACCCGAAAACCAATCACCGCCTTCAGGCTTTCTAAGGGCGTAAAATGGTGATTTCACTTTCTCACTACCTATTACAGTTTCGGAGGCCATGAAATGTCAAGATAGCACAAAACACCCACAAATTACCCCATTTTGGAAAGTAGACACTTCAAGCTATTTGCCTGAGAGGCATGTTGTGTCCATGGAATATTTTATATTTTGCCACAATTTAAATTAAATTTAAATTAAATTAAATTACATTTTATTTTTTTTTTTTTACACAAAATTGTCACTAAATGATATATTGTTAAAACATGGCATGGTTATATGTGGAATTACACCCCAAAATACATTCTGATGCTTCTCTTGAATATGGGGATGCCACATGTGTGAGACTTTTTGGGAGCCTAGCCGCGTACGGGACCCCAAAAACCAAGCACCGCCTTCAGGCTTTCTAAAGGCGTAAAATTGTGATTTTACTCATCACAACCTATAACAGTTATGGAGGCCCTGAAATGTCCAGATAGCACAAAACCCCCCCAAATTACCCCATTTTGGAAAGTAGACACCCCAAAGTATTTGCTAAGAGGCATGGTGAGCATTTTGCAGCTCTCATTTGTTTTTGAAAATGAAAATGAAGAATGAAAAGAAAAATGTATTTTGTTTTCTTTTTTCAAAACTTTGTGACAAAAAAGCGAGATTTGCAAAATACTCAACATGACTCTCAGCAAATAGCTTGGGGTGTCTACTTTCCAAAATGGGGTCATTTGGAATGTAGGAGGTCATTGGAGGAGGTTTTGTGCTATCTGAGCATTTCATGGCCTCCAAAACTGTAATAGGCAGAGGAGTGATATCAAAAATTTAAGCCCATACTCAGGAGAAGTAGAATGTATTTTGGGGTGTAATTCCACATATAACCATGCCATGTTTGAATAGCATGCCATGTTTTAATAATATATCATTTAGTGACAACTTTGTGTTAAAAAAAAAAAAAAAAAATTCCTGAAACTTGTGGCAAAATATAAAATATTCCATGGAATCAACATGCCTCTCAGCAAATAGCTTGAAGTGTCTGCTTTCCAAAATGGGGTCATTTGGGGGGGTTTGTGCTATCTTGACATTTTATGGCCTCCAAAACTGTGATATGTAGTGAGGAAGAGAAATCACCATTTTACGCCCTTAGAAAGCCTGAAGGCGAGGATTGGATTTTGGGGTCCTGTACAAGGCTAGGCTCCCAAAAAGTCCCACACATGTGGTATCCCCGTACTCATGAGAAGCAACAGAATGTATTTTGGGGTGTAATTTCACATATGCCCATGACATGTTTGAGCAATATATCATTTAGTGACAACTTTGTGCAAAAAAAAAAAAAAGTTTGTCATATTCCCGCAACTTGTGACAAAATATAAAATATTCCATGGACTCAACATGCCTCTGAGCAAATAGCTTTTTTTGTCATTTTTCAATCACTTGTGACAAAAAAATAAAATATTCAATGGGCTCAACATGCCTGTCAGCAATTTCCTTGGGGTGTCTACTTTCCAAAATCGTAATTTGGGGGGGGGGGGTTGTGCCATCTGGGCATTTTATGGCCTTCGAAACTGTGATAGGTAGTGAGGAGTGAAAACAAACATTTATGCCCTTAGAAATCCTGATTGCGGTGCTTGGTTTTCAGGGTCCTGTATGCGGCTAGGCTCCCAAAAAGTCTTACACATGTGGTATCTCCATACTCAGGAGAAGCAGCAGAATGTATTTTGGGGTGTAATTCCACATATAACCAAGGCATGTGTGAGCAATATATCATTTAGTGACAACTTTGTGTAATATTTTATTTTTTTGTCATTTTTCAATCACTTGTGACAGAAAAATAAAATATTCAATGGGCTCAACATGCCTCTCAGCAATTTCCGTGGGGTGTCTACTTTCCGAAATAGGGTCATTTGGGGGGGGGGGGTTTGTACTGCCCTGCCATTTTAGCACCTCATGAAATGAGATAGGCAGTCATAAACTAAAATCTGCGTAAATTCCAGAAAATGTACCCTAGTTTGTAGACGCTATAACTTTTGCGCAAACCAATAAATATACACTTATTGACATTTACCAAAGACATGTGGCTGAATACATTTTGGCCTAAATGTATGACTAAAATTGAGCTTATTGGATTTTTTTATGTCAAAAACTAGAAAATATCATTTTTTTCAACATTTTCGTTCTTTTTCCATTTATATCGTAAAAAATAAAAATCGCAGAGGCAATAAAATACCATCAAATAAAAGCTCTATTTGTGGGAAAAAAAGGACAACATTTTGTTTGGATACAGCATTTCATGACCGTACAATTACCAGTTAAAGCAGCGCAGCGCCAAATTGTAAAAAGTGCTCTGGTCATTGAGCAGCTAAATCTTCCGGGGCTGAAGTGGTTAATTGTCCAGTCAAAGGGTGGGGTCGGGAAGAAGACCTGTAAGTGATAGTCTCCTCCCATGCTAGATAGCATGCGCTGTGTGGCACAACTGTTTATATTTCAGGACTGGATGAACAAACATACAAATTCTTTTGACAGTTTGAACAACTTTCATCTATGCATCTCATGTGTTTATTTGGCTATTTGTCTGGAGCTCAGCTTTAAACAATGTATGTGTTACCTGATGCATCAGTTATAATGCCACATGCTGTAGTCTTGCTGTACTCCTGCTGGTCACTTGAACTACAAGGTTCCAGTTCTTCACTTCCACACCTTTAAGAAACAGCAATTAGTAGTGAAAGGGCAAGTATATTCAATAAACAGAAATACAAACATACTGTATTGCATTAGTAACTACTGAATGATACTATATACTATTAATCCTGGGATATTATTCACCATTCTTGATGTCCCCTTGGCATTAGAAATCAACCACATCTTAAAACATCAAAATGTATTGCATGCTTTATACATATGTATTGTATTTTTTTACAACTTTACTTAGTCAATTTACTGAAAATGGACTGCTGTGTATTTTTGCGTGTTTGAAATTCTCTGCATTTGTTTTTATTCAGTTTGCTTTTTAAAGAGTTTAAATACATGAAACAATACTTGTAAAAATTCAAGGAAACATGAATGAATGCACATATTGTGGAAAAATTATTGCACCTATAGTCTATGTGATATATGAATGTGTTGGGAACTATGTGAGCAAATGTACAGTTTAACACTTACAATTCACCATCTTGTGAAACTATCCAGCTGTCTCCCAATTCTCTGGAATCAATGGCAATGCTGCCATCTGGCTTCATGTCATCATCTGGTAATATGCCATTGTAGTTCCCTGAATAGAGGGAAGATATGAGTCATCATATAGATTGGATCTTGTAAATCTTTAAAAGTGATTACCTTAACACAAACATAGGACTTACCACACAATCCACATAAATGATTTTTGAAGGCTGGTGGTAGGGTAATGTCAACATAGTGGTTACCATCAAATCTCACTTGTAGACCAAAATCTGTTGCCAAAATCAAATAATTGCCACTAAGATGGACTCTGAGTCTACTATCATGGGGTGTTGGCAGATTTGTTCTCTTCTCATTTACCTGGAATTACACATTTTAAAAGTTTTCATTGTGATGTGTTGGATCTGTAAAATGTTGTTTTATTTTCTAACAATTTACAAGACATTGCTTAGATGATGTAGGCAGTGCAATACAGTGTTATAGCAATTAATTAGAAAAAGTGATGCCCAATCTAATTAGTTTCTTTGGAATGCTTCACATTATCAATATTTGCTATATACTTTTTTTTTAAAGTGGCAAAAGCCACCCACACATTGTAGCAAAATAGGCAAAATGTTAAGGTGATGACCTACTGTATGTGTAAATAATAGTCAAGTAGTTAATCTGTTAGCCATTTTGAATTAATCTTTTTCATTGCCATTCATGTGGGGTGGAACATGCTTACATAAATATAGAATTTGCACAGGGTATGTACATGGTCTGCAGACTCTGCACTTTCCAAATTTTCCTCAGTGTCTTCGTTATTTGTCATGCTGCCCTGCCTTACTCTGTTAGTAGGCTGTTGAAGCTCTCCATTGGTCAGTGGCATGTTGGGGAGTATGCTGAAGCTCTGATTTTGGAAGTGGGTGGCAGGTTTGCTCCCTGGTTTTGACACAATCTGCCACCAATCTTCATGCTACATTGCACACTATCTGCATCTCTGCAGCCTGATTTAGGACAATTATCTGTAGGCTGCAGAGGGAACCAAGGCACTGCTACATTGCACCTACTGGCACCATCCTATTGCTATATACAGTGCCTTGAAAAAGTATTTATACTGAGATTAAGTTACACACAGGTGGACTCTATTTACTAATTATGTGACTTCTGAAGGCAATCGGTTCTACTAGATTTTAGTTAGGGGTATCAAAGTAAAGGGGGTTGAATACAAATGCACACCACACTTTTCACATATTTATTTGTAAAAAAATTTGAAAACCATTTATCATTTTCCTTCCACTTCATAATTATGTGCCACTTTGTGTTGGTCTATCACATATAATCCCAATAAAATACATTTACGCTTTTGGTCTTAACATGACAAAATGTGGAAGATTTCAAGGGGTATGAATACTTTTTCAAGGCAGTGTAATGGCTGTAAGAGATAATATTTCCTAAACCCACAAAACAGTAAAAATCTTTTTTTCTGATAACAATTGCTACTACTCATCTGTTGTATTCAGTTATAGTATATCATTAATTTCATATGTCTAGTACACCACTTACATTTAGTTTTTTATTCTTCAACAGTGTGAAGTTAGTGTTGTACACTTCTACATGCACAGATTGAACATATGAGACTTTGGTGTTGGAGCCCCGATGTTCATTTGTAGTGTAGACATGGAAATAGGGGAGTCCACTTGTCAAAGCGTCACAAAGTTTAGTGAGAGTGTAACTGCAGTTGCCCATATAATGGTGTACTCTACCATCAAATGTGTTGTAGTGAGGATCACCTGATGCACTGCAGATTCCAGTAGCTAAATAAAGAAACACAAAAGAATGAATAAGCCAGGACAAAACAAATGATCAGCTTGACCTAGCTCATAGATTTGTTTTCATAAATAACAATCCACAGTTAAAATAGTTATTATCTTTGCATTAAATCTGATTCTTGAAACATTTTCTTCTTTTCCTTATCCCTTTGGCTGGCATAATGCTATACAGTATCATTGTAAAGCAATACCTGATCTATAAATGTAAACATACAAGCTATTTTTTGCTATATGTTATATGGTAATTCGATCCTTGTTAAGCGATTGTTAACCCTTTTTTATCATATTTCCAAAGCGTAATTCAAAATTATTAAAATTAGTTTCCTCAGGGCTGCATTCCTCAGGGCTGCATTCCTCGGGGTGCTTGAGGTCTTTCACAATCCTGGCCACACCCCTGGTGGATCATAATACATCTTAGCCTTAGTGGATCATTTAACAACAACTATCTTATTAGTATTATTACTATATTACTATACTATTTATACAGTGCCGACAGTTTACACAGCAGTTTACAATACAGAGGGGGACAGTACAATTACAATACAGTTCAATACAGAAGCAATAGGAAGGTCCTGCTCATGGAGTTTATAACCTAAAGGGGGGGGGGGGTATAAAAGGTAACAGCTGCAGGGGAGGACCAAGTACTACAGCTGTTATTTAGGTAAATTCAGGATATGGTGCTTCTCCGTTTAATACAACATGCCAGACAAAATTGGTAGGTACAAAGTAAATAAAAAAACAATAATTCATGATCAACAGCTTCAAATTTGAAGCAAATGTGAAACTTTTTATTTTTTAACCCAGTAATCAGGACAAGATAATGCACTTGCTATAAACTACATTAAATGTCCATATATATTTTATTACATTCATGCTTATTTAACTAAACTTTAGAAACATGCATAGGCATAATCAATCATAACTTAACCAAGTGAAATGGTACACACATAATTTTAATTCTAATCCCACTTACTTGTAACTTCTGCTGTTTTTGTTGTAGTCATGGTAGTAGTAGTAGTAGTAGTAGTAGTAGTAGTAGTAGTAGTAGTAGCAGTGGGATCTATAGTAATTGTTGTAGGTGTTGTAGTTCTAGTTATAGAAGTTGAAGGTGTTGTGGTAGAAATAACGGGCAATGCTGTAGAGCTTGAATCTAAAGAGAAAAATATATTCTTGTTGGAAGTTGTAAGTTGAAACTTAAAAGGGACTCAATAGAGATTGCCAAAGAAACCCAATCACCCAACAGCTGATTGCAGTAAGATAAGGCTAGTTTGGAGCATTAGAGGAAAGTGATACTGATTATTTAGATTTTAATTTCCCAGTCAACAGCTTTGAAGACTACAAGTCATATTATCTAGATAGTGAATGTATTTTACTATATGATCCCTCATATCATGGATGGAGGTTTCATGTGAAGGGACATTAGGAATTATATAATGTGTGAACATCCAATACCTGGTTGTGGATTTGTCGATGGAGTAGAAGTTGCAGATGGAGTTGTGGATGGTCTGTTTGGATCTGTGAAAAATTTTAAGTCAGTTATTAGCTCAAACAATGATTTTTTTCTTTTTTTTTTTTTTGGGTGGTTAATCACAAAATATTTAGATCTTACCACAAATAGTATTGTTTATCCAGTCAACCAAGTTGACACCTAAACCTTCACAGGCTTTAGCATAGGACTCCAGTACACCACAGAGAAGATCTTCACTTCCGCCTGTTACACATTGATCAAAGACACAACTCTCAAAGTATTGATGTGGTCGAAGGTAAGGATGGCAGGTTTTAAATGGTCCATTGCTGTCTCTTAAAATCCAACATTTCTGAATTGCTATTTCTTGTACAGTGGGAGAGCAGACTGGTGGAGGTGGTGGAGTAGAATCACATCTAATTGAAATACATTTAAGTCATAAAAGTAAATAATATCATATTTATATTAAGTAAAATGTAAAGCTGTAACATTGTGCTAATGTGTAAAAGGGAAAAAGCATGGACATGTTTGGGTTATGGGTAATTTTTAATTTAAAAAATCCACTCTTTTTCCATCACGTGATTTCCTTGTAGAAAGCATTCTTTATAGCTGTGAAAATGTAGAATATATTTCCTCTGGAGCTAATTCTAGCTAGCTCTGTAGACTGTGTAAAAACCTGTATGTTCTTGTAAATGCACAGAATATAACTGGCTAGTATTATTTACAAATATTATACTGTATATAAATAAAAAAAATCCACTCATATAACATTATAATGGGAATACTGTATATATATTTTTTGTATAATGTATTTATTTTAGTCTTTAATTTAAACTCTAAGGACATATGTCTTTTTTCAACCTATCTATGTAACTATGAAAGATAAAAAAAACTGATGAAGAATAGATTGGCATGTACACAACTTTTCTTGAAATAATTAGGCCCACATGATAGCAGTTATAGTTACATGACAAAAAAATACAGCAAATCAATATTTACATTCAGTATACTAAGTATATGTAAAGCCAAAGCTTTTAAAACCTTTGGGTAGAGTACAGAAGGGTTAAAGAGATTTTTTTCCCATTTTTTTCCCTGTGTGTGTCTAGTTGTAGAGATTTCCCTTCATTGTTTGTTTTAGAAAAACAAGAATAAGTGCAAGAATTTTTCTCCAAAGTGAGAGAAAATCATTTCTTAGTTCCTTTTTACTAGAATAGATATCTCCTTTGGAAGATTTTGCTTTAATAGCTTTTCTGGTGATACCTGCAAAATGTTCCATTTCCCATCATTTTCTGTCCCTGGGACATTGGTTACTGGGGAAAATAGAGAGGGTGACTTTCGCAGCAGAGCTCTGGGCAGCAATAAACCCTGAAAATTTTAATACGTCCATGCTTTATAAAAAACTTAAACGGTTTGGGCTTTAAGTAACTTTTAAAAAGTGAAAAATAGGAAAAATTTAACTGTGTGATACGCAGGGAGCAGTTCATACGAATAATGCAGAAATATTACAGGTTTTTCGGTCATTTTATGCTGATCTGTACACGTCTAAAGTGTGCCCTGAGTAGAGTGACATAATGTATTTCCTTAATGAGTGTGAGTTGCCTCGATTGTCCACCTCGGATGTGGCCCTCTTAGCTGCTCCGATATCAGCAGAGGAATTGCAATTAACCTTAGCACAAACACATAATAATAAGGCTCCGGGAGCTGATGGCCTACCATCCGAGGTGTACAAAAGGTATGCGGACACATTACTACCTACGTTACTAAAAGTATATAATGATGCACTAGAGAAGGGTGTACTGCCTAGTTCTATGAACGAGGCAATTATAATAGTGTTATTAAAACCTGGTAAAGATGCCACGTCCCCTGACTCTTATAGGCCCATCTTATTATTAACGACTGATGTCAAACTGTTAGCAAGAGTATTAGCGACAAGACTCTCTCAAATAGTCCAAAAGTTAGTACATAGGGATCAATCTGGATTCATACCTACCAGATCCACAGCCCAAAACATCAGGCGCCTCTTTTTAAACATTCAAATCCCAGTTGAGAATCCCGGTAATCAGGCCATTTTTTCACTGGATGCAGCTAAGGCCTTCGACAGTGTCGAATGGCCTTACCTGTGGAAGGTACTGGAACACATGAGATTAGGCTGTACTTTCATTAGATGGGTCAAACTGCTATACGCTCAGCCATCAGCCAGAATCAGGGTCAACGGGGAACTTTCAAACTCGTTTCCTCTATTCAGAGGCACAAGGCAGGGGTGCCCTTTGTCACCCCTGCTGTTTGCCATGGCTCTGGAACCTTTGGCAGCTAGACTGAGAGGTGACAGCGGGGTTGTAGGATTCCATCGCGCCACAGGAACAGACGTTATATCACTATATGCTGATGATACATTGTTATATCTCTGCGATACCCAGGACTGTTTAAAGACAGCTATGCATCTAATTAAAGTATTTGGCACACTGTCGGGATTTTCCATCAATTGGAATAAGTCAGTGTTGATGCCCCGGGAACCACTATCTGCCCCATTGCCTGACTGTGCTTCAATGGTGCAGATAGTGTCATCTTTTCGCTATTTAGGGGTACAGGTGTCCCCAGATATCACCCAATATATCACTCTTAATCTTATTCCCATACTTACTAAATTTAGAGAAAAATGTAATACCTGGTGCAAATTACCATTATCAGTAGTTGGGAGGGCGAACCTCATAAAAATGGTGTGGTCCCCGCAGCTATTATACATATGTCATAACTCACCAGTATGGATACCCCAGCGGTGGTTCGATAAGATAGATTCCCAGTTCAGAGAACTACTGTGGCGTAAAAAAGCAGCTAGAATTAGCCTGTCCACTTTACAATATAATAAGGAAGAGGGTGGACTGCCGGTCCCGCATGCTAAAGTCTATTTCCTCACATCCCAGCTACAGCAGCTGGGTGGGTGGGGACTGACAGATGACTTGGATCCTATATGTAGACTTCTTAGCACACCGTCAAGTACTACCATTGCATTAAGCACCTTAGAGGCCGGCTACACTCACCTAGTCAGGAGACTCCCAACCATAATCTTGTTAAAAAGATTATGGACATATCTCAAATGATTATAAGGTATAAGAGGCTTCCTATCGTGTACTCCTATTTGGAGGAACGTCAATTATAGGGAACTACTTAAACTGAAGTGCTTTAGATCATGGGAGACAAGAGGGATTCAGTTTCTATCACAACTTTACAGAGGTCAGGTTCTCAAGTCTTTTACAGAAATCCAGATGGAGTTTGACATCCCGCGTACTAATTTCTTTAGATACTTGCAATTAGGACATGCTCTACAACTGCGATCTAGACATACTTCTCTCCAGCTAGTTGAGCATGTCATATTGCAAGAGATCTTGATGGAAAAAGAAACGAAAGGTATGATCTCTAGAGGGCACAGTATTATCCTTGCTGCGCTTCAGGATCCTACCGGTCTACCATGCAAAAGCAAATGGGAGGAAGATGTAGGGCCAAGAGATCAAGGGGACCTCATGCACATGTTTTGGAGGTGCCCAAAACTCTTTCGATATTGGACGGAAATTTTAGAGTTGATCTCTCAGGTGTTTAACTTTACAGTTCCGAGATATCCGGTGGTATGCCTGCTGGGTGCCCTGGATGATGAGTCCTTGACCCTTTCGACCCATACAACGATACTCCGGCTGCTTTATATAGCTCAGAGACTGATAGCTCGGCACTGGATCACCTCCAGGGTCCCCACCAGGCAACAGTGGATTGACCAAGTGAATAAACTATTAATACGCGACAAATTGACGTACCAACACAGAAATGTACCCCGTAAATTCTACAAGATGTGACAAGATTGGCTAGAAGTGCCAGGCTTAGCACCCCATCAATTGGTCAAATATAGATTGTTGCAAGGTTAATCACAAAGCTGTAGTACCTGATCTCACATATATTAAGTGAAGAAAGACTGCTGAAGAGGTTGGGCTGAGCACTATAACTAAATGAGCAATGTTTCCGGAGTATGGATAATAGATTTTATGTTGCAATGTACATCTGACACTATGTTTTGGTTGCATTAATGCTTACTCATTTTATTGTTTTTAATTCTGTTCCGCACTGCCTTACTATATACATATATGTATGTAAAATGGTACTCTGATACTGTACATTTTTGATGACTTTGTAAAAGGACACTTGATATTTTTTATGGTCACTGGTATGCCATGGTTATATTTGACTTGTATATGGCTGTGCGGAAATTCAAATAAAACTTTTTTCTGATTTAAAAAAAAAAGAAAAATTTAACTAAAAATAGAAATATCATTATACATCATTTTTCACTAGTCATAACACTTTAAAATGCGTGTCCAGATACTCACATCCACCCATCATCTGGCACCCTCCAACTGTTGCCAAAATCATTGACATTGGTTACAATGTTTCCTTCTGGTGTCATGAAGTCATCGTGACGGTTGTCATTGTAGGTTCCACACAGACCACATAATGCTTCTTTGTAGTTCTCATTCACTTTTACAAACAGCTCATGATCACCGTTAAACTGAACTTCTAGTCCAAAATTTGTTATGACTGTAACATACTGGCCACTCTGTGTAATATGTATATCAGACTTTGAGAAAGGAGGTGTAACTATCTCATCATTAACCTAAAAAGAAAAAAAAAAAGTTTAACTGGTTAGCTTGCAATTAAAATGTGGCATTAACTATTTCAATATCTCATTACTTACAGGGACTTGCAAAATGTTTATACTATTAACTAGTTCTTAAATAATATTTGTAATAAATGTTTTTCTCCTGTCACTTGTATCACGTTTTCCTGGTCCTGGAAAGTAGCAAATCACATTCAGAGGTTCTAAGCCTTCCCTATTCCACTAAAATAGTTTTTGTCTCTGTCCCAGTTAAAAAAAAATCACAACTTTTCCTAAATGGACTTGCTCAAGGCAAAACAAATTGGAAGGGTTTGGCTGGCATTGGGCTTCAGATAGTGGGCTGTACTTAGCTACACAGTAAATAAGAGAGACTAACTATTGATATAAATCAGTGCCACCAGCTCCTCAAAAGTGTTGCTGGGAGTATCTGAGATTCTGGTCAGACAAGATAAGAGGTAAATTTGTCATGGTTTGGCAAATGCTTGTACCATTCATCCAGCATTTTTTTTCTATAAATAGGCTCCTTACAGTGAAAAACAGCAGTCATGACAATTATAAAGGGATAAAAAGAAAATGGAACGTAGAAATCTATGGGATCCAGGGGGGAAGTATAATCATACTGATTCATATATAGTAAAAAAAATAGTTTCTTTAAATATACATAGGATTTTTTTTTTTTACTATACATACATGTACAATGTTGTTCTTTTCAATAAAGATCTCTATTCCATCCACAGTAATGTTGACTGAGTTAATGGCAGTCCAGCTTGGGTTACCTCGGTGTTCGTTACGGGTGATAACACTAAAGCTGTGAGAGGTATTAGCACATGTCTCAGTCGCAGTGTAAGTGCAAGATCCCTGGAAGTGATGAACTGTGCCATCAAATGTTGTATAATGAGGATCTCCATAAATGTGGCAGATTGCTGTGCTTGGTGGATGGCAGCCCAACAACCCATTTTGAACTTTGCAGATTTCATCTCCAGTACAAGACATTGGATCACATGTTATGTTGTTCCCTCCTCCACATGTACATACACTCTCACAGTTCTTTGTTATGAATTGTTCTCCTTCCTGTAAATGATAAATATAAGTAATATGTAAATAACAAAATACTGGTACAGAGATTAAAAGTATTGAAATAATAATTTTCTTCCCTCTTACCATGTAATAAATGCCATTGTAGAAGCAGCCACAGTGTGACTCATGCACACAGGTTCCCCCACTGATGACATAACCTGATATACATTCACATCCTTCTGAACATGGAAGGCTGCAGTTCTCTGGTTGTGGCTCTAGACATGTGGCCGGACAGGCAGATGCACAGGTACTGAACTGACTGTTCGCAGGGCAGTCAGGTGCTAAAAGGAAAACATTTAGTTAAAAATTTCAAATGATAATGAAATACAAATTAAGAAGATGTATATGAAATAGCTAATTTCATTTATATATAATGTTTGTATTTGTGAAGTTATATAAGATTAATCTCCCTGGCAGTATGATTATTTCATATTTTTGATGCTGAAAGCGTTAGAATTATTTTGCATGGAAATTTGGCGTTTTATATTGTAGGCCTGTATTTCTTTCGAATAACTCACTTAAATCTGTCCAAACCAGAGTCTAGTAGACATCCCGGGTATGATAAAGTTTGAAACACGAAATCATAAATGATAATATAATAAATAACTATAAATAATTATACCAAATAATAATATAATAATAATAAAAATTATTCAATAATGTAATCAAATTGTCGAATTGTCGAATTGTCGCTGTCATTACTTTTCAGTGTTTGATGATGGATCTCCCCACAAATCACTATCGCTCAATTTTGAGAGCGATTTTAATTTATTATCGCTGTTTTCTAGCTGGTCTAAAACCCCTTTTGATGTAAAGGGACAGTTTTGGTTGCTATGGACAATATCCAGTTTACAGGCAGAAAGAACAGTTTTTATAATATAAAACTGCATGCAGGGCACTGGAGAAACCACTAGGGACAAAAGGGAGGTGAAATAATTTCATACAGTAATGTAATCTGTAATAATACAGTATACTCTATGTATTGTGTGTGTTTCACTTTTTGAATTTGCCGCCGTTCTCCGTCCCCGTGCGTCGCAACGCTCGTAGAGAACGGAGCTCGGCTCTGAGATGAATCGAGCAGAGGACGAGCCGCTCACACTGCGGGGAGACATCGCAGGATCCAGGGGACAAGGTAAGTAAGCTATTCCTGGATCCTGCGATGCGATCCCGAGTCTGGCTCTGGGTTACCGCTTTTGGTTCTGAAATTCCACCCCGAGCCAGACTTAGGAATACTGCCAGGGAGGTTAAAAAATATTTCAGACAGATATGCACATTTAGAGTGAGAACAATAGTATTTTGCCATTTTTTTAAAGCAAGAATCATATGTCTATATACTGTATATTCTATAAAAAGGATGCCTTAAGCTCGTATCAAAAATGCAGCAAGATATACTTACCACAGAAAGTATTATTTCTCCAACTGATGGATATACCTTCCTTCTGACAAGCATCCGCATATGCTGCTAACAAGCTACACAGAGCATCTGGATCTCCATTTAAAGCACACATGTCAAAGACACAGCTGTCAACAAATCCTCCTGGACTGATAACAGAATTACAAACATGGAAAGGACCAACTTTACTTATCAGCAAACCACAGAATGCATCGCTTTTGTACAACTCCTCTTTTCCTGGTGGACAAGTTGGAGGAGGAGGGGGAGGTGTATCAACCAGATTACAAAGTGGATCATCATCCTCAACCATCCAGCTCTGTCCAAGTTGTTCAGAGTTCTTGGCTTGTTCTCCATTTGGCATCATGTAATCATCTGATTTGCGATTGTTGAAGTTACCGCACATTCCACATGTTAGTTTGGAGAAGTTACTAGGAAGTTTTACTTCTACAAAGGTGTCTACATCATAAGAGACAGTCAGCCTGAAATCTGTCTGCAGACTGACATACTTTCCAGTCCAAGTCACACTCACTGCTCCACCCACTAAACTTACAGGAAGTGAGGTCCAGATAGAATTGACCTAAATGTAAGATAAGAATGTTAGTAATGAATTAGTAGTACATACCTCTGGAAAACATCAGATAGGAAACAAATAAATGTTCATACTAACCAAAACACGATCTTTCTCATTTTTCACGATTTTGACTTTCTGACCATAAACCTCAATGAGAACATGTTTTACAAAAGACACTTTGGGATCTCCACGGTGTTCGTTCTTTGCTTCAATGTTGAAGTAATTTTGAGAAGAAGTTGAGCTGTTGCAGAGTTTGGCAAGAGTGTAAGTGCACAGACCCATGAAGTCATGATTGAGTCTGTCAAATGTATCATAATGTGGATCATTATGGACTCTACAAATGCCATATGTGAAGTAATGACAGCCAGGAACACCATTTGATATTCCACAATACTGGTTACTGGGACATGAATCACTGTTACATATTAATCCGCTTCCAGGTGAAGGACATTTGCACTTTGTAGAGCAAGTATCATCTGTCCAGAATTCATCGCCAACAGCATAGTACTTATCATCATCATCCCAACATCCACACTTGTCATCTGGAACACATTTTGTTCCATAAAGGATGTATCCGGGGTCACAGATACAAGACTCAGTGCAGGGCAGAGAACATTTGGATGGAGCTCCTGGACTGACACACGTAGCTGGACATGCGGTTCCACAGTGCTCATAGTGGCTGTTTGGTGGACACTTCAAATCTGTGAGGAAATAAAGATGCTAATTTTGCATGTATTCTTCTATCACTTGCTCTACTTAGTTATGCTACATCTTTCCAAAAAGCATGATCTGTAGTGTTTGCTATTGTAAGCTCAGTTCACAGATTTCAAGCTTATTAAAATAATTATAATGATGATTCCATACACCTGGGGAAGTACATTTTAAAACAAGGATCAAGCAGGGTTATCATAAAACGTTTCATGTGAACAGATGACCAACAAGAGGTAACTAAAGTGGACTATTTAAAAAAAAAAAGACATATTAACATGCTAAAGCATGCTAAAAAGTCATATACCATCAACAATAAACAAAACATTATACAATTAAGCATTTATGCTGAATTGTACAATAGGTGAGTATTTCTTGATACACTAAAAACCTAAGTTAAAGGGGAACTGAACTTTACGAGCATTACAAAAAAAGGCTATAGAGGCCAAAGGACTAATCACCAGTATTGTCTCTTGTCTCCCTGCAGTTATTCTTTCCCCATTGCTGACTTACCATGCCTTGTTTTTTAAAGTGATCATCTTGGTAGAGGCAGGGCACTGTTTCCCTATGTCAGAGACTGCAGCAATGAGGCTACAGTGCCTTACATTCAACATATACAGTTATAATTTCTATATGTATATACTGTATGCTCCTTATCCCTTCACTTTTTGAGTTCAGGTCCAGTTTCATATGGAGAATAATAATAATCCAGAAAGATTACTACATTTAATATAAGGCTTTAAAAATCAGAGAAGTTTGAATAACAATAGTGAATAGCATACTTACCACAGAAAGAATTATTTCTCCAGGATAAAATGGTAACTCCATTGGACTGGCAGATTTCTGCATACACCTGAAGACTATTACACAGAGTTTCTGGATCCAGACTCATCTCACATAAGTCATAAGCACAGTTATCATAGTAAACTAGTGGGTCAATAACAGCATGGCATTCTTTAAATGGACCATTTTTGTCAGTAATTAGTCCACAGAAGCTGTTGCTTGCAATAATGACTTTTTCATCGTTGGTACAATTTGGTTGAATGTCAGGTCCTGGTGAACATCTGTAATAAACATATACAACTGCTGGGTAAGTGTCTTTGTGTGTAAAATATGGAAGATTTGAATTTGAAAGGCATTTTCAGCCTTTATTAAAGCATAACCAACATTAAAACATTTTACCTTGTATCATTGTCAACTTGCCAGCTGTTACCAAGATTTGTTGAATCTGATTCTAGTTGACCATCTGGATTTAAGAAGTCATCGGCTGCATTTCCATTGAAGTTTCCGCAAAGTCCACAAACTTTGCCAGAGTAGTTCTCTGGAATTTTCACTTGTACTCTGTGATTTCCATCAAATTTCACTATAAGTCCAAAACCTGTTGTCACCACAACATTAGATCCACTTATAAATATTTCAACATCTGGTGTCAGGTTAACTGGAAGGGTCACCAACTGCCCATCCACCTGTCAAAAACAAAATGTAAGTAAACAATATAGAGCAATAACTATATATTTGGCCAAATGACTGCAACAAAGTAAAAAATAGAGACTTTCTATGACAGCTCCCATTTATAGAGATTCAAAAAGTGTAAGAAAAATATTTCCAAATTTACTAATCACAATATAGTCCCAACCAATTCCTGGACCTTTATACCTTTCAGTCCCATACAGGAGGTGACATTTTAGCTTGTCCCTTGTGGAGATAAGTGTATCTTTACATTGATGTAACCATATGATGCCTTAAAGTAGAACTATAGGCAAAACTTTTTTTTTACATTTAAAAAAAAAGGGGGGGGTTGATAGCCCCCATCAGAATTTTGCGATCTGTGTCCCATTTCAGAGATTTCCCTTTGCTTCGTGTCTCATAGCCAAACAGGAAGCGAGAGGAAATCCCTGAAAATTAACCGCTTGCCGTCCAACGCACGGCGATATACGTCGGCAGAATGGCACAGCTGCGCAAATGAGCGTACCCATACGTATCCTTTAAATTGCGGGCTAGTGGCCACAGGCTTTGGCCCGTGATCATGACATGGAGAGGCAGAACGGGGAGTTGCCTATGTAAACAAGGCATTTTCCTGTTCTGCCTAGCAACATGATAGGGATCTACTGCTCCCAGTGATCTCTGTCATGTTCTAGTGAGCCCAACCCCTCTACAGTTAGAACACACTGAGGGAACACATTTAACCCCTTGATTGCCCCCTGGTGTTTAACCCCTTCCCTGCCAGGGAAGAGATTACACAGTAATCAGTGCATTTTTATAGCACTGATCGCTGTATAAATGTCAATGGTCCCAAAATAGTGTCAAAAGTGTCCGATCTGTCTGCTGCAATGTTGCAGTGACGATAAAAATCGCTGATAGCTGCCATTACTAATAAAAAAAAAGAATTTAAAAAAGCCATAAATGTATCACCTATTTTGTAGACGCTATAACTTTTGTGCAAACCAATCAATATACGCTTATTGCGATTTTTTTTACCAAAAATATGTAGAAGAATAGATATCGGACTAAACTGAGGAAAAAATTATTTTTTTTATATATATTTTTTGGGATATTTATTATAGCAAAAAGTAAAAAAATAAAAACCGCAGAGGTGATCAAATACCATCAAAAGAAAGCTCTATTTGTGGGAAAAAAAGGACGTAAATTTTGTTTGGGTGAAATGTCGCAGGACTGCGCAATTGTCAGTTAAAGCGACGCAGTGCCATATCGCAAAAATTGCTCTGGTCAGGAAGGGGTAAATTCTTCCAGGGCTTAAGTGGTTAAGGGGATTCCTTGGGGACCCCCAGATCACCAGAACTAGTGTCCCCATTGGAGGATGTCTCATCTATTACTTTTCTGGGGACAACCCAAAATTTGGGATTTTCCCTTCACACACACACACACACACACACTCACCCATCAGCCATTATGACAAAGATCTACTGAAACTGTTTTGTTTTTGATTTGTTGAAAAAAGACTAACCTTTACAACTCTGTTCTTATCCAGTGTTATTCTGTATCCATACACTGCAACATTCACATACTTCACATAAGACACCCTGGTGTTGGTTCCTCTGTGCTCATTGGCTGCCTCCACATTAAAGTATATCAGAGTTCCATCATTTTTACACAGCTTAGATAAAGTATAGGTACAAGTGCCCATGAAATGGTGCACCTGGTTGTCAAAGGTGTAATAATGGGGGTCTCCTTGTACTTCACAAATACCTTAGTAGAAAAAAAAAAACAAATGTAATTAGAAAAACATGAATTGTAACTATAACATTATTACTAATACCATAACAAAACATGGGTAAGAATTACTGAAGGATTAATTTTAAATAAATTATTTAAAGAGTATACTTTTTTCACATAACGTTTCAAATAACGTTTTCTTTTTTTTTTTTAATCCATACAGGCAGCCTCGCAGGCATGCAGCATGTCTTCTGCAATAAAAAAAACATACCTGCCTGCTCAGAGTCTACACTGAGCTGTGCGTGCTTCCACAGGCTTCCTCCCCACTGTATTGCCCTGTACACACGGTCGGACATTGATCGGACATTCCGACAACAAAATCCATGGATTTTTTCCGACGGATGTTGGCTCAAACTTGTCTTCCATACACACGGTCACACAAAGTTATTGGAAAATCCGATCGTTCTAAATGCGGTGACGTAAAACACGTACGTCTGGACTATAAATGGGGCAGTAGCCAATAGCTTTTGTCTCTTAATTTATTCTGAGCATGCGTGGCACTTTGTGCGTCTGATTTGTGTACACACGATCAGAATTTCCGACAACGGATTTTGTTGTCGGAAAATTTTATAGCAAGCTCTCAAACTTTGTGTGTCGGAAATTCCGATGAAAAATGTGTGATGGAGCCCACACACGGTCGGAATTTCTGACAACAAGGTCCTATCACACATTTTCCGTCGGAAAAACCGACCGTGTGTACGGGGCATATGACTGGCCCTAGAAGCTGCTTCTGTTCACTGCTTGACTAGTCATGGCCTCTCCAAGATTACTTACAATGCAAGACCAATAGTTTTGCATTGAATGTGTGGATGTTAAAGGCCCTGTCCACATCCAAGAGCATCAGAAAATGGGGAGGAGAGCTGTCTACTAGGGGATTGGGAAATAAAGTAAGTATAACATAAAGGGGGCTGCACATACAGGGGTTCTTCCAAAGAAGTTGGGTTCTTTAAATAAGTGGCACTTCTGCTCTTGCACTTCAGTGATTTGCACAAAGCAAACTATAACAGACTGCAGGTGACCCCATTTCCAAATTTTATCATCTTCCTCTCTAAAACATGCTCTCTTTACCTCTCCTCCTTTTCACAATTGCTGCCTTTCTCCTCAAACTCTCTTTTCTTCATCCCTCTGCTCCACCCCACAATCTGTACATATCACCCTCACTTCTCCCCTCCCCCTATTACTGCACTCATCACCTCTTTCTAACTCTAAGCCCACTTGCTAACAAACCCCCCAGGATACTGAAGCATGTCCCCTCATACAAACCACATTCTCATACTACCTCCCTCACTCTTCTGTTTCTCCTAATCGCTGGAGATATTTCCCCAAACCCTGGGCCCCCCTTATTTAACTGTGCCCAACACACCCATCACCATCACCCTTCACCCTTTGGCAGTAGTCGCAATCTACACAATTTAGTCTCCATTCCTCTTCTTCCCAACACCAGCCTCCCTCTCTCCTGCGCCCTCTGGAATGCCCGCTCTGTCTGCAACAAACTCACTGCTGTTCATGACCTCTTTGTCACTAATTCCTTTAATCTACTTGCTCTCACCGAAACCTGGCTCAACGAATATGACACCCCTTCTCCTGCTTCCCTCTCCCAGGGTGGCCTTCACTGGACTCACTCCCCTAGGCCTAATGGACGCAAGGGAGGTGGAGTGGGATTTCTCCTATCCCCCCAGAGCACCTTCCAGGTTATTCACCCTCCTCCATCTTTCTCCCTCTCATCATTCGAAGCCCACTGTATATGTCTATTCTCTCCTACTTCCCTAAGAATTGCTGTGATCTACCGGCCCCCTGGACCATTATCAACTTTCCTTGATGAGTTTTCTGCCTGGCTACCCTACTTTCTCTCTTCGGATATTCCCACAATCCTTCTCAGGGATTTCAATATCCCTGCTAATACAAACACTCCTGCTACTTCTAAACTTCTTAGTCTAACCTCTTCATTTGACCTGAAGCAATGGGTACAGGCTTCTACTCACTCTGATGGCAACACGCTTGACCTTGTATTCTCCTACCTATGCACTCCATGCAACTTCTCAAACAATCCTTTTCCTCTCTCCGACCATCACCTTATTAGTTTCTCTCTCCCCCTGTCTTCCACCACCTTTCCCTCCAATCGCCTAACCATCACCCGTAGAAACTTTCGCAACTTCAACTCCTCTCTCCTCAACCCCTACAACCCTGGCAAACAGATGACACTAAAGGTGGTGGATGACACTAAAATTCTCAAAAAACGTAGTCGTGCTCTTGTGCGTCTGTGGCACAAGACTAAGTCTCTCAAAGACTTCAACCAATACAAATCTGCCCTCCAAAAATACTATTCTTTCCTCCACACTGCCAAGCAAACCTATTTTACAACGCTTATTAACACCTTCTCATCCAATCCCCATAAACTCTTCTCTACCTTCAGCTCTCTACTTTGTCCTCCACCGCCTCCACCCACTGACTTACTCACTGCCCAGGAAATCGCTAATCACTTCAAAAACAAGATTGATACAATCCGCGATGAAATCTCTGCTCTACAGGTGTCTCCCTCAGCTAAGACCCCGTGTCAACAGGTACAACTGACACTCCCCCTATTCAAATCTGCTACTACAGACGAAGTTGCTAAACTCCTTTCTATCGCCCACCTAACCACCTGTCCCCTGGACCCGATTCCCTCTCAAATGCTACGGTCACCCTCTGACCCCATCCTACACTCTCTAACCCACATCTTCAACCTCTCCCTCACCTCTGGCATCTTCCCCAATGCTCTAAAACATGCACTGGTCACCCCCATACTTAAAAAGCCATCCTTGGACCCCACCAATCCTAACAACCTACGCCCTATCTCCTTGCTCCCCTTTTCCTCTAAACTCCTTGAACGCCTGGTTTACAACCAACTGAGTGACCACCTCATTAAAAACAACCTTCTTGATCCCCTTCAATCTGGATTTCGCCCTCAACACTCCACAGAAACTGCTCTTTTAAAACTCACAAATGACCTACTAACTGCAAAAACCAACGGACACTATTCTGTACTCCTACTTCTGGATCTTTCAGCTGCCTTTGACACGGTTGACCACCCCCTCCTCCTCAAAAAACTTTACTCCCTCTGTCTCCGTGACTGTGCTCTTCAGTGGCTCTCATCCTACCTATCCCAACGCACCTTCAGTGTCACTTACAATTCTACTTCCTCCACTCCTCTTCCCTTCTCTGTTGGGGTCTCCCAAGGTTCTGTTCTTGGACCTCTTTTATTTTCAATCTACACCTCTTCCCTGGGTCAGTTGATAGCCTCTCAGGGCATTCAATATCATTTCTATGCTGATGACACACAAATCTATCTCTCCACCCCTCAACTCACCCCATCAGTCTCCTCACGAATCACTAACTTACTAACCGACATATCTGTATGGACGTCACACCACTTCCTCAAACTCAACTTGTCCAAAACCGAGCTTATAATATTTCCTCCCCCATGTGCCTCTTCCCCGGACTTCTCTGTCAAGAGCAATGGCAAAACCATCCACCCGTCCCCACATGTCAGGGTGCTAGGTGTTATCCTGGATTCTGAACTCTCCTTTCGGCCCCACATCCAATCACTTTCCAAAGCTTGCCGCCTCAACCTCCGCAACATCTCTAAACTACGTCCCTTTCTAACCAGTGAAACCACAAAGCTCCTGATTCACTCCCTGGTTATCTCTCGCCTTGACTACTGCAACTCACTCCTCATTGGCTTACCTTTAAATAGACTATCCCCCCTTCAGTCCATCATGAATGCTGCTGCCAGACTCATCCACCTTACAAACCACTCAGTGTCTGCTACCCCTCTCTGCCAATCCCTCCATTGGCTACCACTCGCCCAACGAATTAAATTCAAAATACTAACAATATGTTACAAAGCCATCCACAACTGTGCCCCCAGCTACATCACTAACCTAGTCTCAAAATACCAACCTAATCGCCATCTCCGTTCCTCCCAAGACCTCCTGCTCTCTAGCTCCCTCATCACCTCCTCCCATATCCGCCTCCAGGACTTCTCCCGAGCCTCGCCTATCCTCTGGAACTCCCTACCCCAATCTGTCAGACTGTCTCCAAATTTATCCACTTTTAGGCGATCCCTGAAAACTTTCCTCTTCAGAGAAGCCTATCCTGCCTCCATCTAACAACTACACTATTTTCTTCATTAGCTCATCCCCCACAGCTATTACCCTTTTGTATAACTTGACCCTTCCTCCTAGATTGTAAGCTCTAACGAGCAGGGCCCTCTGATTCCTCCTGTATTGAATTGTATTGTACTTGTACTGTCTGCCCTAATGTTGTAAAGCGCTGCGTAAACTGTCGGCGCTGTATAAATCCTGAATAATAATAATAATAATAATAATAATATTTCTCCTTTCTTCTAGATGAAAGAAGCAATTAACCTTGAAGTGTGGAGGGGAGGATTGCATGAGTTATTTTTTGTTTTCCCCGGATTTACACATATTAATACACTGCATTGCCTACTTTCCTCTGTATCATATCTGCATTTGTAACATATTTGTAATACTGAAATTATTATTAAAAATAAAAAAATAAACTTTTTAGTATCAATAAAGAAAATGCTTCCCATCCAACTCCTGAAAAAAAAATCAAGTTGGCTGAGCTCCCAGCTTGCAGCAACGTCATCTGTTAGTGAAGGAAATCATTTGTTTTGACCAGCTAATACAATATGAAACTATTTTTTGTTATCATGCTTTAAATGAAACATTGTGATTTGTTGTAAACAAAAAGTTACCTAAAACCTTAAAGAATATACTGTATAACATTTCCACAAAAATTTTAATGCATGGTATTTGAATCTACATTTAATAGAATTTGTTCTAATCTACTGTTAACATTTGAAACATTGTTTGAAGAGTTGTTCAGATGAATATACCTGGTTGTGTTGGCACAAAAGGTGTGGTGGATGTAGTAGGTATTGTTGTTACCGTGGAACCTGTCAAAAGATTAGAAACATAAGACCAGCTCTTCTTGTAAACATTTGAGCATAACTTTGATTTGCTTAAATTTCGACCCCTTCCTATATATTTTTCTATCTCAGAAAAGCTGCTGAGCTAGCAAGTATATTAAATGGTGAACTTGAAAGCAATTCCCATTTCTGTGCAGATATTTATACTCTATCTGGGCAGCACAGCAGTGGTTAGCCCTTCTACTTTACAGCACTGGAGTCCTTGCTGGGAATCCTGGCCAAGACACTATCTGCACAGAGTTTTGTATGTTCTCCCTGTGAATGCATGGGTTTCCCCCGATGCTCCAAAACATGCTGGTAAGTTATTTGACTGCTGTCTAAATTCACACTGGTATGTACAGTATACTTATAAAATACCCATCAAAGAAAGATTTTGCATTCATTGAGAAAAATACAAGGTGTTATCTGAATGCTGTCCGTGTTAAGTGGACAACCCATTCTGGTGACTATACAGTAGAGCAGATGGCTAGCTGGAAGACAGAGAGGATCACAGTAGTCGCACTGGCTTCCACAGGGATCAGTCTGATATGGAATATGAATACATACATACATACAGAATATTACTAGGAATTCAGCTTTAAATAAAGTATAAACTGAAGAATGCTGGAGGTTGCTATTTCTGACCTTTCCATTTAAAAACAATGTTGCTTGATTGTTATGTTTGTCCAGTGGCTCCAGCACTTTTTAAATCACTGGCTTAAACTCCTCTGCTGTGTGTTGTAGGGGAAATTATGGTGGAAGAAATACTAGTGTGCTTTAGTATAAATGAAGGAAAACCTTTTTTTTTTTTTTTTCATTTTGGATAAACTACGGGACTACGGGAGGGTTAAAACCCCTGTCAGTTTTTTTTGCCATTTCTGTCCGATAGGGAAAATTTCCCTTCATTTCCTGTCCCAGGGCCAAAACAGGAAGTGAGAAGAAATCCCTCTAAAGTGAGGGAATCCCAGTGTGTCAACAACGTCACCAGAATTAGTGTCTCCATTGGAAGATTTCCCCTCTATTAGTGTTTTGGTGTCAACCCAAAATTTGGGTCTTTCTTTTATTTTCATCTTCGATGATTGTAGTAAACAGGACAAATAGAGAGGGCGGATCTCCCTAACAGTGGCACAGACAGCAATAAATACTGACAGGTATTCTAATTCCTCTCCACTCAAACCAAAACTAAATGCACTTTAAATTGGATGATGGGGGGGTTCCAGGAACTTAAAAAAGTATGAAAAACAGAAAAACACAGATAACTGCTAAGGCTTTCTAAGAGCATTACATTTACCTGACACCATAAGCTAATTTACCTGAAACAACAGGTGCTGTGGAAGTTCTGGTGGAAATAGTTGTTGGAAGAGGACTAGTAGTAGCTGGTGTAGTAGATGTCAAAGGTGGTGTTGTTGATGGTCTATTTGGATCTGTAAAAATGTGAACATTATTTTTGCCGTTATATATTGAGAATTCTGCTACAATGTAAATTAAAAAAAAAAAAGTTTTACATTCTTACCACAAATAGTGTTATTTATCCAATTAACCAGTATAATACCCAAAGCTTCACAAGCTTTAGCATAGGATTCCAAGACACCACAAAGTAGATCATCATTTCCCCCTGTGACACATTGGTCAAAGACACAACTCTCAAAGTACTGGTGTGGGCGGAGATAGGGATGACAAGGGCTGAATGGTCCATCATTCTGTCTGATGATCCAGCATTTTCTTTCTGCTTCTTGTTGCACAGAGGGAGGACAGAGAGGAGGAGGTGGTGGAGTAGAGTCACAACTAAAGAACAAAATATAAATGTAAGTCATATATTTATTCAGCTACATGATCATTTATCTTGAAACTTGGATAGAAATTGACATGAAAAATTGACATGAAAAATTGAATGAAATAGACATTTCTGAGAACATTGGGGAATGCAAAATGTTCCTTTTTGGCAAAATGTATTGGAGCCATAGGGAAGGTAAAATAATGATGTTTTTTAATGTTTTTTTTTAAGGTTGCAATAGATCATGACCAGAATCTGTGGTTTTGAAAGAGAAAAAAAACAGCCCCTCAAAAGCCCCATTATTTTATGTTTTTTTCACAGAAAGAAAGAACTTACTAAAAATAAATAAAAATAACATATAATGAATGAACTAAAATACCATAAATACTAACAAAAAAAATATTTTAATAAGCAAAACTGGGAATTTTCACTTCAGAAAAACCGCCCCTCATTAGCCTCTTTCTTTTATGTTTTTTTTCACAGAATAAAAAAAACTGACAAAAAAGCAACAGAAAATTTCAAATAGAAAGATAATAATAATACTAATAATAAAAAGACTAAATTACTCTAAATACAAAAAAATATATATCTCAAGCGAAATTGAGTTTCCACTTCAGAAAAATTTCACCGGCAGTGAGATCTATATTTTTATGGAAAGCTCAATTTCATCAAGATCATTTAATTTACCCCGAGACATGAACAGTGGCCCTTACTGAGGAGAAGATTAGTGAGTGAATTAACATAATAAGATTTAAAAGTTCCTAGTAAATTACTGACTGAATAATAGAACTTTAATAATAATAATAGAATAATATAACTTTCCAACCAGGTTGCACTGCTCGTGTATGAGGGCAAGATTGAGGACCAATGTCCACTGACTTTTGCTTCTAAACTGCTCAAACAAGTCAATGGGAATGTAATAGCGGCTGAAACAGGTCAAATGCAGGCCAACTGCACCTGCAATACATTCTAAATGGTCTCAGAAGCATCCCAAACTGATGTAAACTGTGTAAAAGCACCTTGCATTTGTTCCTCAAATCCCATGAAGAGAGGCTCCTGGTTACAACCACATTACTTCCTCATGTAGCTATTCAGATACTTACGGCCATCCATCATCAGGGACTCTCCAGCTGTTTCCAAATTCATTGACATTAGTTACAATGTTGCCATCAGGAGTCATTAAGTCATCATGGTGGTTATCATTATATGTTCCGCACAAACCACATAATGCTCCTTTGTAGTTTTCTTTGACTTTCACAAACAGTTCGTGATCACCATTAAACTGAATTTCAAGTCCAAAGTTGGTAGTAACTGTAACATAATGGCCACTCTGTGTAATACTTATACCTGACACATAGGCAGGAAGTGTGATAATTGCATTGTTAACCTGACAAAAAAAAAATATGTTAGTAAATTGGACAAAATTTATATAAAAAAAAGGCAATGTAGTTAAAATAATGTATCAAAGGGAGAGTCTGATTTAAAGCATTGCTGTCTTTTTCCTGAATGGGGTCATTGGCGTGCAGCCAATTAGCAGCCACCTTTGCCTTAGCCAATTGAAGGCCAGGCCCTAATTACAGGGCCAGCATATGTGCTGCTCAGAGTTTGAGCAATGCATATCCTGTGCTCCCAGTGTTCCAGATTCTAGTGATCCTTTGTGACTGTATTCCAGCCTGATACCTGCAACCAGTATCTGCGTGATTAACTGTGTGTTCCACTAAGCAACTTGCATCCCAGTGGCTCTCTGTGCACTCCAGCCTATAACCAGCATACCACTACCTGTGACTTCCTTGTATACCCCAGCCAGCATACAGTCTTCCTTCACCTCTGTGACTCCCTGTATATCTCAGCCAGCTGTAACTCTGCACCTGTGTGATTCCCTATGTGTTCTAACCAGCAACTTGCTACCAGTATCTATGTGATTCTCTGAGCACTCCAACCTGCATCCAATCTCTCTACACCTTTGTGTCCTCTGTACTTTTTAGACTTTTCCCCTGGTGGGAATAGATTCCCCATCCATGACAATTGTGCATTTCACTACATTGTTTATTTAAATGGTCCATCCAATCCAAGAAACATGACAAGATCAATGGGTTTTGTGACATTGTTTTTCTGAATGCTAAAGCATTCTACTATATAAGGCAACAGATCATGTTAAAGCTAAACTTCAGGCAGTTATAAAAGGCGCAAATTAATGCAGTTCTTTAAAAATTGCTGCTTTTAAGTTGGCATCATCCCCCTTGCATTCTACTGTACAATTTGTACAGCAGAGCTCAAAGAAGGGGAGGGGAAGCAGAATGATTAATTAATTAGGCTTGCTACAGTACAAGGAACATTCTGATAGGAAAGATCAGGGTGGTAGATAGATAAGATCATTGTGGTGCTGCCTCTTGTTTCAATTTCCAGTTACAGGTTGGGGGGGAGGGGGTTGACAATGAGCTTGTAAGTGAGCATGTATGGAAAAGTGTAACCCTAGCAGAGACAAGACTGTGCTGTGAGACAGAGCTGTGCAAATCTAAAGACTGGATGGACAGAAATGAAAATGCTTTGATGATAAAAACAGCCCCTATGTAAGTATTTAATCTATGAATTTAGCTATTTGCCTCGAGTTCAGCCTTAGAATGTGTCACTTTGTAAGATTGCAAAAAAGTACAGTAAGTTATTGGGTTTTATATCAGATACAGATTGATTTAAAATTCAGAAAAAAAGCAAACACATAAACATTTCAATTTCTAGCTATTTTAATTTACAGTTCTAAATACTAATACATAGTTTGCAATTTTTATCCGCAAAGATATTTCTAAGCTATCAATTCCATGAAAAAAGGTAATGAAATGTTCATAATATGAGGGTTATAATGGGATATTTTCTTGTGTTGTTTTTAAAATGGTCATATTAGAATATTTTTCTTGACTTTACATGTGAATGTTCCGTACCATATTATCCATAAATTATTACCAAAAGTTTGCCGAGCTTACTGCCCTAAATAGTTTACTGCAATGAATATTGTAATACAATGTAACCAATATGCCCAAAAAAACAAACATTTTTGTATTTCTACTTTTTTTGGGTTGAAGTATGCCCTATCATGTGACCACAATCTCTCTGCTTCATAAAACAAATGGCAGAAGGCGGCATGTGCATTAAGAGGTAGGAGCGTCACTTCCAGAGGTCTCTAGTGAATGAGCATTAGAAAGCTATCATGGACATCATCATGAACAGGGTGGGGCCAGGTGGATGGGGCTGGACAGGGCAGATTGGCTGGCAGAAAAGAACAGGGCTGGTCAGATGGGGCTAGACAGGGCGAGACTGGCCAACAGAGAAGAACAGGGACCAACAACACTACTCGGATGTGTCAGTAAGCAGCCACATTCAACTGCACAGATCATTCCTTTGTAAGCCACATAGAGGAGGGTTGTTGAATGGCTTGATTTCTAATCAGCCATTTAGCACGCCAAAAAGTGCATAATACAGATGTTTATGTTTTTTAACAAATTAATAAAGGGCAGATTTTGATTTTTGACTGGAATTCCACTTTAAAATCCCTTCTTCAAGATTTACACAATTCTCTAATTCTATAAAGCTAAACAAAGAAAAACCAAGGGGTACTGAATCTTTAAGAGCAAATTAGTCAATAACAGGTATTGCTTAAACTCCAAACTCTTCACATTATTTTGCATGGGTAACCCCCATCCTGTGCAGGATATTCCATTACTATGGAACACTGGAAGACAGTGGTCAAGAAAATAATGTGATAGAAGAGATAAAAAGTGAACAGATGCCTAGAGGGCTAAGAGATCCAGTAGAAAAAATAATTATACAGACTCATATACAATACAAAAAATCCCCTTTCCTTCATTTTATATATAAATATATAAAAATGCTTTTTTTTAAAACTATACATACGTGCACAATGTTGTTCTTTTCAATGAAGATCTCTATTCCATCGACCGTAATATTGACTGAGTTAATGGCAGTCCAGCTTGGGTTACCTCTGTGTTCGTTACGTGTGACAACACTAAAGCTGTGAGAGGTATTAGCACATGTCTCAGTCGCAGTGTAAGTGCAAGATCCCTGGAAGTGATGAACTGTGCCATCAAATGTTGTATAATGAGGATCTCCATAAATGTGACAGATTGCTGTGCTTGGTGGGTAGCAGCCCAACAACCCATTTTGGACCTTGCAGATGTCATCTCCAGTACATAACATTGGATCACACGTTATGTTGTTCCCTCCCTTGCATGTACATACACTCTCACAGTTCTCTGTTATGAATTTTTCTCCCTCCTGTAAATGACCAAGACAAGCTGTGATGAAGGAAATACTGGTACAGAGGTTGAAAGTACTGAAATAGGTTTTTCTTCCCTCTTACCGTGTAATAAATGCCATTGTAGAAGCAGCCACAATGTGACTCAGGGACACAGGTTCCTCCACTGATGACATAACCTGGTATACATTCACATCCTTCTGAACATGGCAGGCTGCAGTTCACTGGTGGTTGTGGCTCTAGACATGTGGCCGGACAGGCAGATGCACAGGTACTGAACTGACTGTTTGCAGGGCAGTCAGGTGCTAAAATGAAAACATTTTGTTTATAATAAAATTGTTCTGAACCACATTTGTTATTTATTTTAATTTTCATCATAATTAAATTGCAATTGATAGTGGGTCATCTACACATACAGAAGATATATATATGAAATAGTTAATTGTATGTATGTTAATGTGGTGGATTGTATTAGTGTAGTACAAAACACATTTTATAAAGATATATTCCAGACAGATATGTATTTTGAGACTGAAAATAAACAGTAATATTTTGTCATTCTTAAGTAAAAATCACATGGCTTGATATAAAACGTGTATTCTATATAAGGGATAACTGACAAAAATAACAAAAAAGCAAAAAGAGATACTTACCACAGAAAGTATTGTTTCTCCAGCTGATGGATATGCCTTCCTTCTGACAAGCATCCGCATATGCTGCTAACAAGCTACACAGAGCATCTGGATCTCCATTCAAAGCACACATGTCAAAGACACAGCTGTCAACAAATCCTCCTGGACTGATAACAGAATTACAAACATGGAAAGGACCAACTTTACTTATCAGCAAACCACAGAATGCATCGGTTTTGTACAACTCCTCTTTTCCTGGTGGACAAGTTGGAGGAGGAGGGGGAGGTGTATCAACCAGATTACAAAGTGGATCATCATCCTCAACCATCCAGCTCTGTCCAAGTTGTTCAGAGTTCTTGGCTTGTTCTCCATTTGGCATCATGTAATCATCTGATTTGCGATTATTGAAGTTACCGCACATTCCACATGTTAGTTTGGAGAAGTTACTAGGAAGTTTTACTTCTACAAAGGTGTCTACATCATAAGAGACAGTCAGCCTGAAATCTGTCTGCAGACTGACGTACTTTCCAGTCCAAGTCACACTCACTGCTCCACCCACTAAACTTACAGGAAGTGAGGTCCAGATAGAATTGACCTAAATATAAGGTAAGAATGTTAGTAATAAAGTAGTAGTACATACCTCTGGAAAACATCAAATAGGAAACAAATAAATGTTCATACTAACCAAAACACGATCTTTCTCATTTTTCACGATTTTGACTTTCTGGTCATAAACCTCAATAAGAACGTGTTTCACAAAAGACACTTTGGGATCTCCACGATGTTCATTCTTTGCTTCAATGTTGAAGTAATTTTGAGAAGAAGTTGAACTGTTGCAGAGTTTGGCAAGAGTGTAAGTGCACAGACCCATGAAGTCATGATTGAGTCTGTCGAATGTATCATAATGTGGATCATTATGGACTCTACAAATGCCATATGTGAAGTAATGGCACCCAGGGACACCATTTGATATTCCACAATACTGGTTACTGGGACATGAATCACTGTTACATATTAATCCACTTCCAGGTGAAGGACATTTGCACTTTGTAGAGCAAGTATCATCTGTCCAGAATTCATCGCCAACAGCATAGTACTTATCATCATCATCCCAACATCCACACTTGTCATCTGGAACACATTTTGTTCCATAAAGGATGTATCCGGGGTCACAGATGCAAGACTCAGTGCAGGGCAGAGAACATGTGGATGGAGCTCCTGGACTGACACAAGTAGCTGGACATGCAGTTCCACAGTGCTCATAATGACTGTTTGGTGGACACTTTGTTTCTGTGGAGGATGAAAAAGGCAATTTAATAATTAAGATTAAACTGTCAACAACTAACAGCTTGTATAAAATATATAACACACTGCTATCTAAGCTATCATATCTATCTATCTATCTATCTATCTATCTATCTATCTATCTATCTATCTATCTATCTATCTATCTATCTATCTATCTATCTATCTACTACTACTTATTCCGATAAATATACACAAATGTACTACACAAGGTATTCATCTATCTGGAACATGAGTGTATCATATTGAAGTGTGGCGTGATGAATATGTTTGCAGTCTCAGAAACCCAATTTACTCTTTCTGATATTTTACTGTTTCAGCTTGTGATCACACAATACACAGTATACGTCCTTTTAAAAAATATACTGATGACTTTCAATAATAAATAATAAGTTGACAGCTTAAAGGACAGATATTTTGAATTTTGTTCTAAATACTGAGGAAAGAACCATATTTACCGCAGAAAGTGTTATTTCTCCAAGGTTTAATGGTGACTCCACTGGCTTGGCAGATCTCTGCATAAGCTTCAAGACTATTACATAGAATGTCTGGATTAAGTGTTGTTTCACACAAGTCATATACACAGTTGTTGAAGTAAATAGTTGGGTCTATAACATTGTGGCAATCTCGAAATGGTCCGTTCTTGTCCGTTATCAGTCCACAGAAGCTGTTGCTGACAATAATGTTTTTCTCATCATCAGTACAATTTGGCTGAATGTCTACTCCAGGGGTACATCTGTAATAAAAGTTGTGTAAGGTGTGCTGTTAAAATTAGACACATGGGTAAATACTGCATTAAAAACATAACAAAGATAATACATTTACACATTTTACCTTGTGTCATTGTCCACTTGCCAGCTATTACCAAGACTTGTTGAATCTGATTCTAGTTGACCATCAGGGTTTAAGAAGTCGTCGGCTGCATTTCCATTGAAGTTTCCACAAAGTCCACAAACTTTGCCAGAGTAGATACCTGGAATTGTCACCTGTACTCTGTGGTTACCATCAAATTTCACTATTAGCCCAAAGCCTGTTTTCACCACAACATTAGATCCGCTTATAAATATATCAATTCCAGGTTCAAGATGATATGGCAAGGTCACTGTTTTGCCATCCACCTGTAAAAACACAAATTTTATATTTTTCCCTTTATAGGCCACACTACTTGAAATATAAGTCAGAGAGCACTGGATTTATTTTTTAAAAAGGAAATCCTTTATGTACTCAGATAGGTATAGAATACATGCTTTAAGAAAAAAATCAGCTGCAATGTCAGTGTCACAGACAGGGACAAAAAATATGTCATAGTTACTAATGAAGATTTATGTGATGAAGAAAAGATTAAAAAAAATAAGGTCCATGGTAAAAGGTTTACAATTACTATCCACTATAAATTACTGTGCTTCACTGACCTTGACCACTCTTTTTTGATCCAGTGTGATTCTGTACCCATGAACATCTATATTCACATACTTGACGTAGGACACCCTGGTGTTACCTCCTCTGTGCTCATTAGCAGCTTCCACGTTGAAAACAGTCAGATTGCCATCATCTTCACAGAGTTTAGACAATGTGTATGTGCAAGTGCCCATAAAGTGGTGAACTTGATTATCAAAGGTGTAGTAATGAGGATCTCCATTCACTTCACATATACCTTAACGTAAGACAAAAACAAGGACCTGATATGTATAGGTTTATTTAAAATTAACACAATGGGCTTAGAGGCCCACCATATTGTAGTTTGATTACTATAATTAATACAAGTAATTATAACATTCAGAATTTATAACTGCCCTTCCCATTTTGCTTTTATTATGTTTCATGGAAAACAATTTGCAATCAAATATCACAATGTCAATGAGTGGAAACTATTCTACTGAGCAGTTGCCCTAAAAAGTAATATCCATAAATATATATATAAATCAAAAGCCCAAAATAACTTACAGACAGCATTAAAGCAATCATTTCAGATAAAATAAAAAATTAAATCAGAGGACAGCATTAAAGCAATCATTTCAGATAAAATAAAAAATTAAATCAGAGGTATAAAAATCTACCTGATTCTGGTGGCACAAATGGTGTGGTTGTTGTGGCAGTTGTTGTTGTAGTTGAACCTGTTAAAATGAATGAAACCAGTTATAAAAGTGACATTTTATTTTGCTTGCATTAACTTCAGCAAATTGCAATTATTTGATACCTTGCTGCACAATGTCAGTAACAGCATAGCAACTATATCATGCTTCTTCACACAAAAATACATAGCTGAATTGTGTTATGAGCCATATCTAGCAAGTAGCTGGATGCAAGTTATTTGACCTTCTAAGTATACCATGAATCAATTAAACTGAATTATTGTTTTATCTTTGAGACACATGCATACCATCTGAATACAAAGCAAATGTTCTCAGGTTTAAAAAAAAATGATTGCAGTGCTATAACTGCGACTAATTACATGTTACACCAATAAACTATTGTAACAGTAATGCCGCGTACACAAATCGGAATTTCCGATGGGAAATGTTCAATGTGAGCTTGTTGTCGGAAAGTCCAACCGTGTGTATGCTCCATCGGACATTTGCTATCAGAATTTCCGCACACAAATGTTTGAGAGCAGGTTCTCAAATTTTCTGACAACAAAACTATTGTAACAGTAATGCCGTGTACACAAATCGGAATTTCCGACGGGAAATGTTCAATGTGAGCTTGTTGTCGGAAAGTCTGATCGTGTGTACACAAGTCCGTTGCACAAAAGTTAACGCATGCTCTGAATCATGCAGAAGGCTATTGATCTTCCTTTTTCAAGGCTCGTCGTATGTGTTTTACGTCACCGTGTTCTTGACGTTCGGAATTTCCGACAACATTTGTGTGACCGTGTGTATGCAAGACAAGTTTGAGCCAACATCCTTCAGAAAAAAATCCACAGGTTTGTTGTCGGAAAATCTGTTCGTGTGTACAGATGCTGGCTGCTGGTCCATTGACACCTTCTGCACACTCTGCAGCAGTCACTCAGGAGAAATAAGCATATCAATTCCTGGAGCTCACTTGTTAGATCCCTTAGATCCCTGTGCATGTCTACTGACTTTAAGATGTTTCTGCGACATCTGGCATTTTGTCCTTTCTCTTAGCTGAGGGAAATCATAGAAGCTTCATACACATGACATGCTCACCCTCCACACCACTATATATGAAAGGGTTCAGCTTATCACTTACAAATACTGTATCTGCTGACTTTTAATATATAGATACTTACCATATATACTCGAGTATAAGTCGTTCCGAGTATAAGTCGAGGCCCTAATTTACCACAAAAAAATGGGAAAAACGTATTGACCCAAGTATAAGACGAGGGTGAGAAATGCACAGCTACTGTAAGTGGAAAAGAGGGTCAACAATGCCCATTTGCAGCCTTACTGTGCCCATTTGCATGCCTCACTGTGCCCATTTGCAGCCATAGGTCCCCCGAACTTCAAACTCGGTAGTTAAAGATTCCTAGATGCCCCCTAGCTGCAGCCAAAATTTGGGGTCTCTGAACCCAAAGGGTCCCGAAATGACATTGCTGCAGATGGACACAGTTGACCAAATTTGGAGCCCCGTATCTCGGGGCCACTTAGTGCTAGGAACCCTAAATTTTGTGTGCAAACCCAGTGGAACTATCCAAAGCTGGGGTTTCTAGCACCAAGTGGCCCCGAGATACAGGGCCCCAAAAATCGGTTCAGAAAATGTCAAGCACTTTTCTACAGCAGAGAATGACATTTTCTGAACCAATTTTGGGGCCCCGTATCTCAGGCCCACTTGGTACTAGGATCTCCAGCTTTGGATATGTTCTGGTACCAGTTCCACTGGGTTTGCACACCAAATTTGGGGTTCCTAGTACTAAGTGGCCCTGAGATACAGGGCCCCAAAGTCGGTTCGGAAAATGAAATTTTCTGCTGCAGAAAAGTGCTTGACTCGAGTATAAGTCGAGGGGGCACTTTCAGCACAAAAAAATGTGCTGAAAAACTTGACTTATACTCGAGTATATACGGTACCTGTCTAGGGAGCCCACAATGTCGACACCGAGGAGGGGGGCTGAAAGTACGAGGGACAGCACCGCGGGGCTGTCTCCCCTAAGTGAGGAAGGGTACCTGTCAAAAACAGGTACCCGTTCCCCCCTTCCCCTTGAAAGGTGCCAAATATGGCGCCAGAGGGGGGGGGGGGAGATCAGCGGAAGTTCCACTTTTGGTTGGAACTCCGCTTTAAGCACAAATCTTGGCACCTACTGGATCCAATTTTCAACCAGTCTCCCCATTAAGAGTAAGTAATGATTTGTACAGTAGAATTACATTTGAATTGACTTCCAGCTCCGTTGCTGCCACTCCCCCTGTCCTGTTTTGATTGACAGTGTCTTTCCCTGCTGTCCTACACATCATTCACTACCCTCCCTCAGACATGTCCCCTGTACTAGGAAAGAGGGAGGAATAAAGTATGTGCAGTCATATGACTGCTAATTAACACTAAAAATAAAGCAAATAATTATTTTTGATAAAAGATGTTATTTATACCACTAAAGAGATTTTTGCATGTGAAGGTGTGTTTTTCTTGATATGACTTCAGGATATTTTTTAACTAATGTTTTGCATATTCATGTTGAATTAGACATACCTGTAGGAGTTGGAGTAGTAGTTGTAGCAGTTAACACAGATGTGGTAGAAGTTGATGTTTGCAAAGGAGTGGCCTCAGAGTGAACCGTTAGCGCAGAAGAGGTGATACTTATGGTTTCAGTATGGCCTAATGTTGTGGTAGATGTTGGAGAAATTGTACTACTGGCTGAAGGCCCAGGCGTGATATTTGTGGTAGTTGTACTGGTCACAGTTCCTATAGTTGAACCAGTTGTTGATGTTGAAGAAGGCATGGGCACAGAGATAGTTGATGTCTCTGAAGTAATACCAGCTGTTGGCTTAGAAGTGGTGGTGCCTGATGTTGTAGTTTTTGTTCCCAAAGATGTGGTGCTTGAAGTACCAGTGAAAATCGTGCTTGCTGTTGATACAGTTGTGGAAGTTGAAGTAAGGACTGTTGCAGTCCCTGAAGAGGATGTTGATCTTGATGTACTGGTAGGCTTTGAAATGGTTGTACTTCCTGAAATAATACCAGCTGTTTGCACTGAAGTGGTGGTCCCTGGAGTAGTAGTTTTTGTTCCCAAAGGTGTGGTGCTTGAAGTACTAGTGACAATGGTACCTGCTGTTGAACCAGTTGTGGAAGTTGAAGTAAGGACTTCTGCAGTCCCTGGAGATGATGTTGATCCTGAAATACTGGTAGGCTTTGAAGTGGTTGTACTTTCTGAAATAATACCAGCTGTTTGCTTTGAAGTGGTGGTCCCTAGAGTAGTAGTTTTTGTTCCCAAAGGTGTGGTGCTTGAAGTACTAGTGACAATGGTAACTGCTGCTGAACCAGTTGTGGAAGTTGAAGTAAGGACTGCTGCAGTCCCTGGAGATGATGTTGATCCTGATGTACTGGTAGGCTTTGAAATGGTTGTACTTCCTGAAATAATACCAGCTGTTTGCTTTGAAGTGGTGGTCCCTAGAGTAGTAGTTTTTGTTCCCAAATGTGTGGTGCTTGAAGTACTAGTGACACTGGTACCTGCTGCTGAACCAGTTGTGGAAGTTGAAGTAAGGACTGTTGCAGTCCCTGGGGATGATGTTGATCCTGGTGTACTGGTAGGCTTTGAAGTGGTTGTACTTCCTGAAATAATACCAGCTGTTTGCTTTGATGTGGTGGTCCCTGGAGTAGTAGTTTTTGTTCCTAAAGGTGTGGTGCTTGAAGTACCAGTAAAAACGGTGCCTGCTGTTGAACCAGTAGTGGAAGTTGAAGTATGGACTGTTGCAGTCCCCAAAGATGATGTTGATCCTGATGTACTGGTAAGCTTTGAAATTGTTGTACTTCCTGAAATAATACCAGCTGTTTGCTTTGAAGTGGTGGTTCCTAGAGTAGTAGTTTTTGTTCCCAAATGTGTTGTGCTTGAAGTACTAGTGACACTGGTACCTGCTGCTGAACCAGTTGTGGAAGTTGAAGTAAGGACTGCTGCAGTGCCTGAAGATGATGTTGATATGGATGTACTGGTAGGCTTTGAAATGGTTGTACTTCCTGAAATAATGCCAGCTGTTTGCTTTGAAGTGGTGGTCCCTGGAGTAGTAGTTTTTGTTCCCAAAGGTGTGGTGCTGGAAGTACTAGTCAAAGTTGTGCCTGTTGCTGTTGAGCCAGTTGTGAATGTTGAAGAAAGAGTTGTGGTCACTGAAGAAGTTGATCTGGTAACAGTAGGCACTGAGATGGTTGAACCTTCTGAAGTAATACCAGCTGTCTGCTTTGATGTGGTGGTCCCTAAGGAGCTTGTGGTACTTGAAGCTGTGGCAGTAAATCAAGAATGTCATTTATCTATACATTTTTTTTTTATCTCTGTATGCATTAAATCTATCTATCTATCTATCTATCTATCTATCTATCTATCTATCTATCTATCTATCTATCTATCTATCTATCTATCTATCTATCTATCTATCTATCTATCTATCTATCTATCTATTCTGAGGCCATGCAAAAAAACTTTCAGTACTAGCTGCTCCTGCTAAGTTTCTTCCCATATTTTTTTTAATGGTGCTCCATTTAATATTAGCCCAAATACACTAGGGAGACAATCTTATAGAAGTCTATAACAGACTACTGTGGACTTTTGCATAAAGGATGTAAACAATCGCTGAAGACCTAATGCTAAGGCTAATATCTTTCCATACCATGCCAACAGAACATGTTATGCATTCTAAATCTACCTTGTTGAAAGCAATTGGTATATTTAAGTACTAATAATGTAAAACAATGTTGATTGTTGATTGGATGTTGATTGATAAACACATTTTTCACATTTCCAGGAACATACTTAATTTTAGTGGTATACAAGAGAAAAAATACATTAAGATTAATTGATGGTTAGCTACACAGGAGACGTTAACCTTTGAAAATATACACATGAACAAGGAATCATTTTGATTTAACCTCAAATTCCTTAGGATATGTATTCCTTGCTTTTTTCATGGCCTTTAAATTAACACATTTCTGTGTACACTAATTATTTAAAAATACAATTACAAAACCAATTAAATGCACTTACTAATAGCAACCAAACAGATGTAACGTTTGTTTTGTACTTAAACATGATTTCTGAATAGTTTTTGATTTCTGATTAGTTTTTGATTTCTAAATTAGTTTTTAAAGAGTAAAGCTTGGTTCACAGTGCTACGATGCGAGAACCTGTGCAAATCCAGTATGGCTTCCTGCATCACATACAACTCGCAGGCAGTTCACACCGCCCTATGAGAACCGCTGCAGGTATCAAGTTAATGACACCCCCAGATCGGTTCGCATTTCGCAGCGCGAACTGTAAATTGGGACAGGAACACCCATGTGATCTGATTCTGGTGTGGACCAAAAAAAGGTTCCTGCATGACTTTGGTCCAAATGTGACGCAAATTCAGCCATACAATCTGTATGGCTGAATTTGCATCGCACAGACATCACATGTGATTTGCGCAGCAGTGCGGTGCGAATCACATACAGTGTCTGACATTGCAGCGGAGTGAACCCAGCCTAACGTTTGTTGAGAAAAAAAAAATTCTTCTATAGGTGATCTGTGTACATTGCAGGAATTTTAACAAACTTTGTTGCAGATATCTACCAGATATCTACCTTTTGTTATTCTGAAGAAAAAGCTATTTGTTTGTTTGTATCTCTCTGCAGAGTGAATCTGTATGGGAACAGTTTTATAATTATCAATCAGCTGCTGCACCTGCAGGTCTCTAATGAGGAATTTGGCAGGGTCTGCATCCCTTTAGGTGTGATTTCGATTTGAGAGTATCTCACCAAAAATGAAATATTTGTTGCAGGGGATGCTCAAAATCTGATTTGTATCTTAGTGCTGACGTCTGGGAAAATCAGTGAGCCAATCACACAAGCAGGAAATGACATTTCTGGGGGGTGTTCTACACACCATCTGGGTACTGGCATTTTACAGAAAATGACAGCAGATTGAAATAGAAAGGTAATTTTTAATAACTTGTGTTGCAATTGTACATGCTATATTTTTTTTTATATGCTAATTTTTTTTCACACAAAAGTGGAGTTACCCTTTAACTACTTCCGGACCGCCGCACGCTGATATATGTCCTCACTTTGAAGAGGAATATCGTTGTTATGACAGCAGCTAGCTGCCATCTTCTTCAGCGGGCGGTTCAGTTTCCGATAATAGTGGTCTCTGTGGCAGATTCGCCGCAAGATCACTTTTCTCGGTGGCGGGAAAGGGCCCCCCTTCCGCCACACTCCGGTGCCCCCCGCCGCTTACAGGAGCCGTCAGTGGCGGCGGAGCCGATCGGATGCTTCTCCTTCCTAGGTATGGAGACGAGTAAGGGGAAGATGACCCCCACCCGTCTCCATACCATTGAAGGGCGGAAGCGACGTCAAAACGTCACTTCCGCCCACAACTCTTAAAGGGACATTTTTATTTATTTTTTTTTCAAATGACATTTTTTTTTTTATGATTGCATTTTAGTCTAAATATGAAATCTGAAATCTCATATTTAAGAGGTCCTGTCATGTTTTTTTTCTAATACAAGGGATGTTACATTCCTCATAATAAGAATAAAAGTGACACATTTAAAAAAAAAAAAAAAGAACAGTGTAAAAATAAAAAATAAAAGATAAAATAAAAATGAAAAAAAAAAAAAAATTTTAAATGTGCCCAGTCCCGCCGAGCTCGTGTGCAGAAGCAAACGCATACATGAGTAGCGCCCGCATATGAAAACGGTGTTAACACATGTGAGGTATTGCCGTGATCGGTTGAGCGAGAGCAATAATTCTAGCCCTAGACCTTCTCTGTAACTCAAACATGCAACCTGTAGAATTTTTTAAACCTCACCTATGGAGATTTTTAAGGGTAAAAGTTTGTCGCCATTCCACGAGCGGGCACAATTTTGAAGCATGACATGTTGGGTATCAGTTTACTCAGCATAACATTATCTTTCACAATATAAAAAGAAATTGGGCTAATTTTACTGTTGTCTTATTTTTTAATTCAAAAAATTGTATTCTTTCCCAAAAAAGTACGCTTGTAAGACCGCTGCGCAAATACGGTGTGACAGAAAGTATTGCAACGACCACCATTTTATTCTCTAGGGTGTTAGAAAAAAAAATAATAAAGTTTGGGGGTTCTAAGTTTTCTAGCAAAAAAAAATGTTTTTAACTTGTAAACAACAAATCTCAGAAAGAGGCTTGGTCCTTAAGTGGTTAAGTAATTCTGCACTTCGGACAACATTTTCTTGTGTGGATTGTTGCAGGTAGAGTAACACCTGTGTTGCTTTAGAACTAACCATCAATTAACCAGTCAATGGGGTTGATTTACTAAAGACAAATAGACTGTGCACTTTGCAAGTGCATTTGCTCCAGAGCTTAGTAAATGAGGTGAAGCTTCACTTTTCAAAGAATACCCACTCACATTCAAGGAAAATAAAAAAACATTTTTTGCTTGCACAGGATTGGATGATGGAAGTCAGCAGAGCTTCTGCTCATTTACTAAGCTCTGGAGCTCTAAGCTCGTTTTGCATTTCACAGAGCAGATTAGGCAGCCAGCTTATGTATCAGCACATGGTCTTACTCAGTTTAGACTGAATAGATTGGTGAAATATTGAAAGTTCCTTTAAATATTAAATTTTATACGATGAATATTAAAATAAAATTCTGGGTGTCAGTCATAAGTGAACCTCTCAAGACCTCCTGCTCTCTAACTCCCTTGTTTCCTCATCCAATGCTCACCTTCAGGACCTCTCCAGAGCCTCTCCAATCCTCTGGAGCCTTCTACCTCAATCTGTCTAGCTATGTCCTATTTTATGCACCTTTAGACGAATCCTGAATGCTCATCTCTTCAGGGAAGCCAATCCACCTCCACCTAACAACTAAACTTTTAAAGCAGTTGTAAAGGATTTTTTTCTAAAATAGAAAACATGTTATACTTACCTGCTCTGTGCAATAGTCTTGCACAGAGCGACCCTGAACCCCCTCTTCTGGGGTACCCCACCAGAACTCTTGGCTCCTCCTATTTATTGTGTGCTTCCATAGCATTTCTATAGAAAGCTGCTTGCTATTGACATGCACAGCCCAGCCCCACCCCCTGCTCTCTGCTCACAGGAGCCAATGGCTTTAACTTTAAATAAAGATTTAAAAAAATTCCACAGTAGCAAACTGGTTTACCTGGCGCTGGAGTGCCTGGTTTTGCTGTGGTTAAAGTAGAACTGGTTGATGAGGAAATGCCTGTAAAATAGATTACAGATAAAGCCTATATTAGTATTTTATTAATTTCTGAAATTTCAAACAGGTAAAGAACAATTACAGCACAGATGCATGTTTCAAAAATAAAAAATCCAAACCAGATTTGTTTAATTATCGGGACCCTAAAACCCATATAAACCTAGAACTGCTTGATTTTTCTTTTTTGAGAAATTTGAGGTGACATCAAACTAGAAGACAATAAATGATCAAAAAAATGCATTATTTCTAGGCACCACCTCCACTTTCACCTAACAACTGAACTTTTAAAGCAGTTGTAAAGGCTTTTTTTCTAAAATAGCAAACATGGTATACTTACCTGCTCTGTGCAATGGTCTTGCACAGAGAGACCCTGGGCCCTCTCTTCTGGGGTACCCCACCAGAACTCTTGGCTCCTCCTATTCTTTGTGTGCTTCCATAGCAACTCTATAGCAAGCTGCTTGCTATTGACATGCACAGCCCAGCCCAGCCCCCTGCTCTCTGCTTACAGGAGCCAATGGCTTTAACTTTAAATAAAGATTTAAAAAAATTCCACAGTAGCAAACTGGTTTACCTGGCGCCGGAGTGCCTGGTTTTGCTGTGGTTGTTGTAGAACTGCTTGATGAGGAAATGCCTGTAAAAGAGATTACAGATAAAGCCTATATTAGTATTTTATTAATTTCTTAAAATTTCAAACGGGTAAAGAACAATTACAGCACAGATGCATGTTTCAAAAATAAAAAAATCCAAACCAGATTTGTTTATTTATTGGGACCCTAAAACCCATATAAACCTAGAACTGCTTGATTTTTCTTTTTTTTTTTAATTTGAGGTGACATCAAACTAGAAGACAATAAAGGATTAAAAAATGCATTATTTCTAGGCACCACCTCCACTTTCACCTAACAACTGAACTTTTAAAGCAGTTGTAAAGGCTTTTTTTCTAAAATAGAAAACATGTTATACTTACCTGCTCTGTGCAATAGTCTTGCACAGAGAGACCCTGGACCCCTTCTTCTGGGGTACCCCACCAGAACTCTTGGCTCCTCCTATTCTTTGTGTGCTTCCATAGCAAATCTATAGCAAGCTGCTTGCTATTGACATGCCCAGCTCCACCCCCTGCTCTCTGCTCACAGGAGCCAATGGCTTTAACTTAAAATAAAGATTTAAAAAAATTCCACAGTAGCAAACTGGTTTACCTGGCGCTGGAGTGCCTGGTTTTGCTGTGGTTAAAGTAGAACCGGTTGATGAGGAAATGCCTGTAAAATAGATTACAGATAAAGCCTATATTAGTATTTTTTTAATTTCTGAAATTTCAAACAGGTAAAGAACAATTACAGCACAGATGCATGTTTCAAAAATAAAAAATCCAAACCAGATTTGTTTAATTATCGGGACCCTAAAACCCATATAAACCTAGAACTGCTTGATTTTTTTTTTTTTGAGAAATTTGAGGTGACATCAAACTAGAAGACAATAAAGGATCAAAAAAATGCATTATTTCTAGGCACCACCTCCACTTTCACCTAACAACTGAACTTTTAAAGCAGTTGTAAAGGCTTTTTTTCTAAAATAGCAAACATGGTATACTTACCTGCTCTGTGCAATAGTCTTGCACAGAGAGACCCTGGACCCCTTCTTCTGGGGTACCCCACCAAAACTCTTGGCTCCTCCTATTCTTTGTGTTCTTTCATAGCAAATCTATAGTAAGCTGCTTGCTATTGACATGCACAGCCCAGCTGCACCCCCTCCTCTCTGCTTACAGGAGCCAATTGCTTTAACTTTAAATAAAGATTTAAAAAAATTCCACAGTAGCAAACTGGTTTACCTGGCGCTGGAGTGCCTGGTTTTGCTGTGGTTAAAGTAGAACCGGTTGATGAGGAAATGCCTGTAAAAGAGATTACAGATAAAGCCTATATTAGTATTTTTTTAATTTCTGAAATTTCAAACAGGTAAAGAACAATTACAGCACAGATGCATGTTTCAAAAATAAAAAATCCAAACCAGATTTGTTTATTTATTGGGACCCTAAATCCCATATAAACCTAGAACTGCTAGATTTTTCTTTTTTTTTTTTAATTTGAGGTGACATCAAACTAGAAGACAATAAAGGATTAAAAAATGCATTATTTCTAGGCACCACCTCCACTTTCACCTAACAACTGAACTTTTAAAGCAGTTGTAAAGGCTTTTTTTCTAAAATAGCAAACATGTTATACTTACCTGCTCTGTGCGATGGTCTTGCACAGAGAGACCCTGGACCCCCTCTTCTGGGGTACCCCACCAGAACTCTTGGCTCCTCCTATTCTTTGTGTGCTTCCATAGCAACTCGATAGCAAGCTGCTTGCTATTGACATGCACAGCCCAGCTGCACCCCCTGCTCTCTGCTTACAGGAGCCAATGGCTTTAACTTTAAATAAAGATTTTAAAAAATTCCACAGTAGCAAACTGGTTTACCTGGCTCCGGAGTGCCTGGTTTTGCTGTGGTTGTAGTAGAACTGGTTGATGAGGAAATGCCTGTAAAAGAGATTACAGATAAAGCCTATATTAGTATTTTATTAATTTCTGAAATTTCAAACAGGTAAAGAACAATTACAGCACAGATGCATGTTTCAAAAATAAAAAATCCAAACCAGATTTGTTTATTTATTGGGACCCTAAATCCCATATAAACCTAGAACTGCTTGATTTTTCTTTTTTTTTTTAATTTGAGGTGACATCAAACTAAAAGACAATAAAGGATTAAAAAATGCATTATTTCTAGGCACCACCTCCACTTTCACCTAACAACTGAACTTTTAAAGCAGTTGTAAAGGCTTATTTTCTAAAATAGTAAACATGTTATACTTACCTGCTCTGTGCAATGGTCTTGCACAGAGCGACCCTGAACCCCCACTTCTGGGGTACCCCACCAGAACTCTTGGCTCCTCCTATTTATTGTGTGCTTCCATAGCATTTCTATAGAAAGCTGCTTGCTATTGACATGCACAGCCCAGGCCCACCCCCTGCTCTCTGCTCACAGGAGCCAATGGCTTTAACTTTAAATAAAGATTTAAAAAAAATTCCACAGTAGCAAACTGGTTTACCTGGCGCTGGAGTGCCTGGTTTTGCTGTGGTTGTAGTAGAGCTGGTTGATGAGGAAATGCCTGTAAAAGAGATTACAGATAAAGCCTATGTTAGTATTTTATTAAATTCTAAAATTTCAAACAGGTAAAGAACAATTACAGCACAGATGCATGTTTCAAAAATAAAAACCCAAACCAGATTTGTTTAATTATCGGGACCCTAAAACCCATATAAACCTAGAACTGCTTGTTTTTTTACCTGCTTTGTGCGATGGTCTTGCACAGAGAGACCCTGGACCCCCTCTTCTGAGATACCCCACCAGAACTCTTGTCTCCTCCTATTCTTTGTGTGCTTCCATAGCAAATCTATAGCAAGCTGCTTGCTATTGACATGCACAGCCCAGTCCAGCCCCCTGCTCTCTGCTTACAGGTGCCAATGGCTTTAACTGCTGCCTTTGTGAGCAGAGAGAGAGCAAAGAGAGCTGCTGCAAATGGGCACAGCACTGGATCAAGATAGACTCAGGTAAGTATATAGGGGGTGTATAGCTAACACATCTAAAACACCATATCCAAAAAAGTAAAAGGAAAAACTTGCGCTGCGCTTAGGTATGTGTTATTGTGTATGTTCACCCTAATGGTGTCATGTACATTCAATCACAAGTATATAAATGACGCAAAACCGTAATCAATTTTTGCATGTGCAAATCAATACACCAATGAAGTGCAATAAAGTGCCATATATGATAAATTCAAAGTGCAATGTGCAAATGATAAAAAACTAAATGAACTCTGCATATATAAATAAATAAATACAATAAACATTAATTGATGATACTTAATAAACATAGAGATGTGCACTACACATAACACATGCAAACTCCAATAGGATCATGTAAGTGATAAGTGATAAAAAATATATACATATAACCATATAAGTGATATGTGATGTTTGAGACAACAAATTGTCCTTATTATTGAAAAATCCTCCAGTGTAACATCACACAGCAATATGCAGTGAAAAAGTTCCAAAAGTAACAGTGATGCACAAAGTGTTTCACAGGAAAAAATCCAATTGCTGTATCAAAGTGCCCAGATCATGCCGTGATGTGCCTCGGTGACCCCCAAAGTGGTTGCGCTAACCTTAGAGCGTGTGACACAGTGCTCAGCTGCGTCAATACACGCTATGGAGCCACCCCTGGGCTCAGTGATAGATTACAGATGATCTCCCAATAGGCTCTCTATGGCTCCACAGGCATCATACCAAGAAAACAAAAGGACCTCATAGTGTGATATCGCCACATACTTTATTAAAAAATATTAACCCAATCCCCACACTGGGGTACTCACCTTTCACAGGTGCTATTGTGCACCATACAATACAGGTCAAAAAATAGCGCTAATTGGCGTGCTGCGGGGTGTAAGATATCCTCAGCCCAGCTCTGTGCTGATCGCTCCGTCCTGGCCCCTCCCCTACGCGTCTTCGACACAGGGAGTCACGTGTCTTTATAACACCCCGCAGCACGCCGATTAGCGCTATTTTTTGACCTGTATTGTATGGTGCACAATAGCACCTGTGAAATGTGAGTACCCCAGTGTGGGGATTGGGTTAATATTTTTTAATAAAGTATGTGGCGATATCACACTATGAGGTCCTTTTGTTTTCTTGGTATGATGCCTGTGGAGCCATAGAGAGCCTATTGGGAGATCATCTGTAATCTATCACTGAGCCCAGGGGTGGCTCCATAGCGTGTATTGACGCAGCTGAGCACTGTGTCACACGCTCTAAGGTTAGCGCAACCACTTTGGGGGTCACCGAGGCACATCACGGCATGATCTGGGCACTTTGATACAGCAATTGGATTTTTTCCTGTGAAACACTTTGTGCATCACTGTTACTTTTGGAACTTTTTCACTGCACATTGCTGTGTGATGTTACACTGGAGGATTTTTCAATAATAAGGACAATTTGTTGTCTCAAACATCACATATCACTTATATGGTTATATGTATATATTTTTTATCACTTATCACTTACATGATCCTATTGGAGTTTGCATGTGTTATGTGTAGTGCACATCTCTATGTTTATTGAGTATCATCAATTAATGTTTATTGTATTTATTTATTTATATATGCAGAGTTCATTTAGTTTTTTATCATTTGCACATTGCACTTTGAATTTATCATATATGGCACTTTATTGCACTTCATTGGTGTATTGATTTGCACATGCAAAAATTGATTACGGTTTTGCGTCATTTATATACTTGTGATTGAATGTACATGACACCATTAGGGTGAACATACACAATAACACATACCTAAGCGCAGCGCAAGTTTTTCCTTTTATGTTTACTGCACAGCTATGAATACGTGATCTGCGTTTGCAGCTGGGCATTTATATTTTAATACAGTTGGTTCTCCTTTAAGGTATTGGATCATTGTGGCTCGCAAGATTTTTTCCTTTATATCCAAAAAAGTGTCAGAAAAACAAGAAAAGCTTACTTACCTTCAGGTCTCTGTAGCATAAGATGTGTCACCTCGAGTTACTCGTCTACCATATGTAATCACCAGAGTGTACAGCCCTAACCAAATGCAGAAGGCATATATTCCTTGCTCAGAATTCTCCATGGAAATTAGCAGAATTCCCTAGCTGTTTTGACCCACATCCAAATGCCATAGTAATGCCCAGGAGGTGGGTTATAAGTACACCAGCTAACACATTTTACAGCCAGAAACACAGAAGCAGATATCTAGCCAGATAGTTTATTAGCACATAGGCTATTGGCCAAGCTAGGCTGGGTAGATTTTTACAGAAAGTGAAATGTTTCTTTAATAGACCAGCTTTATAGGGAAGGTGTAAAGCAATCTGAAGTTTTGTCAGAAGTAAACTTTTAAATATTTCACAAGCTTTATTTTTATGTAAATTTTAGGGTTATACAGATTCATTCATATGCTACATAAGCCTACAGCTAAAGTCATGTCATGTAGAAAGGTCTGTTTTGAACTGGTTCATACAAATCCAGACCCAATCTGGTTCACACCAATTCAAATCCATCATTTCTTAACCATTATACCATTGAGGGTGGAACAGTTTCTTTGATTGTTGAAAAATATATAAGTTATTCAATGTTCTCATTGTAAACAAATAGATGTGCAATGATGATTTTACTTGGTGTGTAAAATTGCCCATACATTAGTAGATTTTAAAATGAATATTCGTAAGAAAATTTGCTAGAAAATTCTCATCAGTACATTTAATGATATGCTGGACCGCAGTCACTCTTAGAAATTAGTTTATTCAAGAAAAAAAAATCCATCCTGCTCCTTCAAATTTTCTTTCCACTGCGGATGTCAATTTGCCCCCCAATTACAAATAAAATGAAAATTTACTAGAGTATTGCCAGATTTGGACTATTAAAACTACTTGAACTATTTACCTGGTTTTGCGGTTACAGTGGTGGTGGTTGTGGTAGGTGTTGTTGCTAAAAAGACAAAAGCTCATTTTTTATCAATGCAGTCTTAGAATACACAAGCTAGACATCCTAAAGGCATGTTTAAAGCCTAGCTCCAACCATGTTACACCCTTATTTAGGTTGTATCCTGTCACATGGGTGCAAGCTGAACTCCCCCCCCAAACCATCCCTCTCCTGACAGTGTGCAGATGTTGTTTGATCGTTGCAGTCACTGTCACTTTTGAAATTGATGCAGCTGTATGGGGCTCCATTCACACAGCCACATTATTCATTCACAGAGATCTGTGAATAGTTAAATGAACTACAAGCCCCATCTTCGTTTGTGGCGATCATTTAATCATATGGAACTGAAATGTTCAGCCTTTATAAGATATTATTTTAAGACTAGGAAAGAACCAAGAAAACATTCTGTCATGGATGGATCACAGCTTACCAGTACAATATCCTGGGTAAAAAGAAATATCATCTATAGCAACATCACTGCGGAAATCTTCACCTCTGACACCTTCAATGAAAATCTGTTGACAAAATTCATAGGGTTATAGCTAATAACCAGGACTGGGTTTATATTATGCCAGTGCAAAGAGCACAATGACTAAAAAGCACAATAACACACAAAAATAGATCACACCATTTTTAATAGTTTTGATAAAATGAATTTGGTACAAAAAAATACATTGCATACCTGGATAATATCACTTTCAATTAGGAAAATCTTCTCTAAATACCACATGTCCCCCTGATTTCCTTCTATAGTTGTGACAAATTCCAAACCATCATCTCTTAGTACGGCCACACTCAGCATCATGTATTTTGATGTTCCATACATATGATACCAAAACTGTAAGCAATGAGTTCCAGTGAAACAATTTGCAGGACTCTCCAATCTTGCAAAGTCTCCCTCTTCTGAAGTCTGTCCATTAATGTATAGATAGTAGCCATCTGTTTAGATAAAAATATTAATGCTGAAATACCTTTTCTGTTATTATTTATTATTTTGGGAGTTTTATAAACTAATAAAAACAGAGAAAGTAAGTAAATAAATCACTTACATCCTGTTGTGTGGTCAAAGGATGGTCCAGTAAAAGAAGAAGGGGTTGAACCACTCCAGCGTATCCAGTCCATGTTATCACTCTTTGATTGTTTCCAGTTACACAAGTTCACATCAAAAGAACAATCTATACGGCATAAATCTGTTTTAGGAAACAAAGATAACATTTATTTGTTACATCGTGTATAATGTATAATGCATGTGCAAGCTTTAAAGCTGAACTCCAGGCAGATATCATAATCACCATTTAATACAGCTATGCTTTCCATAAATTGGCTAAGTAGCTTCATTTGTTTTTGTATCAGCTTAAGGCAATCCCCTATACAGCACCACCCATAATGATAGAGGTAGGAACAGCCATCCAACCAAGCACACACCACTATATTCTAGAGCCAATTTAGCCTGACACAGTGAACATATTTACTGGAGGAATAAGCATAGAGGTGACCGAGTTGGCTACTGATCCATTATTGTCAGTAGGCTGGGATATGGAGGTTGCACTACTATATTTCATAGCTGTAACTGAGAAAGTTTTATTACCCTCTTAGCTATACATTGTGCAGGAGTATGTGAATAACAAAACTAACTGAACAGGATTATAAATATTTACATACAGTATAAGTATTTAAACTGTTTATTTAGCTGTCTGATATATGCAAATAAAGTGTATGTTACTCCAATATTTCAAATCCTGATATACAGTATGTCTGTGATACCATGTATTATATTTAAAAGTATCCAGCTCTTTTTGCATCGCTTCATTTTTCATTTGTATGAAATACATGGTGATCCTTACAGTCCCTTGCTTTCCTATTTCAAACTGATCACACTAGGCATGGAAGCACATCCATGGCAACATGGTTAGTTTTCTTCTTTGCATTGTACTCGGGAGCACAGTCTGCCTGTACTCTAGTGGTCAGACTAGTGCTGAACTGCCCCCATGCACAGCTAACATCTCACTCAGAACATATGTGTACTGCTCTTTCTCTGTGTCCTGTTGAAACATCCCCTTGCAGTCTCCACCCCCACCTCTCAAAGCATCTTATGCAGCTGAGAAAAGAGGTCATGTGATCACTTAAAGAAAAAAAAAAAAAGGTATTTAAAAAAAAAATAAATAAATATATATATATATATATATATATATATATATATATATATATATACATTTTGCCTTGCATTTTTATTTAAAACTAAATGGGCTGTTTTACAAGGTAAGGATTCACATAAACTTAAAATTGGATTTTCACTGCATCTCAGCACCGCAAACCAAAAACACTATTTAATTGATTTTTAATATTCAAAGCAAACTCCTCATCCATCCATGTCTCCATGCTTTATTTTGTTGAGAAATCACTTTGAAAAAAACTCCCCTAGCATTTCTGGCCATGGGCATCTTGAGTAAGGGAAAATGATTCATGTAGCATTTACTTCCTAGAATCCATCTGCCCTTATCTCAAGCATGCATGCAGAAGTGTGTGCTTAGCTGAGAAAACCCCTCCCCTCCTAAAGACTCCTGGAATGTATGACATCATTTGCCTAAGCAAGAAACCAGGAAGTAACTAAAGAGATGTAAAAAAAAAAAGGTTTAAACAAGTAAATATGATTTCCTATCTATTTACTAATGCTAGTAGCATGAGGATTAAAAATAATCAGTGTTGATTGGGAGAATGAAGACCCACTTTAACCAGTTCTGCATTTTAGATGCCTTAAACTTAATTTAAATACCTTGGCATGGGGGGGGGGGGGGGTACACCCTGCTCACCTTCCTCCTCTGCAGCTCATTGGCTGTATTTACAGTGAAGCTGGAGTCATTATGATGGATTCCATGCCACTAGCACTGATCATTTGTAAATTATTCTTGCTTTCTTATGTGATATAGATCTTTAAATAGTATAAAAGCCTTTACAATTTTGATCTGTTTACTCTGCAGCCCTTCCCCACACTTACTTAGATATATCCTTGATCAATAGCACTTGGATTACACTATTGGTGTACACTTCACAGTTCTCTTCTTAAGGCTGCTTTCACATAGGGGCTGCGGCCATGTTAGTGCAAGAGCGTTGCTCTTTTTAGCAGCACTATAGCGCTGTTTAAGCGCCGCTAGTGGGGCGCTTTTAACCCCCCGCTAGCGGCCAAAGGAGGGGTTAAAAGGACCCGTGTTGCAGCGCTTCCAAATCGCCTTTCAGGCACTTCAGAAAGGGCTGCCCATTCATTTCAATGGGCAGGGTGCTTTAGGAGTGCTGCATACAGCGTTCCCAAACCGCCCCAAAGATGCTGCTTGCAGCACTTTTTTTTTTAACATCCCGCAAACACACAGGCTTTCACATTCTGGCGGCATGGGAGGCAGTTTTCAGGCACTATTTCTAGCGCTAAAACGCCTGAAAACTGCCTCAGTGTGAAAGGGGTCTAAGTAACAGCTAAACTGATTAGTACCATTCTAACACCAGGGAATTTCAAAATGTCCCACTGGCAACTGGTACCTCTACTAATATCCTCAAAATTGGCCATTCTGCATCAATCCTTTTTTGAATTCTTTAATCTTTTCCATATTACAAGTAATTTACCTGGTACAGTAGATGGAGGGCTAGTAGTGGTTGTGGTAGTGGTGGTGGTTGTTGTAGTAGTTGTGGTGGTGCTTGTCACTTTCGGTGCACAGGTCTTAATTCCATTCTGGACTTGGCAAACTTCATTAGGTGGACAGGTCTGCTGCTTACAGTTCACTTGGTTGTTTCCCACACATGTGCAATGACTTTCACATTCCCCTTGCCAGAACGTCTCATCTTTCTGAAAATATGTGGATAAGTAAAAAATGTTATAATCTGATCAATAAATACGCAGTAAAATGTTTAGCACAATGTAAATATGGCATCATTACTTTCACTATTTGCACGATTGCTATGTTTTAAAGGAAAAAAACAAAAATGACATATGGAAAAACTGACCTGATAGTATTTGCCATCATAAAAGCATCCACATTCACTGACAGGAACACAAGTGTGTCCACTGAGCACAAAGCCATTATCACATTCACAAGCATCAGTACAAGGCTTATTGCAGTTATTTGGAGCATTCTGGTCCAGGCATGTGGCTGGGCAAGCACTGGTACATGGATTGTAGTGACTGTTTCCAGGACATGGGATAGCTGAATATAAATACATACAAAAATATCACTGAATGAAAACTGCAACATTATTGATTTGTTCTTTGCATATTCACTTTTTCTACAAAGATTCTATTAACCATTTCCGGACTGCCACACGCCAATATATGTCCTAACTTTGAAGAGGGATATCTTTGTTATGACAGCAGCTAGCTGCCATAACTCTGGTATCCTCTTCTTCGGCAGACAGTCCGGTTTCCAATAATAGTGGTCTCTGTGGTGAATTTGCTGCAAGATCATTTTATCGGCGGCAGGAGAGGGGCCCCCCTCCGCTGCTTACTGGAGCCGTCAGTAGCAGCAGAGGCAATCGGATCCTTCTCCTTCCTGGGTATGGAGATGAGTGAGGGGAAGATGGCCCCCTCCCGTCTCCATACCATTGCAAGGCAGAAGCGACGTCAAAACGTAACTTCCGCCCATAGCTCTTAAAGGGCCATTTTCTAAAAAATTTTTTCAAATGACAATTTTTTTTTTATTGCATTTTAGTGTAAATATGACCCCAGATCTCAAATTTAAGAGGTCCTGTCGTGCTTTTTTTTCTGTTACAGCGGATGTTTACATTCCTTGTTATAGGAATAAAAGTGACACAATTTTTTTTTTTAAAGAACAGTGCAAAAATAAAAAAATAAAAGGTAAAATAAATAAGAAAAAACGCAACCTTGTCCTGCCGAGCTCGCGTGCAGAAGCGAACGCATACGTGAGTAGCGCCCGCAAATGAAAACGGTGTTCAAACCACAAATATAAAAAAAAAATATAAAAAAAAATTGGGCTAACTTTACTGTTGTCTTATTTTTTTAATTCAAAAAAATGTATTTTTTCCCAAAAAAGTGCGCTTGTAAGACCACTGGGCAAATACGGTGTGACAGAAAGTATTGCAATGACTGCCATTTTATTCTCTAGGGTGTTAGGGAAAAAATGTATAATGTTTGGGGATTCTAAGAAATTTTGTAGCAAAAAAAAATCTTTTTAACTTTTTTTCAATGTATTAGCTATTGTACCCATTATTGTTTGTACTAGAATTTTAAGATAATAAATACTATGCTATTACTTTAACATTGCTATAATACATTTATTGCATAAGGAATTTTGCAAAGCCTTAAAACTTACGGCAGAAAGTAGAGTTTCTCCAGGAAATACTAACTCCTGCTCTTTGACAGGCATCAGCATAAGCTTCCAATGCTTTACATAAAATGCCATCCCCAAGTGCACACAGGTCAAATACACAGCTGTCAAAGAAGCGCGCTGGGTTGATTACTGAGTGACAAGCCTTGAAAGGACCAACTTTACTGGTTAACAAACCACAGAACCTATCGCCTGAATAGAGTTCCTCTGTCTCTGGAGGACATGGTGGTGGAGGTGTAGGAGGAATTGTGTTACATAATGGATCATCATCTTCAACCTGCCAGCTGTCTCCCAACTGATTTGAGTTCTGAGCTAGCTGTCCATTGGGCATCAAATAGTCGTCCTGCCTAATGTTGTTTAAGTTGCCACACATTCCACAGGTTTGATTGAAATAAGAAGTCGGAACATTAACATTCACTGTATGGTCAGTGTCATAAGACACTGTGAGGTAGAAATCGGTTTCTAGAATGACATATCGACCACTTTGTTTAACAGTCAGAGATCCATTGACCAAGATGACTGGAAGATTTCTCCAGATGCCATCCACCTAATAAGAAATAATATTGGAGATTATTATATTGAAAGTCATCGAAGAAGAACTTGAAAACACAACTACATGAAAATATATTTTCTCTGGAACTTACCATAATCCGACTACGCTCATTTTTAACAATAGTTATTTTATGATCATACACTTCCACCATAACTTTCTGCACCCATGACACACTTGGATTCCCACGGTGCTCATTCTTTGCTTCAATGTTAAAATATGGCAAATTGGTATAATTGCTGCAAACCTTGGAGAGTGTGTAAGTGCATATTCCCATGAAGTGGTGTGTTTCCTTATCAAAGGTGTCATAATGAGGATCCCCATAGATTACACAGTTGCCAAATGTGAGCTCATAGCAGCCAGGAACTCCATCCTTTATGCCACAGTATTTTCCAGGTGGACATGAAGCAGAATTGCACACTAAACTACCACCAGCAGAGGGACATCTGCATTTAGTGGAGCAAGCATCATCAGTCCAGAACTCCGAGCCTACCGGATAATGTTTATCATCTTCCCAGCATCCACATTGACTACTTGGTACACACGTCTTATCATAGAGAACATATCCCGAGTCACATACACATCCTTCTGTGCAGGGAAGATTGCAGTTTGATGGTGGTCCTGGTTTCACACAAGTAGCTGGACAGGCCGTTCCGCAGACCTCATAATGACTGTTTGATGGGCACTTCAGAGCTGTACACAAATTATAAATTGTCAACTGAAGAACATGACAAATATTTCTACAAAAGGTAATTAAACATGAGTCCTGCATATTTTTACAGACTTTCCTAGACCATATACACATAAATAGGTTCTGGGTGTTTAGCATAGGACTGTTGTAACATATGAAAATGGATACATAAGTTCCAATTACCATCCACAATATAAAACATCATTAGATTGATCTACAAATCACTGCTAACCTGTAAAATAAACTTTAGGATGTCTTTTTGATATAACCAAAATTATGTCCCCTAAGAACAAATTATATATCAGGTTTTGGGGTCAAAAAGAACAGTTTCTGTTTAGTAATATTTAATGGTACTTACGGCAGAAAGAGTCATTTCTCCAGGGACCTATTGCTACTCCATGAGCCTGACAAGATTGTGCATAGGACTGAAGACTGTCACACAAAGCACCTGGATCCAAATTCAGTTCACACAAGTCATAGACGCAGTTATTGAAGTAGACAAATGGATCTATAACACCATGGCAATCTTTAAATGGTCCATCCTTATTGGTAATTATTCCACAAAAGCTGTTGCTGTTGATTGTGTTCTTCTCATCATCTGTACAGCTTGGTGGATAAACCTCTCCTGGAGTGCATCTTCAAGATATAATGATTAAATTATTATGCAAAGAGCATTTACGTACTGCATTTCATACTAATACTATTACAGTATATATAAAACCATTTTGCTTAAAGTGGTGTTCCACCCAAAAAAAAAAAAATGCATGAATGTGCCTAAAAAAAAATTTAAAAAAAATTGGAAAACATTTTTTTTAACTCACCTCTAGATGCCTGTTGCTAGGGGGTCCCTCGTAGTCTGCCTCTTTCAGTGCCTGGGCTGGTGACATCATTTCCTTTCGGCGCAGGAAGGGCTCAGCTCTGCTCCCTCCCTCTTGTCAATCATCTGGGACACATTACAGGTCCCAGATGACTGAGTGGCCAATCACGGCGTGCAGCGCCGCTCGCACATGCGCAGTGGGTGCCCGGCTGTGAAGCCACAGACCAGCGTCCACAGTTGCAATGCCGGCACCGCCAAACGGAGGGGGAGATGAGCGGGCCTTCTATCCCCCGCATCGCTGGACCGTGGGACAGGTAAGTGTTCGATTATTAAAAATCAGCAGCTGCAGTATTTGTAGCTGCTGACTTTTATTTATTTATTTATTTTTTTAATGGGAACTCCTCTAAGTTATCCAATAGTAAAGGTTCCACTTTATTCTAAGATGACACCCAGATTAAAGGATTAATATGAACTGAATAGTGACATCTGACAAAGTAATTTTTATTAACTGTGCTAAATATATATTGGAGGGAGCAATTGTTAGGGGTGTTTCTTTTTTAAATGTTTTCAAAGCTCAACTGAACCCTTTTGATGCAGAGACATTTTTGTGTTTTTTGCACACATGTTTAACCACATCAACACCAGGCACTTTTGCCCCCTCATGCCCAGGCTAATATTCAGCTTTTAGCACTATCACACTTTGAATGACAATTGCACAGACATGCAACACTGCACCCATATTACATTTTTATCATTTTTTCTTTAGTGAAAATAACCCAAATCAGTGCACATTATTTAGTCTGTAGGAAAGTTATAGAGTCCACAAGCTATGGTATATAAAGCTGTATATATGAAAATTGATCTTCTCATTTCTTGAGCTCCAAAAATGCCAGGATAGTACAAGTATCCCCTAAATTAGCCCTTTTTTACTAAGTTTTAGTAAGTTTTTTGAAGTTGTAATTTTTTGTCACATTTAAAAAAAAATGAAGAAATGTTGTTTTTTCACATTTTAATTTATTTTTACATATTGTCACCAGGTGCAGTACAGTGTCATCATAACCAGTGCTTCAATTTTTGAATTAATTTTTTCTTTGCATTACATTTTTTTTTCTTTTTTTTTTTTTTTTTTTACAATTTTTTTTTACATACTGTGACCAGAGCAATACAGTGTTACTATAGTAACACAGTACTACTCAGGAAAGGTGATCAGGATTTTTTCTTTTACACATTGACTGCTTATAACAGTGGATTTCACTGATATAAGCAACCATTTTCTCGGAATTAAATGCATTTATTCAGTGTTTACTATTGTGATTAGTTGTGATTGTCCACAGCTAATCAAATGATACAGATGGGCTGTGATTGGCACTGTCTGTACCATGTGATCACTGTGACCAATCACAGCTAGCAACACAAATGTATGGCATGACAAATGAATGGCATGAATGGAATCCATCCATTGTGCACAATTGTCATGTGATCTGCTGTGATTGGTCACAGCAATCACATGGTACCAGCAGAAAGCTGGTACTCTAATCTGTCATTGGCTGTGTCTGTTGTACACAGTGGGTGAGAGATTGAGCCATAGTGTGGCCTGTGGGGCCCACATGATGTGCGTTTTGGTTCTGGGGAAGACGTCATTTGACAGCTGACAGTTGGCTTATCAGATGACATAGATCACATGTCTGACTCCCCCTCCCCCCACGCTACTGCGGATGTATGCCATATGTAAGTTGCATTGAAAGAGTTACATCAGCTTAATACAATCCAGTTCAAGTGCATCAAAATAAAAGGTGCTCAATGTCTTTATTTTTGCTTCATATCAAAAGCAGCTTTAACCTGAGTAGAAAAGTATGTTCCTTGTCAGCAGCTACAGTGCTCTCTAATATGCAGGAGGTTTACTCTTTTCTGATTACAGAGTTATAGGTCTGACTCAGCAGGGAATGTGTCAGACTTCTACAAAGAGATCAGTACTTTCCCACAGAGAGCAAGGATCTCATTCTTCAGAATGCTGGCATGGAAAAGACTTCTCTATTAAGGCTGTGGTGGTTGTTTTTTTTTTTTTTTTGAACAAACTGTAGCATTTTGCACACCTTTTTTTTTTTTTTTGCCTGGAATATATTTAGCAGGTTTAAACTGAACATTCAATTGGGCTTTAAATTCTAATGAAAAATATGTGACTAAAAATATTTTTTGTTTTAATCATTGTTTTTGTGTGTCTCTTTATGGATAATCCTGTCTTATATTTCCGATATATAAAACCATTTTGCTTAAATTTTGCTTAAATATTACAACTGTTATTAAAGTGGCTGTCAAATCCTAAATACATTGAAATTATTACCTTTTTATAACCAAATAAAATTGATTTATATGACCTACCTGGTGTCATTGTCCACCTGCCAACTGTTACCAAGACTGTTAGAGTTTGACTCTAATTCCCCATCTGGGTTTAGGAAGTCATCAGTCTTGTTTTTATTGAAATTTCCACAGATTCCACATACTTTGTTGGCATATTCTCCTGGAATATTCACCACCACTCTATGATTTCCATCAAACCTCACACTTACTCCAAATGCTGTTGTAACCACAACATCATGTCCACTAACAAAGATGTTAACACCAGGATGTAGGGTAGTGGGTAAGATTACAACTTTTCCATCCACCTGTGTGCACACAATTATGACATAATTTGTTGATGTAAAAGAAATGACAACAAGAATCAGTGCAATTTGCACACATATATTTATATATGGTAGACTGACCTTCACATTTCGGTTCTTCTCTAGTGTGATTCTGTAACCATGTACATCGACGTTGACATACTTGACATAGGACACCTTGGTGTTGCCTCCCCTGTGCTCATTGGCTGCTTCTACATTGAATTCTGCCAGGTGTCCATCAACTACACAGAGTTTAGATAATGTATAGGTACAAGTGCCCATAAAATGGTGCACCTGATTGTCAAAAGTGTAGTAGTGAGGATCTCCACTAACCTCACAGGATCCTGGAAATACATTAGGGGAAGCAACATGAGTCTATAACCTCCAACAACTTTTTTTTTTGCACCAAAAATAAAGAACTATAATAGAAGTAGAGTGATATATTAATTGTGTTTTTATAATATGCTAACAAATGTTTATTTTAAATTGTAAATAGAAACAGGTCTAAATATGTAAAATTATTTTTATTGGGTTTACTTGTTACCATAGTTGCTAAAAGATAATAGGTTTAAAGTAAAACTATAGGCAAAAGTTTTTCTAAATTTAGATTTGCCAATTAGATTAATTTCCCTGATCACCAATATCACCAGGAATGAAAGTGAGGGTAAGTCCATATTTTTGAGTTGGCAATAATGGGGACACTTGTTCCTGTGACAACTGTCTAAGTGTGGATTTCCTTCACATTGGAAAATATCTTCCCACTTCCTGTTGAGGAGTTAATCACTTCCGGACCGGCCACCATCGTTATACGTCGGCTGTTTGAAGAGGTTTATCAGTGTTATGGCAGCAGCTAGCTGCCATAACACCAGTATCCTCTTCTTCAGTGAGCCGGTTTAAGATAAAAGTGGTCTCTGCAGAGGATTCGCCATGAGATCCCTTTTATCGGTGGCGGGAGAGGGCCCCCTCCCACTTACCGGGTCCATCGGCAGCAGCGGAGGCGATCGGATCTTCACCCTTGTTGGGCATGGAGACGAGTGAAACGTCACTTCCGCCCACAGCTCTTAAAGGTCCTTTTTTTTAATGATTTTTTTTTTATTGCATTTTAGTCTAAATATGAGATCTGAGGTCTTTTTGACCCCAGATCTCATATTTAAGAGGTCCTGTTATGCTTTTTTTCTATTACAAGGGATGTTTGCAGAAGCAAACGCATACCTGAGTAGCACCCGCATATGAAAACGATGTTTAAACCACACATGTGAGGTATTGCTGTGATCGGTAGAGTGAGAGCAATAATTCTAGCCCTAGACCTTTTCTGTAGCTCAAAACATGCAACCTGTAGAATTGTTAAAACGTCACCTATGGAAATTTTTAAGGGTAAAAGTTTGTCGCCATTCCACGAGTGGACACAATTTTAAAGCGTGACATGTTGGGTATCAATTTATTCAGCGTAGCATTATCTTTCACTATATAAAAAAAGGGCTAACTTTACAGTTGTCTTAGTTCAAAGTGTATTTTTTCAAAAAAAAGTGCGCTTGTAAAACCGCTGCGCAAATACGGTGTGACAGAAAGTATTGCAACGACCGCCATTTTATTCTCTAGGGTGTTAGAAAAAAAATGTATAATGTGTGGGGGTTCTAAGTAATTTTCTAGCAAAAAAAACTGTTTCTAACTTGTAAACAACAAATCTCAGAAAGAGGCTCGGTCCTTAAGTGGTTAATCACTTCCTGCCCAAGGTACGTAAAAGGACGTCCTTGACTTTGTGCTGGTATATCTGAATGATGCCTGCAGCTACAGGCATCATTCAGATATCAACTTTTTCAGCTGGTGATTCCCTACACCATAAGAATGATCATAGCGGCTGTTCTGCCGCTTGATTGTTCTTATGGGCGGTGAGAGGGGACAACCCCCCCTCCCACCATCCTCCGGTGCTTCTACCAACTCACCGCTTCCATCGCTGAGTCGGAGAACCGGTCCAAACAAATGGCGCGTTTTTTTTTTTTTTTTATTTCAGGCTTCCCGGCCTAGAGGTGAGATGTGGGGTCTTATTGACCCCATATCTCATTGTAAAGAGGACCGATCATGCCATATACCTACTACAAGGGATGTTTACATTCCTTGTAATAGGAAAAAAGTGACCAAAATTTTTATTTTTATAAGTAAAGCATCCCTGTCCCCATGTGCTAGCACGCAGAAGCGAACGCATATGTAAGTCCCGCCCACATATGAAAACTGTGTTCAAACCACACATGTGAGGTATCGCCGTGAATGTTAGCGCAAGAGCAATAATTCTAGCCCTAGACCTCCTCTGTAACTCAAAACATGTAACCAGTAAAAAAAGTTGCCTATGGGGATTTTTAAGTACAGAAAGTTTGGCGCCATTCCACGAGCGTGTGCAATTTTGAAGCGTGACATTTTAAGTATCTATTTACTCAGCGTAACTTCATCTTTCACATTATGCAAAAAAATTGAGATAACTTTAATGCTTTTTTTTTAAAGCATGAAACAGTTTTTTTCCAAAAAAAACATGTTCGAAAAATTGCTGCGCAAATACAGTGTGAGATAAAAAGTTGCAACGACCGCCATTGTATTCTCTAGGGTCTTTGCTAAAAAAACATATATAATGTTTGGGGGTTCTATTTAACGTTATAGCAAATAAATGATGAAATTTACATGTAGGAGAGAAAGTCAAAATTGGCCTGGATGGCAAGTGGTTAATAATACAATCTCCCTAATGAGACACGAATGGTAAAAAAACACAACAATAATTTGTGTTATAAGTGCCCCTATTAATAGGTGCAACAGGGAGAATTTAAAGCAGCACCCTAATAATGAGAAATAATTGATTGCCAAGAAAAATAGTATTGACAGCTAAAACTGGATTTATGTTATATTTTTTATTGGAGAAGGTTACAGCGTGATTGTTTCCTTTCTTAATGCTCATTTGGCACTTGATGGAGTAAAGCCTGGGTTTTATTCAAATGAACCTGACTTATGAAGCTCCAAAAATGAATCCCTCACTTAGTACAAATGCTGCAATCCAGTGACTATACTGTATGTTGCAAATATAGACATCATTTTTTTTTAAATAAATAAGCATTCAAAGTCAAATACAGGTGGCTGATGAATCATTAAAACACACTTCCAAAGTCTGTTCAAAATGAATGAATAAATAATAAACTTACAAATGATCTTTAAAAACAACATATAAATAAAAAGTGTCCAAACTAATAGTGTCTTTTCTTTTTTTTTTAAAGTGGTTGTAAACTTAATTCATGAAAGTTGAACTAACACACATATACCACATATATCTGTAGTGTGTACTTATCTCTCTCCAAACCTCTAAGTGCCATTTCTCTCTGGTGCTTCATTCCTCTGTTATCAACAGAGTCACTTCTGACAAGTTCTCCAACACATGAGATAACAGTAGCTGAAAACTTGTGTCGGGGAGGGAGCTTAGAGGATGATAAGCAGGGAGCTTGTCTATTTAGACTACAGCTCTTCATGTTCCTTTATTCCTCTGCCTATGTGGAGGGGGGTGTCCCTTTCCTCCAATCAGCTCACACACAGTGTAAGCCCAGTATCCCCACCCACCCTTATGTACTGCTGAAAGAGGAAGAAATATTTTTAACACAATCTGCACATTCTAAAGAGTGTAGAAAGATGAAGACAGCAGATGTACAAGTAAAATGTATGCAGGAGGATTTGTTTAATCTCTGTGTATCATCTGAGGCTATTCACTTCACTGGGTATATGTGAGGGTTTACAACCACTTTAAATAGTCAGTAATACTGAATGCACCAAGTGACTCTTCAAATAGGGATATCTACTGCTCATATACAATAAACCCAGAACTGCTTGATTTTCCTTTTTTGAAAAAGTTGAGGCGACATCAAACTAGAAGACAATAAAGGTTTAAAAAAATTCCACAGTAGCAAACTGGTTTACCTGGCGCTGGAGTGCCTGGTTTTACTGTGGTTGTTGTAGAAGTGGTTGATGAGGAAATACCTGTAAAAGAGATTACAAATAAAGCCTATGTTAGTATTTTATTAATTTCGTCATCTTTCACATTATGCAAAAAAATTGGGCTAACTTTAATTTTTTTTTTTAAACCATGAAACTGTTTTTTTCCAAAAAAAACATGTTCGAAAAATTGCTGCGCAAATACCGTGTGAGATAAAAAGTTGCAACGACCGCCATTGTATTCTCTAGGGTCTTTGCTAAAAAAACATATATAATGTTTGGGGGTTCTATTTAACGTTATAGCAAATAAATGATGAAATTTACATGTAGGAGAGAAAGTCAAAATTGGCCTGGATGGCAAGTAGTTAACCGGTTCAATACAGGGCATTTTCACCCCCTTCCTTCCCAGACCAATTTTTAGTTTTCAGCGCTGTCGCACTTTAAACGACAATTGCGCGGTCATGCGACGTTGTACCCAAACAAAATTGACGTCCTTTTTTCCCCACAAATAGAGCTTTCTTTTGGTGGTATTTGATCACCTCTGCGGTTTTTATTTTTTGCGCTATAAACAAAAGAAGAGCGACAATTTTGAAAAAAAAACACAATATTTCTTACTTTTTGCTATAATAAATATCCCAATTTAAAAAAAAAAAAAATTTTTCCTCAGTTTCAGCCGATACGTATTCTTCTACATATTTTTGTTAAAAAAAATTGCAATAAGCTTATATTGATTGGTTTGCGCAAAAGTTATAGCGTCTACAAAATATGGGATAGATTTATGGCATTAAAAAAAAAAAAAATTATTTTTATTTTTTTACTAGTAATAGAGGTGATCGCAATTTTTTTCGTGACTGCGACATTATGGCAGACACATCGGACACTTTTGACACATTTTTGGGACCATTCACATTTATACAGCGATCCGTGCTATAAAATTGCATTGATTACTGTATAAATGTGACAGGCAGTGAAGGGGTTAACCACTAGGGGGACACAAGGGGTTAAATATGTTTCCTAGGGAATGATTCTAACTGTAGGGGGCAGGGACGTACAAGGGGAGGAGACCGATCAGTGTTCCTCTGTACTGGGAACACAGATCGGTCTCCTCTCAACTGACAGGACGTGGATCTGTGTGTTTACACACACAGATCAACGGTCCGGCCCGGTTAACGGGCAATCACGGGTGCCCGGCGGACATCGCGGCCGCCAGGCACACGCACCGGGTCCCTAGACGGCCGGGAAGCCCAGGCCATCATATGACGTCCACCCAGGATGAGAGATCCCATCTGTGGATGTCATATTACAATACGCGGGTAGTGAAGTGGTTAATAATACAATCTCCCTAATCAGACACAAATGGTAAAAAACATAACAACAATTTGTGTTATAAGTGCCCCTATTAATAGGTGGAACAGGGAGAATTTAAAGTAGCACCCTAATAATGAGAAATAATTGATTGCCAAGAAAAATAGCATTGACATCTAAAACTTGATTTATGTTATGTTTTTTATTGGAGAAGGTTACAGTGTGATTGTTTCCTTTCTTAATGTTCGTTTGGCACTTAATGGAGTAAAGCCTGGGTTTTATTTAAATGAACCTGACTTATGAAGCTCCAAAAATGAATCCCTCACTTAGTACAAATGCTGCAATCCAGTGAATATATAATGTATGTTACAAATATAGACATATTTTTTTTTAAGTAAATAAGCATTCAAAGTCAAATACAGGTGGGTGATAATTCACTAAAACACACTTCCAAAGTCTGTTCAAAATGAATGAATAAAAAATAAACTTACAAGTGATCTTTAAAAACAACATATAAATAAAAAGTGTCCAAACTAATAGTGGCTTTTCTTTTTTTTAATGTGGCTGTAAACTTCATTCATGAAAGTTGAACTAACACACATATACCACATATATCTGTAGTGTGTAGTTATCTCTCTCCAAACCTCCAAGTGCCATTTCTCTCTGGTGCGGCGTTCCTCTGTTATGAACAGAGTCACTTCTGACAAGTTCTCCAATACATGAGATAACAGTAGCTGAAAACTTGTGTCGAGGAGGGAGCTTAGAGGATGATAAGCAGGGAGCTTGTCTATTTATACTACAGCTCTTCGTGCTCCTTTATTCCTCTGCCTATGTGGAGGGGGGTTGTCCCTTTCCTCCAATCAGCTCACACACAGTGTAAGCCCAGTATCCCCACCCACCCTTATGTACTGCCGAAAGAGGAAGAAATATTTGTAACACAATCTGCACTTTCTAAAGAGTGTAGAAAGCTGAAGACAGCAGATATACAAGTAAAATGTATACAGGAGGATTTGTTTAATCTCTGTGTATCATCTGAGGCTATTCACTTCACTGGGTATATGTGAGGGTTTACAATCACTTTAAATAGTCAGTAATACTGAATGCACCCAATGACTCTTCAGATAGGGATATCTACAGCTCATATACAATAAACCGAGAACTGCTTGATTTTCCTTTTTTGAGAAATTTGAGGTGACATCAAACTAGAAGACAATAAAGGTTTAAAGAAATTCCACAGTAGCAAACTGGTTTACCTGGCGCTGGAGTGCCTGGTTTTACTGTGGTTGTTGTAGAAGTGGTTGATGAGGAAATGCCTGTAAAAGAGATTACAAATAAAGCCTATGTTAGTATTTTATTAATTTCTTCATCTTTCACATTATGCAAAAAATTTGGGCTAACTTTAATGTTTTTTTTTTTTTTTTTAAGCATGAAACTGTTTTTTTCCAAAAAAAAATGTTCAAAATATTGCTGCGCAAATACCGTGTGAGATAAAAAGTTGCAACGACCGCCATTGTATTCTCTAGGGTCTTTGCTAAAAAAACATATATAATGTTTGGGGGTTCTATTTAACGTTATAGCAAATAAATTATGAAATTTACAGGTAGGAGAGAAAGTCAAAATTGGCCTGGATGGCAATTGGTTAATAATACAATCTCCCTAATGAGACACAAATGATAAAAAAACACAACAACAATTTGTGTTATAAGTGCCCCTATTAATAGGTGCAACAGGGAGAATTTAAAGCAGCACCATAATAATGAGAAATAATTGATTGCCAAGAAAAATAGCATTGACAGCTAAAACTGGATTTATGTTATGTTTTTTATTGGAGAAGGTTACAGCGTGATTGTTTCCTTTCTTAATGTTCATTTGGCACTTGATGGAGTAAAGCCTGGGTTTTATTTAAATGAACTTGACTTATGAAGCTCCAAAAATGAATCCCTCACTTAGTACAAATGCTGCGATCCAGTGAATATACTGTATGTTACAAATATAGACATAATTTTTTTTTTAAATAAATAAGCATTCAAAGTCAAATACGGGTGGCTGATGAATCATTAAAACACACTTCCAAAGTCTGTTCAAAATGAATGAATAAATAATAAACTTACAAGTGATCTTTAAAAACAACATATAAATAAAATGTGTCCAAACTATTAGAGTCTTTTCTTTTCTTTAACGTGGCTGTAAACTTCATTCATGAAAGTTGAATTAGCACACATATACCACATATATCTGTAGTGTGTACTTATCTCTCTCCAAACCTCCAAGTGCCATTTCTCTCTGGTGCTTCGTTCCTCTGTTATCAACAGAGTCACTTCTGACAAGTTCTCCAACACATGAGATAACAGTAGCTAAAAACTTGTGTCGGGGAGGGAACTTAGAGGATGATAAGCAGGGAGCTTGTCTATTTATACTACAGCTCTGCATGTTCCTGTATTCCTCTGCCTATGTGGAGGGGGGGGTTGTCCCTTTCCTCCAATCAGCTCACACACATTGTAAGCCCAGTATCCCCACCCACCCTTATGTACTGCCGAAAGAAGAAGAAATATTTTTAACACAATCTGCACATTCTAAAGAGTGTAGAAAGCTGAAGACAGCAGATATACAAGTAAAATGTATGCAGGAGGATTTGTTTAATCTCTGTGTATCATCTGAGGCTATTCACTTCACTGGGTATATGTGAGGGTTTACAACCACTTTAAATAGTCAGTAATACTGAATGCACCCAGTGACTCTTCACTACAGCTCATATACAATAAACCCAGAACTGCTTGATTTTCCTTTTTTAAGAAATTTGAGGTGACATCAAACTAGAAGACAATAAAGGTTTAAAAAAATTCCACAGTAGCAAACTGGTTTACCTGGCGCTGGAGTGCCTGGTTTTGCTGTGGTTGTTGTAGAAGTGGTTGATGAGGAAATGCCTGTGAAAGAGATTACAAATAAAGCCTATGTTAGTATTTTATTAATTTCTGAAATTTCAAACAGGTAAAGAACAATTGCAGCACAGATACATGTTTCAAAAAAAAAAATCCAAACCAGATTTGTTTAATTATTGGGACCCAAAAACCCATATAAACCTAGAACTGCTTGATTTTTTTTTTTGAGAAATTTGAGGTGACATCAAACTAGAAGACAGCAAAAAGATTAAAAAAATGCATTATTTCTAGGCACCACCTCCACCTCCGCCTAACAACTGAACTTTTAAAGCAGTTGTAAAGGTTTTTTTTTCTAAAATAGCAAACATGTTATACTTACCTGCTCTGTGCAATAGTCTTGCACAGAGCGACCCTGAACCCTCTCTTCTGGGGTACCCCACCAGGCTCCTCCTATAGTTTGTGTTCTTCCATAGCAACTATATAGCAAGCTGCTTGCTTTTGACATGCACAGCCCAGCCCCACCCCCTGTTCTCTGCTCACAGGAGCCAATGGCTTTAACTGCTGCCTCTGTGAGCAGAGAGAGAGTGAAGAGAGCTGCTGCAAATGGGCACAGCACTGAATCAAGTTAGGACTGAGGTAAGTATGGGGGGGGGGTGTATAGCTAACACATCTAAAACACCATATCCAAAAAATGGTCAGAAAAACACGAAAAGCTTACTTACCTTCAGGTCTCTGTAGCATAATATGTGTCATCTCGAGTTACTCACCTACCATATGTACCGTATATACTCGAGTATAAGTCGAGTTTTTCAGCACATTTTTTTGTGCTGAAAGTGCCCCCTTCGACTTATACTCGAGTCAAGCACTTTTCTACAGCAAAAAATTTCATTTTCCGAACTGAATTTGGGGCCCCGTATCTCAGGGCCACTTGGTGCTAAGAACTCCAAATTTGGTGTGCCAACCCAGGGGAACTGGTACCACAATATATCCAAAGCTGGGGTTCCTAGCACCAAGTGGCCCTGAGATATGGGGCCCCAAAGCCGGTTCGGAAAATGTCATTCTCTGCTGCAGAAAAGTGCTTGACATTTTCTGAACTGATTTTTGGGGCCCTGTATCTTGGGGGCCACTTGGTGCTAGAAACCCCAGCTTTGGCAATTTTATGGTGCTCGTTCCACTGGGTTTGCACACCAAATTTGGGGTTCTTAGCACTAAGTAGCCCCGAGATACGGGGCCCCAAATTTGGTCAACTGTGTCCATCTGCAGCAATGTAATTTCGGGACCTTTTGGGTTCAGAGACCCCAAATTTTGGCTGCAGCTAGGGGGCATCTAGAAACCCTTAACTACCGAGTTTGAAGTTCAGGGGACCTATGGCTGCAAATGGGCACAGTGAGGCATGCAAATGGGCACAGTGATGCTGCAAATGGGCATTGTTGACCCTCTTTTCCACTTACAGTAGCTGTGCATTTCTCACCCTCGTCTTATACTCGGAACGACTTATACTCGAGTATATACAGTAATCAGCAGAGTGTACAGCCCTAACCAAATGCAGAAGGCATATATTCCTTGCTCAGAATTCTCCATGGAAATGAGCAGAATTCCCTAGCTGTTTTGACCCACATCCAAATGCCATAGTAATGCCCAGGAGGTGGGTTATAAGTACACCAGCTAACACATTTTACAGCCAGAAACACAGAAGTAGATATCTAGCCAGATAGTTTATTAGCACATAGGCTATTGGCCAAGCTAGGCTGGGTAGATTTCACAGAAAGTGAAACGTTTCTTTAATAGACCAGCTTTATAGGGAAAGTGTAAAGCAATCTGAATGTTTGTTAGAAGTAAACTTTTAAATATTTCACAAGCTTTACTTTTATGTAAATTTTAGGGTTATACAGATTCATTCATATGCTACATAAGCCTACAGCTAAAGTCATGACATGGAGAAAGGTCTGTTTTGAACTGGTTCCTACAAATCCAGACCCAATCCGGTTCACACCAATTCATATATATTATTTACATTTCTTAGCCATTGTACCATTGAGGGTGGAACAGATTCTTTGATTGTTGAAAAATATTTAAGTTATTTCATGTTCTCATTGTAAAAAAATAGATGTGCAATGATGATTTTACTTGGTGTGTAAAAAATGGCCATACATTAGTAGATTTTCAACTGAACATTCGCAAGAAAATTTGCATGAAAATTCTCATCAGTACATTTAATGATATGCTGGACCATCCTAAAGACATGTTTAAAGCCTAGCTCCAACCATGTTACACCCTTATTTAGGTCGTATCCTGTCACATGGGTGCAAGCTGAACCCCCCCCCCCAAACCATCCCTCTCCTGACAGTGTGCAGATGTTGTTTGATCGTTGCAGCCACTGTCACTTTTGAAATTTATTCAGCTGTATGGGGCTCCACTCACACAGCCACATTAATCATTCACAGAGATCTGTGAATAGATAAATTAACTACAAGCCCCATCTTCGTTTGTGGCGATTATTTAATCATATGGAACTGAAATGTTCAGCCTTTATTAGATATTATTTTAAGACTAGGAAAGAACCAAGGAAACATTCTGTCATGGATGGATCACAGCTTACCAGTACAATATCCTGGGTAAAAAGAAATATCATCTATTGCAACATCACTGCGGAAATCTTCACCTCTTACACCTTCAATGAAAATCTGTTGACAAAATTCATAGGGTTATAGCTAATAACCAGGACTGGGTTTATATTATGCCAGTGCAAAGAGCACAATGGCTAAAAAACACAATAACACACAAAAAGAGATCACACCATTTTAAATAGTTTTGATAAAATTAATTTGGTAAAAAAAATACATTACATACCTGGATAATATCACTTTCAGGTAGGAAAACCTTCTCTAAATACCAAATGTCCCCCTGGTTTCCTTCTATAGTTGTGACATATTTCAAACCGTCATTGCTTAGTACTGCCACTCTCAGCATCATGTATTGTGCTGCTCCATACATATGATACCAAAACTGTAAGCAATGAGTTCCAGTGAAACAATTTGCAGGACTCTCCAATCTTGCAAAGTCTCCCTTTTCTGAATTCTGTCCATTAATGTATAGATAGTAGCCATCTGTTTAGATAAAAATATTAATGCTGAAGTACTTTTTTGTTATTAATCATTATTTTGGGAGTTTTATAAACTAATAAAAACAGAGAAAGTAAGTAAATAAATCACTTACATCCTGTTGTGTGGTCAAAGGATGGTCCAGTAAAAGAAGAAGGGGTTGAACCACTCCAGCGTATCCAGTCCATGTTATCACTCGTTGATTGTTTCCAGTTACACAAGTTCACATCAAAAGAACAATCTATATGGCATAAATCTGTTTTAGGAAACAAAGATAACATTTATGAGTTATATCGTGCATAATGTATAATGCATGAGCAAGCTTTAAAGCTGACCTCCAGGAAGATATCATAATCACCATTTAATACAGCTATGCTTTCCATAAAGTAGCTTCATTTGTTTTTGTATGAACTTAAGGCAATCCCCTATACAGCACCACCCATAATGATAGAGGAAGGAACAGCCATTCAACCAAGCACACACCACTATAGTATAAGTATTTAAACTGTTTATTTACCTGTCTGATAGATGCAAATAAAGCGTATGTTACTCCAATATTTCAAATTCTGATATACAGTATGTCTGTGATACCATGTATTATATTTAAAAATATCCAGCTCTCTTTGTATTGCTTCATTTGTATGAAATACATGGTGAGCCTGCCAGTCCTTTGCTTTCCTATTTCAAACTGATCACACTAGGCATTGAAGCAAATCCATTGCAACATGGTTAGTTTTCTTCTTTGCATTGTACTCGGGAGCACAGTCTGCCTGTACTCCAGTGGTCAGACTAGTGCTGAACTGCCCCCATGCACAGCTAACATCTCACTCAGAACATATGTGTACTGCTCTTTCTCTGTGTCCTGTTGACACATCCCCCTGCGGACTCCACCCCCACCTCTCAAAGCATCTAAGTGCACCCTGAAGCTGAGTGACCAGCTGAATACTCCCCTATCAGCAATTGTTTGATCTAAACACAGGACATTGATTCATCTTTCAGTGTGTAGTTTGTTTGCTTTTAGTCAGCTTAATATATGTTAATAAATACAGGTAGTGTTGAATAAATGCTTTTGATGAAACAATTTAAGAATTCATTTTGGACAGAATTTGGGAGTGTGCTTGGATATTATTTTATTTGATTTATCATCCACTTATATTTTATTTTGAACATTTATTTATTTATTTATTATTTTTTATGGCTATATTTATTACATATATTCACTGGATCACAGTGTTATACTATAAGAGGGATTGATTTTTTTTGAGCTTCAGAATTTGGGTATCTGTGGGATAAATTTAAGCACAGCAGTTGTTATGACATTTGTTTATTATTATATTTTTCTTTGGTTCACTGACATACACTATTTGTCTAAGTAGGGTGGAACCTCAGATTGCGAGTAACGCGGTTTACAAGCGTTTCACAATACGAGCTATTTAAAAAAAATAAATAAATCCTGACTCGCTTTGCTAGCATTGTCTCGCAAGACGAGCAGGATTCAAGCCGCTGGGGTATGCGGTACCGCATCTGGCCAGAGGTGCGGGGGCGCCAGTGACGCTCAGAGACACTCGGAGGCATAGACAAGCAGTGGCTGTGGAACGTATTGTCTGAGTTTTCATTATTTCCTATGGGGAAACTCGTTTTGATATATGAGTGCTTTGGATTACAAACATTCTTCTGGAACTAATTATGCTCGTATATCAGTGCGGAGGGGTTGTATAATTATTAGTAGGGATGAGCCGAACACCCCCCTGTTCGGTTCGCACCAGAACATGCAAACAGGCAAAAAATTTGTTCGAACACGCGAACAAGTCTATGGGACACGAACATAATCAAAAGTGCTAATTTTAAAGGCTTATATGCAAGTTATTGTCATAAAAAGTGTTTGGGGACCCGGGTCCTGCCCCAGGGGACATGGATCAATGCAAAAAAAAGTTTTAAAAACGGCCGTTTTTTTGGGAGCAGTGATTTTAATAATGCTTAAAGTGAAACAATAAAAGTGTAATATTCCTTTAAATTTCATACCTGGGGGGTGTCTATAGTATGCCTGTAAAGGGGCGCATGTTTCCCGTGTTTAGAACAGTCTGACAGCAAAATGACATTTCAAAGGAAAAAAAGTCATTTAAAACTACTTGCGGCTATTAATGAATTGCCGGTCCGACAATACACATAAAAGTTCATTGATAAAAATGGCATGGGAATTCCCCACAGGGGAACCCTTCAGGTCTGGTATGGATTTTAAGGGGAACCCCGCACCAAAATTTAAAAAAAATGGCGTGGAGTCCCCCCAAAAATTCATACCAGACCCTTATCCGAGCACGCAACCTGGCAGGCTGCAGGAAAAGAGGGGGGATGAGAGAGCACCCCCCCTCCTGAACCGTACCAGGCACATGCCCTCAACATTGGGAGGGTGCTTTGGGGTAGCCCCCAAAACACCTCATCTCCATGTTGATGGGGACAAGGGCCTCATCCCCACAACCCTTGCCCGGTGGTTGTGGGGGTCTGCGGGCGGGGGGCTTATCGGAATCTGGAAGCCCCCTTTAACAAGGGGACCCCCAGATCCCAGCCCTCCTGCCTGTGTGAAATGGTAAGGGGGTTCAAAAGTACCCCTACCATTTTACAAAAAAGTGTCAAAAATGTTAAACTGACAAAAGACAGTTTTTGACAATTCCTTTATTTAAATGCTTCTTCTATCTTCTATCTTCTTTCTTCTATCTTCTTTCTTCTATCTTCTATCTACCTTCCAGACGAGAACACCGGAGGAAGAACCAGAAGAAGAAGAAGATGGAGGAAGAAACCGAAGGAAGATAGAAGATAGAAGATAGAAGAAAGAAGATAGAAGATAGAAGAAGCATTTAAAAAAAGGAATTGTCAAAAACTGTCTCTTGTCATTAACATTTTTGACACTTTTTTTGTGAAATGGTAGGGGTACTTTTGTACCCTCTAACCATTTCACACAGGGGGGAGGGCCGGGATCTGGGGGTCCCCTTGTTAAAGGGGGCTTCCAGATTCCGATAAGCCCCCTGCCCGCAGACCCCCACAACCACCGGGCAAGGGTTGTGGGCATGAGGCCCTTATCCCCATCAACATGGGGACAAGGTGTTTTGGGGGCTACCCCAAAGCACCCTCCCAATGTTAAAGGGCATGTGGCCTGGTACGGTTCAGGAGGGGGGGCGCTCTCTCATCCCCCCCTCTTTTCCTGCGGCCTGCCAGGTTACGTGCTCAGATAAGGGTCTGGTATGGATTCTTAGGGGGACCCCACGCCATTTTTTTTTTAATTTTGGCGCGGGGTTCCCCTTAAAAACCCCTTAAAAAATATAGATTTTGAGGTGGACCCCACGCCATTTTTAAAAAAAAATTTTGGCTGGGGTTCCACTTAATATCCATATTAGACCTGAAGGGCCTGGTATGGAATTTAGGGGGACCCCCAATGTCATTTTTTAAAAAATTTGGTTCGGGATTCCCCTGTGGGGATATCCCATGCCATTTTTATCAATGAACTTTTATGTGTATTGTCGGACCGGCAATTCATTAATATCCGTGAGTAGTTTTAAATGACTTTTTTTCCTTTAAAATGTCATTTTGCTGTCAGACTGTTCTAAACACGGGAAACATGCGTCCCTTTACAGGCATACTATAGACACCCCCCAGGTATGAAATTTAAAGGAATATTACACTTTTATTGTTTCACTTTAAGCATTATTAAAACCACTGCTCCCGAAAAAACGGCCGTTTTTAAAACTTTTTTTTGCATTGATCCATGTTCCCTGGGGCAGGACCCAGGTCCCCAAACACTTTTTATGATAATACCATGCATATAAGCCTTTAAAATTAGCACTTTTGATTTCTCCCATAGACTTTTAAAGGGTGTTCCACGGCTTTCGAATTTGCCGCGAACACCCCAAATTGTGCACCGTTCGGAGAACTGGCAAACAGCCGATGTTCGAGTCGAACATGAGTTCGACTCTAACTCGAAGCTCTTCCCTAATTATTAGCATCTGAATAGGCTTTGTTCTTGTATCAAGGATTGGTATGCCTGGTGTCCGCTCTTTCCTAGGAAAAGGTTAAATAAGTGCTAAAGATTTAAGGCAGGGGCTCTGCCTTGGTTATTTTGTACAAGGGATCCCTGAGGTATGTGTAGAGGCCTATGGACTGTGGAGGCTGTCTGTCACCTTTCCAGTGACAGTTTCTGTAAGTTTTTTAAATTGCAGGAGTAGGCCTCTGGTCCTTTTTCAACCGGACAGAATCCAGTGACCACCAAAATAGTATTTCCCATCTCAAACATAACTGGGATCTGGCCTTCTATTTGGTTAAAGGATTTAACCCCCCTCCCCACTCTATCCTAATAGAAAAAAACACAATTAAAAGTTTGGTCTTTAGATATATTTAAAGGAGACTTAAACTCAATGAACTCTAATAACTTCAAGCATTTTGAACCATTACAGTGACACCAAACTCTTCCCCAGTATGATATCCTTACAGGTCTAATAGATTTTCAGGGAAGTGGCGCTCAGCATACAGACTGCATAGATTTGTTGTCATGGGAAATAGAAGATCACATTTCCTAAATACACAAAAATCTCCATTAAATTAAATATAAATTAGTACATGAAAAAATAAAGGTAGTGTCTACCCTTCCTTAAGACAGATTGAGGGATTTATTAAAACTATAGAGAGGATCCGGAGCAGCTTTTCACGGTAACCAACCAGCTTGTAACTTCTACTTTGTTCAGCTACACTTTGAAAATGAAAGCTAGAAACTGACTGATTGACATACACAGATGTTTCAGATTCCTCATTGTTTGCTCCAAAAGTGCAGGTTTATATTAAAGGTTTCTAGATAAAATTTATATTAATATACTGTATTATAGACTGCTCTTCGTGTTTTTAATGCCCCAATGAACATAAACCATTGGAAAACACATGCACAATTGACAAAGCAAAATAAATTCTATAATAGCAAACTGTTTTACCTGGTACTGGAGTGCCTGGTCTTGTTGTAGTTGTTGTAGACGTGGTTGTTGAGGAAATGCCTATACAACAGATTACAAATAAAGCCTATGTTAATATTTTATTAATTTCTGAAATTTGAAATAACAGGTAAAAAATATAGCAGCACAGGCATGTCTTTCAGAAAAACATCTCCAAACTAAATTTGTTTTGATATGGGGACCCTACAGCTCATATACAGTTAACCTAGAACAGCTTGATTTTCCTTTTTTGAGAAATTTGAGGTGACATCAAACTAGAAGACAATAAAGGATTAAAAAATGCATTGTTTCTAGGCACTAGTTAGTGGTTTGTATACAGGTAGCTATAACATTTGGCTGTGATTTTCTACACAAAATAATGATACTAAGAATGACCTGTCATATAAGGCATTACCTGCTTCTGATTAAAGAACGAGTTAATGTGATGGTAATAGGTTGGACCATTACTAACCAAACAACTGTCAGGAACATAACTATATACTGTACATAACTGTGTATAAAAATATGTTCATACAGCAGCATGTGAACAACCAGCTTCATACAGTATGCAATGGATACAAGTGTGATCTGTTTTATCTGTCAATATCTGTCCAACAACTTTTGGAGCTCAAAAATGATGTGTAAAATGTGAGTTTTATGACAGAGTAGATAGGGCTGTAGATAAACAGGTTCAACTTATGTAGGAGGAATTGTTTAATCTCTGTATATCAAATGAGACTGGGCACTTAAGGGTTTACATAGACCACTGAAAGCTTTGAAAATGAAAGCTAGAAAAGGATTGGTTGCCATGCATAGCTGCTCCAGATTAAGGATGCTCCAGTCTTATTAATCCCTCATTTTTGTTAGTTCCAAAAGATCAAGGTTTATATGAAAGGATTCTAGATGAAAATATTAAATATATGATATTATATATGGTTTTTTATTTATGTTTTCAATGTCTTAATGAATGTAAGCCATTGGAAAACATTCTATGCAATATATGGTGACAACTGCTTATCCATCTCTGCCCTCACTTGTATTCCACAACATTGCTTTGGCCAGGCTAATTTTGAAGAAAAGTCCAGGTCTAAATTCTGATTCTTTTCCGATGTACATTATGAAATGCAAGAGGGGGCAGTGGTAAAACAATCAAGTAAGTAAGAAAACAGTCAAGTAATTATTTCTTACGGCAGATGGTGTTCTCTCTCCAGTCACCAACAACAATACCAGCATTTTCACAAGCAGCAGCATAGGCCTCTAAAGCATTGCAGAACTGATCTTGGTTTCCTCCAGTTGCACACAAGTCATACACACAGTTCTCAAAGTATATCTGAGGAAGAATGTGGGGGTGACAGTCCTTGAAAGGTCCATTGCCTGCTAATATCAGTTTACATTCATCTTCATATTTAATCTCATCAGTGGGACCACATGGTGGTGGATCAACAACGTCATCTTCACATCTAGAGAGACACATATTGATGTAATTTTAAATACTTATCGTCCACTACATATTTTCCTTAGAAACAAACTTAGAACTGTGCACTGCTTCCTCTGCATACAAAACTGGTCAAGGCACAGAAACACTCAACCTGTTCCTTCCTCTGATGCATTTTTATCCCCGGTGGGACTAAATCAAAGAGTCAGAGGAAGGAAAAAACAGAGTGTCTCTGTGCCATTTGCACAGTTACTGTAAGTTTCATATGTGGTAAAAGAATTAATGTGTTTCTGTACATTTGTGCTTTTGTTCCTACTGCAAAGGTGATGTGACAAATCACAAAGTTCTGACGGCATCCACAGCTGGATTGGGGCACAGGACCTCAGAGTGGTGTTGAGGAACATTACGTAAGAAATAATTCCCTTCATTTTAAATGTCTGCAAGCATGTACTAAAAATAATTTAACAAACATGAACCTGTTGAATAACTAATCATGACACCAATAAATGAAACACCCCTAAACTGGGGTTACCCTGAATGATTGGATATTATATTGCATTTGTTCACTAAAATTTATTTGACAAACAATCTCTCAAATATCATGCAATGTAAAAAACTACTGTCGTTTTATTCTACATGACCTTTACTTTCAGTAATTATATATTGTCTTGGGGGTAATTTTCAAAAAATGCAGATCTTTACATGTGTAAAAAATAGTGTGAAAAAGAGAAATATTGGTCTCTCTTTTATTTTAATTTCTTAGAAAAAATTTCTATGCGTGACCTATATGCATGTTATCCATGATATGGAGTTTGTCAGTAGTATCTCAAAATGACCAGCTATTACAAAGAGCATAAAGGTAAGTAACATGGCTGCAAAGACAAATGTACTAGACAACATACAACTAGAGTCCAAAATCTATAACAGTCCGCTTAAACCTAACTGAAAATAATAATAAATATTGCACAGCTGTACAATGTCGCTCCAAAGAACAATTATCAATCCCTCTTCTATAAAAAATATAATCCAAGTATGCAAACAATACATAAAATAAGAAAAGTGTAAAGAAAGTCCCAACAAGGATAAACCATCACCTGGAGGAAAGATTCCTAATCACCTTCAATAATTAAATTCACAACCTTAATTAACTAAAGTACTCTCCAGTACATGGATCCCCACTCCGATGAGCTTATAAGTTCCCATGGTTCAAATGGTCCGTTTTCTTCCCAGCGGATGGTTTCTAAAACATTACTCTCAGAAATAAAACACATCATAGCGCAAGATTGCTTAGTAGTAAACCCCCAATTAGTGCAGGCTGTTCACTCACATTTGGCCAGGTACAACACGCACATAAAACAATCAGAATTGAACACAGCTTTCCTCCTCCCCCAGGGGAGGAGCCAGTGACATCACCTTCGGTGTTTAACTACACGGGACGCGTGGTGAGGAGGAAAGCTGTGTGCAATTATGATTGTTTTATATGCGTGTTGTACTTGGCCAAATGTGAGTGAACAGCCTGCACTAATTGGGGGTTTATTTACTACTAAGCAATCTTGCGCTGTGATGTGTTTTTATTTCTGAGAGTAATGTTTTAGAAACCATCAGCTGGGAAGAAAACGGACCATTTGAACCATGGGAACTTATAAGCCCATTGGAGTGGGGATCCATGCACTGGAGCATACTATTGTTAATTCAGGTTTTATATTTAATTATTGAAGGTGCTTAGGAATCTTTCCTCCAGGTGGTGGTTTATCCTTGTTGGGACTTTCTTTACACTTTTCTTATTTTATGTATTGTTTGCATAATTGGATTTTATTTTTTATAGAAGAGGGATTAATAATTGTTCTTTTGAGTGACATTGTACAGCTGTGCAAAATTTATTATTATTTTCAGTTAGGTTTAAGCGCACTATTAAAGATTTTGACTTATTTTGTATGTGAAAACAGAGCACATTGGAATAGATGCAGCTGAACCTTTTTTGCATTAATTAATTAATTCCTTATCAGCACTTTAGTAACCTTTTATTATTAACATACAACTAGAGTTTCGTTATAAAAAAACTGATAACTAGAAAAGTCCTACACAAAAGAATCCCAGAGGTTTGGGGCCCTTACAATATTTGCATTGAGCATTCATCACCATTAATGTGAATATTTTGCCTATACTTACATCCAGCCTGCATCAGATACACGCCAGCTGTTTCCAAAGTCATTGGATGTGGGTGCAAGCACACCTTCAGGTGTAAGAAAATCATCTTGTTGGTTACCATTGTACGTGCCACAGAGGCCACACAGTTTTCCTTTAAAGTTCTCATTAACTTTAACAAATAGTTCATGGTCACCATTAAACTTAACTTCAAGACCAAAGTTAGTTTGTAGAACAACAAATGCACCACTTAAACCTATTGAGATGCCAGGTGCTGGGGTAGTAGGCAATGAGACAACAAGTCCATTAATCTAAAAATAAAATAAACATAAATTTATATTTATAAATATATTAATGATTGATTTGTAGGCAGAAAGGATCAGCATACATTTGTTGAAGTGTGTCATTTAGACATTTTACCTCCACCACTTTGTTTTTCCCCAGAATGATGTTAAGGTCATTGAAGCTGACTGCAACTGAATTTATAGCAGTCCAGGTTAAGCTTCCTCTATGCTCATTTCTTGTAGTGATTGAGAAGTACACACTTGTGTTTCCACAGGTCTCCACAACTGTATAATTACAGGATCCTTGGAAATGGTATAACTTGCCATCAAAAGTTATGTAGTGTGGATCACCGTAGATATGGCAGATGGAGGTATCAGCAGGGAAACAAGCCTTAATTCCATTTTGTACTTTGCACGCCTCATCAGGGGCGCAAGTCTGAGTAGTACAGCTCACGTGATTGTTTCCTTGACATGTACACCGACTTTCACAGTCACCCTTCAAGAATATTTCATTTTTCTGCAAAAATAAGATGCAATATTCCATAATATCTTAATACACATTATTCTACCCAAGTGTAAAAAAGTAAATTGCTGCAGTAAACATATTATTAAATAACTGAATCCCTTTGCAACAGAAATTAACTTGAGAACTGTTATTATGACCACTTCAATACCCGGCCATAGTAAAATGACGTCCTTGACTTTTAGGGGGGATATCTGAATGATGCCTGCAGCTAGAGGCATCATTCAGATATCATTCTTTGCAGCCGGCGATTCTGTGCACGATAAGAATGATCATAGGGGCAGTTCCGCCGCTTGATCATTCTTATAGGCGACGGGAGGGGATGTGCCATCGGGGGCCTGGAGAAAGAATCGGCTGGCGCCGGATGAGGACGATAGAGATGACTGGTGACTAGATGGTCACCAGTCATCTCTATGACCGTCGGAGGCCCGGGCGCAACGTTATCCCGGGTACCCGGAAATAAACAAAGCTGCTATCGCGCCTGTCAGCATGAGATCGGTGAATTTTTTTTTCCAATCTCATGCTTTCCAGCCTGGAGGAGAGATGTGGGGTCTTATTTAAAAAAAAAATAATTTAAAACGCCCCTGTCCCCGGTAGCTCGCACTCAGAAGCGAACACACACATAAGTCCATCCTACATATGTAAACGCCGCTCAAACCACACATGGGAGGTATCGCCGTGTGCATTAAAGCATGTCCAACAATTCTAGCACTAGACCTCCTCTGTTACTCTAAACTGGTAACCTGTAAAAAATTTTAAAGCGTCGCCTATGGAGATTTTTAAGTCATGAAGTTTGGTGCCATTCCATGATTGTGCGCAATTTTAAAGCGTGACTTGTTAGGTTTTTATTTACTCGTGTAACATCATCTTTCACATTATACAAAAAAATTGGGCTAACTTTACTGTTTTGTTATTTTTTAATTCATGAAACCGTTTTTTTACCAAAAAAAAGGCGTTTGAAAAATTATTGCGCAAATACCGTGTGAGATAAAAAGTTGCAATGACCGCCATTTTATTCCCTAGGGTGTCTGCTAAAAAAAACATATATATAATATTTGGAGGTTCTGAGTAATTTTCTAGCAAAAAAATTATGATTTTTACATGAAGGAGAGAAGTGCCAGAATAGGCCAGGTATTGAAGTGGTTAAAATAATGTGAACATACCCTTTACATTTGTCTAGTATTTTCTAAGGTTAAGGGAAAAACTACTGTTCAAATACTAATATACCGTGTACATTTTAAATTGCTATATCATTAAAGTGGATGTAAACCCGATTCATGAAATTTGAGCTGGGCACATATATCTGCAATGTTTTCTTATCTCTCTCCAAAGCCTTAAGTCCGGTAGCTTTTTCCTGCTCCATTCTTCTGTTTTCAGCATGATAACTTCTGACAAGTTCTCTGTCAACTGTGATAAAACCTGGCTGAACTTTGTGTCAGGCTGGGTGCTATAAATAGGTTACCAGAGAGCTGGTCTATTCACAGCACAGCTCTGCAAGTCTGTGCCTATGTGGAGTGGGGGTGTGTGCCTTTCCTCCAATCAGCTGTCTCACAGTGTATGGCAAGAATCCACACCCACAGGTGAATCAGGAAGAGAAAATTCTAACAGGACGTGCACTTTCTAAACAGTATATAAAGCTGAAGACAGCAGATAAACAGTACATGTAAAACTTATGTAGGAGGATTTGTTTCATCCCTGTGTATCATCTGAGGCTGTTCACTTCACTGGGTATATGTGAGGGTTTACATCCATTTTACATCCACTTTAACTGTCAATATCTGAGAAATAGCACAGCACTGACCTACATAGGCATATATATTTTACATTTGCAATAATATATTTGAATAATTTGTTTAGAATGATCACCAAATTTAAAAAAATTACATTAAAAGATAACATGACTTACCTGATAATACTTGCCATCATAAAAGCATCCACATTCACTGACAGGAACACAAGTGTGACCACTGAGCACAAAGCCATTATCACATTCACAAGCATCAGTACAAGGCCTGTTGCAGTTGTTTGGAGCACTCTGGTCTGTGCATGTCGCTGGACAAGCACTAGCACATGGATTGTAGTGACTATTGGCAGAACATGGAATGGCTGAAAAAAGGAACAAAATCCATTTATTATCATAGTTAATAAAGAGAAAGGAAATCCATCTTTATAAATTGTACACCGAGATTTTATTTTTAATCTTAACTAAATATATGAGTGGTTTAACATATAACTTTTTACACTATTTTATATGGTAAAATGCTTGAAAACTCTTCAAAGGATTATGATTTTTTTTTTGAAAAGCTAAAGAACGCTTACGGCAGAAAGTAGAGTTTCTCCAGGTAATGGTGACTCCTGCTCTTTGACAGGCATCAGCATAAGCTTCCAATGCTTTACATAAAGTTCTGTCACCAAGAGCACACAGATCATATACACAGCTGTCCAAGAAGCGGTCTGGGTTGATCACTGAATGACAAGCCTTAAAAGGACCTTCTTTACTGTTTAACAAACCGCAGAACTGATTGCCTGAATAGAGTTCTTCTGTCTCTGGAGGACATGGTGGTGGAGGTGTAGGAGGAATTGTGTTACATAATGGATCATCCACCTGCCAGCTGTCTCCCAGTTGATTGGAGTTCTGGGCTAACTCTCCATTGGGCATGAAATAATCATCACGTTGGATGCCATTTAAGTTGCCGCACATTCCACAGGTTTGATTGAAATATGTAGTGGGGACCTTAACATCCACTGTATGGTCAGTGTCATAAGACACGGTGAGAAGGAAATCAGTCTCCAGAATAACATATCGACCACTTTGTTTCACTGTCAGAGATCCATTCACTAAGATGACTGGAAGATTTGTCCAGATACCATCCACCTGAAAATGAATAATATTTGTTAAATCTTAAGCAATAATTGATTCTTTAAATATTATGAAAGATTGCAGAATAATCTAAGAAACTTACCAAAACACGACTTGGCTCATTTTTAACTATGGTTATTTTATGATCATAAACTTCAACTAAAATTTTCTGTATCCATGACACTGTTGGATTCCCATATCGATGCTCATTCTTTCCTTCAATATTGAAATACGGCAGAGATGTGACATTGGTGCAAAGCTTTGACAGAGTATAGGTACAAATTCCCATAAAATGATGAGTTTCCTTATCAAAAGTGTTGTAATGCGGATCTCCATATATAACACAGTTACCAAATGTGAGATCATAGCAGCCAGGAACTGCATCTTTTATGCCACAGTATTTTCCAGGTGGACATGAAGCAGAATTGCACACTAAACTACCACCAATAGAGGGACATCTGCATTTAGTGGAGCAGGTATCATCAGTCCAGAACTCTGAGCCTACAGGATAATGTTTATCATCTTGCCAGCATCCACAATGACTACTTGGCACACACTTGTTATCATAAAGGACATATCCCGAGTCACAAACACACCCTTCTGTGCAAGGAAGATTGCAGGTGGATGGTGATCCTGGATTGGCACAAGTAGCTGGGCAAGCTGTTCCACATTGCTCATAGTGACTGTTTGGAGGGCAATCCAAAGCTGTAAAATATAACATAGTAAATTTAGTTCTAATACCCAAAATATGCTTACAGTCTTACAGAGATATTTATTAAGAGTAAATAACCACAAGTGGAAATTTGTTGAATATATAGCAGTAGAAAAGACAGCAACCCATTAAAATAAATCAGATATTTTATACTAAACAGTGAAAGTACTGCTACACATTATTAACATAAACACAGACCTCCACACAGAAAAAAATATGTAATGCACCTAGATAGAAAGTTTTAAGGTGGCAATGCTTAACAGAGGGATCAGAATCAAATGAAGATAAACAGCCCAATAAAAGAACAAGGAAGTTGAAAACATTAGAACAACTAAGCTGAGCAATACACTTGGGAGACAACAAAATGATATCCCTAAAATCATTTGTCTTTAAAACTGCAATTTCCAGAGCAACTACCACATTTACACTTACGACAAAAGGTTGCATTTCTCCACGGCAGCACTACGGCTCCTGCCTCGTGACAGGCATCTGCGTAGGCCTGAAGATGATTGCACAGGATATCAGGGTCTAGATGTAGCTCACACATGTCAGTAAAACAGTTAAAATAGTACTCTCGGGGATCCACAATGAGGTGGCAGTGCTTGAAAACACCCTCAAAAGGAAGCATCTTGGCACAAGAGTCTTCAGTTTGAATTATATCTATTTCTTCTTTTGTGCAGACGGGATCAACTTTAATGGCTGGTGCACAACTGGAATGTCAAAGAGTTTGTTATTTGCAATTTATAAATCTTTGAGCAGTATTACTCTCAGAAAGTTGTACAGAAGTTTTTGAAAAAATAGTCTAATTTCCATTTTTAATAATTTGTTCTGTTTTAAAGAGGACTAAATAAATGTAGCACTTTGTCCCACCTTCCTACATGCTGCCTGAGACTACACAAAAAAAGAAAAAAAGACCTCTAAACCAATTTCAATAACTGGAGCCCTCAGTAGAAAGACACTAAATTCCAAATCTTTACCAATTACTACTGTTACTAGGCTAACACAGGAAAATATTCACGCAAAATTATTAAAGCAATATTAAAGTCTGTTTTTTTTCTTTAAAATAACAAACATGTTATACTTACCTGCTTTGTGCAATGGTTTTGCACAGAGCAGCCCTGATCCTCTTATTTTAGGGTCCCACGCTGGCGCTCCTGATCCCTACCTTCTGCCGGGTGCCCCCACAGCAAGCAGCTTTCTCTGGGGGCACCCAAGCAGGCGCGCTCCTGAGCCGTGGCTCTGTGTGTCCATTCACACATGGAGCTGCAGCTTGGGCCTGCCCTCTCTGTCTCCTGGTTGGCTCACTGACTGTGAGTGACAACAGCGGGAGCCAGTGGCCAAAAGCCAATAAAGAGTGTGAGTCCCCAGAGAACCAAAGCTCTCGTGGACATCGCTGGATCGAGACGGGGCTCAGGTAAGTATTAGGGGGGCTGCTGCACACAGAAGATTTTTTTACCTTCATGCATAGAATGCATGAAGGTAAAAAACCTTGTGCCTTTACAACCACTTTAAGAAGAAAAAACTTTTTTAAACTTAAAAGCAACCATCAATTTTATAACAAACCATTTTTTTACATAGGAAAACCCCAATATAGAAGTATACCTAATCCCACAAAAGGCCTTATATCAAGGATCACAAACTTGCTGAGTACCCTCTGTTCTATGTCCTTGTGTATGTATAACCAAACATTTTATTTTCCCAATTTTGATAGAGTAGATAATTATTAGGAATTTTTGTTACTTTCTGAAACCCTTTTAAGTAGATTCATCCTCTCTATTAGCCCTGGTGAGGGAAAATCCACATTTTTAACTTGCTCTGTCACAAAACAAGAGGTTAGGGAAAATCTACCAGAGACACCTGTTCCAGTGACAATGATCTAAGAGGGGCACTCTTCTCAATTTGTAGAGCCTTCCTCTCAGGAAGTGAAAGGGGAAGGAATTTTCCTACTTCCTTACTCTATCCAAAATGTTCAAAAAAATATTGGCTATACATACACTTTAGGGATGAATTATTCCATGTTGCATGCAGCTACAGAACATGTATATCTATATATATTTTCATCTGAACTCTGTTTTCCCTATATTTAAATACAAAAGTGCCCTTTTTCTCTTCATTGCTCCTTTACGCCAGTGGTAAGAATGTCAGTGTTGCGTGTTTATTCTGGTACAACAATCTGGTCATGCCAATATAAAAGAAACTGATTTGAGTACCTTGGGGTAGAAAGGCTTGTGCTCCATAAACTAATTTTTTTTTGCTTTTGATTAAGAACGTAAGGTTACAAATTTCTAACCTTGCTACTATTGTTAATCCTGTTAATAAAGAAACCAATTGGTCTGTAAAAAATACAATAAAAATGCATCATGCCCCTTCTGTGTAGAAGCATACCAATATGTATTCCAAGGCTAATAGCCTGAAGGGAATAGAAGGCTGGGCACTGCCATGGAGGACATGTACCAGTGCAAAAAATATAACAAAAATAAAAAAATACCATACAGATGGAAGAGGGTCTTTTCATCTAGCTTTAAGTGCATAAAATGTATAAATCCTTTATATAAAATTCTCAGGAAATGCCTTAAAGTCTCAGTGACAGTGTACACTGGCAGCACAATAGATCAAGGTGTCTTTAGAATGTTGTTCTTACCTTGTATCATTGGTCACTTGCCAGCTGTTGCCATAGCTTGATGAATCAGTCTCTTTCCCTCCATCAGGATTGAGGTTATCATCACCCCTATTTCCATTATAATTGCCACATACTCCACAAACTTTTTTTTCAAAGATTTTGGAAAGAGTCACTTCAACTCTGTGATCTCCATCATATTTGACTCGTAGTCCAAAGGCAGCTGTTACTTGAACATATTGACCACTCAGTCCAATATAAACATCTGGAGATAAGCTCACTGGAAGCTGCTGTACCAGTTCATCCACCTAACACATAACAACACAATATAAAAATAAAATGCTCAGGGACTTAAAGGGTAACTCCACTTTCTTGGAGAAAAATTATCAAATAAAATAAAAAAATAATACAGCAGGTACAATTGCTATACAAGTCATATTGTAATTGAATGTTATTAAACATTACCTCTTCTTTTCAATCTGCAGCTCTGCAAAATGCAATGCAATATGGCTACCTGGAGATGCTCTGTACACAGATGGTATACAGAACAACCCCCAGAAATGTAATTTCCTGCTTATGTGATTGGCTTACTGATTCTCCTAAATGTCTGCACTAAAATACTAGATTCAGATTTTGAGTATCCCCTGCAACAAAAATGTCAGGGAAATCACATTTAAAGAGATGCAGACCATGCCACTTACCTCGATAGAACCCTGCAAGTGCAGCAGATTCTTGATAATTATAAAATCACTCTCAGTCATATTCATTTTGAACATGGACTGAGACAAACAAACAGCTATTTCTTCAGAATAACAAAAGGAAGGAATCTTCAACATTGTTTTTTTTTTCACAACAAAAGTGGAGTTACTCTTTAACATTCAGAAAAAAAAATGTTGTAATGTTTACATATTTTTAAAAAATTCTAAATACTTTTAATGTAAACATTTTTTAGGCTCTTAGAGTGGTGGGAGCACCACAACAAAGGCTGTAGAGTTCAGAAAAGTTATTGTGTTAGGACACTTTCACACTGAGGCGCTGGATGCATTAGTGGTAAAGAGACGCTAATTTTAGCGGTGCTTTACCGTCGTTTTTGCGGTGCCTTTTTCATGCGCTTTTAAACCCTTTGTCGGCCGCTAGCAGGGGTTAAAAGTGCCCCGCTAGCGGCCGAAAAAGATTTAAAAAGCACACGAAAAAGCGATGCTGTCGAAACGCTTTGCAGAGGCACTTCAACAGCGCTGGCCATTGATTTCAATGGCAGGGGTGGTTTAGGAGCGCTAAATACACCGCTCCCGCACCACCCAAAAGATGCTGCTTGCAGGGATTTTTTTCCTGTCCTGCAAGCACACCACTCCAGTGTGAAAGTACTCAGACTTTCACACTGGGGCTGCAGAAGAGGCAGTTTACATGCGCTTTTCAGATGATAGTTTTAGTAAAAAAATGACAATCAATCACAGTGTTCAGCGATGTAATGCTTTTTCACATCACCAGCCAATGTTTACATGCAGTCTAAGTGGCAGGTTCCTCAACTATACTAATGTAAAGAAGCAGCCAGGAATCTTGGGTGATGTCATTAATCAAATTTGGTCATTGAAAGAATTTTAAGTAGCAATGTTAGGCCTAAATTTGCTAGAGACAAACGGCACAATTAAATTACTGCAGAGAATACAATAGTTTAAAACTGTCCAGCAGCAGGACTGTTTTGACCACGGTTAATAGACCTAACTGGTGTATGCCTAATGTTTATTTTAAGTGTGGAGAAAAAAAGGCCCTATCAACATAAAATAAAAATCAAGAAACCCCCAAAAGAAAACTCCAAAATACCACCCATGAAACAAAAGACCACTTTTTATTTTTACAACTTATTTAGATCTACATGAAAAACGAGTTGTTATTTCCATTTTAAATAAGCATATAAAAGCAAATACAAAGAAAAAAACCACAAATGTTGATAAATAACTAGAGCGGTTAGGGGAGGGGAAGTAGAGAAGGAAAAGTGAAAAAAAGGAGGAGAAAAGAATAGGGGTAAGTTATTAATTGTTCATCTAAATCAGATGACCTACAGTAACTTCAATGATCTTATAGAGAAAAAATATTACAAAAAATTTGGCCACATTAGTTTACCAGGATTGTGAACCTAAGACTTGCTGGGTTCACCTTGAATGCATTGTAGACCCCCAATCCAAAGCTCATCCTTGATAGGCAAGCAGATAAATATATGGTTGAAATACATATGTGTGTTATCCGCCAAGATGTACAGCTACTCTAACAACTGCAATGCAGCTTAGCCAGGTCCCTGACCTTACATTTTTATTGTACAATTTAGCAACATGGCTTGGTTAAAGACCTGCCCCCACCTGCGGTTGGACAGTAAAGGATTCACTTCATTTTATTAACTCTCCCCCACTATGTGCACACACTTTTGTTACTACTTTTGCTACTTTGAAAATGTCTCACATTTGATTGACAAAGGCTATGAAGAAAGATGTGGATGCTCAACTTACCTTTACAAGCTTTTGTTTTTGTAGTCTTATTTTGTAACTGTGAACATATATTGTGACTTCTTTCACATATGACACACGTGTGTTTCCTCCTCTGTATTCATGTCCGACTTCCACATTGAAATATGGTAACCCACTGTTGACCTCACACAGTTTTGTAAATGTGTAAGTACAATTCCCCATGAATGTATGGGGATAGTTATCAAATGTAACGTAATGTGGGTCACCATATCCACTGCAAGATCCTCCTGTATAAAAAAAAGTATGTGGTAAATACTGTACTGTATATGCTAAAGAAGAAGGGATTTGCCCTATACGTGATGATTGAAACAAACACAAGGTAATTTTAAAAGGTGTGGGAACTGTTCACTCAGCACAGTAAATAGTCATTGAGGTTAGTAAAAAAAAGTGAAGCTGTATCCATTTAAATGAATCAAACATATGCAAAAATTCTGGTATCGATTTCACTTTGCACATGATGGGAATTCACTGGTTCACCTTATTTACAAACATTCATTCCGTGGTGTGAACATACACTTTAAAAAGAGAATCATCTCTTCTCCTTTAGTAAATCCATTTTCATGTCTTAAAGCAAAATTATGGAACTGTAATAATGATAAACTATGTTTTTATTTCAACTAAATTATATCAGAACATTGGAACAATAAAGAAAAGAGGAAAAAATTACCTGATATATCAGGAGGAGATGTTGGGTTTGTAGAGGGTAGAGAGCTTGGTTTTATTGTTGAAGGAGGAGCCTCAGTTGTTATACCTATAAAAAAAATGTAATTGATTTTAATGTAAAAAAGTCCATTACAAAGTAAAATTGCCTTAGAATAATTTTATAAAAGAAGAGTCATTTTCACTAATATTTGGTTTTTGAATTGCACGATAAATATGAAAGATCTGTCAATTACAATACAGTACTAAGGGGTACAAATATGTTATAATTGGGGTTCAGTTAAGGGATTCAGTTAAAAAGGACCAGTTCACAACACATGCAGCCCAGTGCATTTTTTTCTGCATCAAACATGCTTGGAAGGTAGGCTATATGGTTTCCAATGGCATATTTCACACCAATGCGGTGTGTTCCAGGGCGTTCTAGTTCCAGTAAAAAAGTAGAACATGCTGCATTTTTCATGCACTGGACTGTACTGGAACGTGGTAAAACGCATCAAAAATGCACCAGAATGCACTGGAAAGCATCAAAATGCACGAAAAACACACCAGATCCCAGTACAGTGAAAAAAAACTGAAAAAAAGAAGAAATCATCTGGAATGCATCCGGAAATGCATAAAAAATGCGTCGGAATATGTATACATATATATATATTTTTTAAATGTGCATGCAGAAATGCATCTGGAATGGATCTAGAGTGTGTGAATTGACCCAAAATCACTATAAGGGCTGGTTCACCCCACAAACATGCACTCCAGATCCGTTCCGGATGCGTTTCTGCATGTACAGTTTTAACGTGTTTTTAGCGCATTCCGGTGTGTTTTTGATGTGTTTTCGGATGCATTCCAGATGCTTTTTTTCTTTCTTATTCCTGTTTTTTTTCACTGTACTGGGGTCCGGTACATTTTGTATTCGCATTTGATGCGTTCCAGTGCAGGACTTACTTACTCTACTTTTTTTTTGGAACTGACCGCACTGGTGTGAGCTATGCCATTGGAAACTATATAACCAACTTTGCATGCATTTTCAATGTAGGAAAAAAAAATCCACTGGACTGCATGTGGTATGAACTGGCCCTTAAGGATTTTGTTTTATCACATTTTCTAGTTAAATGGAAGTAGTACATGTTGAAAGAAAAGTCAGTTTACTACAAACCATCTGTTTAAATGCTAACTGGTAGTTTATGAAACACAGTAAATTCATACCACAAGGTCCATTCTTCACTCCAATGTTATCAATTGCTATATCTCCAAATTCTGTTAGCCCTCGAATAGCTTCAAAAATGACCTGTTAGTTAGAAGAACAGACAAAATGTCAGGGAGAGACATGCCTACTGTCAAATAAACAGTTAGAAATATGTTAGCTGCCGTTGCTGATACTTTCTGAAAATGCTAGTTGCTTGATGTCATGATGATGTTAAGTCTTTACTACTTTCTGATTCACTGATTAGTTGAAGTATAGAGATAGGTAATTCCAATCTGTATACCAGCAGTGGTTGGCCTCATCTTTCTTAGGGTGTGGGTACTCTACCATACCATATACATTCATGTTTGAACTCTAACTCAAATTATAATTGATATTAGAATATGCTGTAACTGTCTACATGTTTAAATAACCACTAACAAAATCTGCAGAATGAATGTAATATCAGTTAGTACAGTATAATAGAGTATAAATAATAATCAGCACAGCAATTATCATTAAGGTATGATAGACTTATATTAGTGGCCTTTGGCCGTGACGTCACTAGAGGGTGCTATGTCCTACTTCTAAGACCAAGACTTTTCAAAAAAACTCTCTCTTATTTTTGGTTATAAAACATCCAATAAAAATGCCAGGACAGTACAACACCTCCAGGTAAATTCATTTTTTGCCACAATTTTTGGAAAATGAAGTAACATGCTGAGGTGGTTAATACATGGAGCTTGTAATAGTACACTACATACAGCACATCGTTAATGTACAATTAACATACACAGGGAAAGAAAGAGATGAAGGGGTTAATATACAGGTCACACACAGAGGAAGATGTGTAGGAGAAGAGGAGAGGCGACACATAGAGGATCAGATGTGTAGGAGAAGAGGAGAGGAGACACATAGAGGATCAGATGTGTAGGAGAGAAGAGGGGGGTGAAAGGGTTAAAAAAAAATCTTACAGTCACTAAGAATTAATGAATGAATCTGCTACTGCTGCTACAGATCCATTTACTCATTTCTCATCAAAGATCACTACTATTTCCTCTACTTCCTCTACTGCAAATGAAAGGGTAGGGGCCAACAATGTAAAAAGTAGTGTGTTTACGTTAGGTCATCACACGGTACAAAGCAGTGGCGGTACATCCATAGAGGGCACAGGAGCGCCACCCCCTCTCTCCTGCATCTGTCAATCTTCAATAGATAGATTCATGCATCCTTGTCGGGCGCCGTGCATCTCAATTACAGCAGTGGGGGTGTTTTTGGAAGTGCCTGATTAGAGCCATCAGCTCTAATAGGCATCCTGATTAGAGCCGTGGGCTCTAATAGGCTTCCAAATTGGTAAACAGCGGGCGCACTGCTGTGTGTTCACTGCTTACGTAGTGCTGGCACAGTCGTGGCAATTTATGGGTACAGTGACTGCGTTTGATGGTACAGTGGCTGCGTTTGATGGCACAGTGGCTGCGTTTAATGGGCACAGTGGTGGAAATTTATGGGTACAGTGGCTGTGTTTGATGGCACAGTGGCTGCATTTGATGGCACGTTGGCTGAGTTTGATGGGCACAGTGGCTGCATTTAATGGGCACAGTGGTGGCAATTTATGGGTACAGTGGTTGCGTTTGATGGCACAGTGGCTGCATTTGATGGCACAGTGGCTGCGTTTGATGGGCACAGTGGCTGCGTTTAATGGGCACAGTGGTGGCAATTTATGGGTACAGTGGCTGCGTTTGATGGCACAGTGACTGCGTTTGATGGCACAGTGGCTGCGCTTGATGGGCACAGTGGCAGCGTTTGATGGGCACAGTGGCTGCGTTTGATGGGCACGGTAGCTGTGTTTGATGGGCACAGTGAGGCTGCAATTGATGTTTTTTTTTTTTTTCAGTTTGCGCCTCCCCAAAAATTTGAGCACCAGCTGCCACTGGTACAGAGCCGTTAAAGGGGTTGTAAAGGTATTTTTTTTATTTTTTAAAAATAACAAACATGTTATACTTACCTTCACTGTGCAGTTCATTCTGCACAGAGTGGCCCCGAACCTGGTCTTCTGGGGTCCCTCGGCGGCTGTCTCAGCTCCTCCCCGCAATAATTAACCACCTTAATGCGAGCTCCCTCGCATGGTGGTTAGTTATTGCGGGCGCGCTCCCGTGATACAGCCGGCGGCTATAGCCGCTCGCTGTATCACTCGGCCCCGCCCCCCAGCGCGCCGCGTCATTGGATGTGATTGACAGCAGCGCGAGCCAATGGCTGCGCTGCTTCCAATCCATCCACTGTAGCCAATCAGCGGCCAGGCTGAGCAGCGGAATCGAGGACGTGAACGAGCAGCCAAATTTCGAGGGGTCAGGTAAGTAAAACGGGGGGGCTGGGGACGGCGGTATTGTTAGTAGTTTTTTCACCTTAATGCATAGAATGCATTAAGGTGAAAAAATGTTTACCTTTACAACCCCTTTAAGATCGGCTCTGTAAACTGCGTCTGTGAACCAAGCATTCCAAGCCATGAATGGGTGCAACGGCTGCCAATGGGTAATTTCCTCGTGGCATTTTTTAAACAGCACTAGGGAAAAAATCAGTGCGCCACTCTGCTGCTCATAAATATACAGCAGTAATGTAATGGTTAGTGGAATTATAACAGTGTTTAGGCTGACCACACATATTGTGATCTGAACATACCACAATGTAAAGTAAGAGCATGCCAGACTACATAAAAAATGTGCAGGTAGATCCTCACATTACTTGATAAGTTTAAATGACAGATGGTATATTTATTGTACATTCAGATTGTGTTATGTAGGGTCAACAAACATATAACTGAAAAATAAAAGAAATATAGACTGTAACTGTCTATGAGTGACAATTTAAAAAAAAAAAAAAAAAAAAAAAAAAACAAAACACATTATCTTTTACTTTTTACTATAATAAATATCCAAAATAAAAATAAAAAAAAAAAAAAAAAATTTTTTCCTCAGTTTAGGCCGATATGTATTCTTCTACATATTTTTGTTAAAAAAAATTGCAATAAGCGTATAATGATTAGTTTGCGCAAAAGTTATAGCGTCTACAAAATAGGGGATAGATTTATGGCATTTTTATTATTATTATTTTTTTTTTACTAGTAATGGCAGCGATCAGCGATTTTTATCGGGACTGCGATATTAAGGTGGATAAATCGGACACTTTTGACACATTTTTGGGACCAGTGACATTTATACAGTGATCAGTGCTATAAAAATGCACTTATTACTGTATATATGACACTGGCAGGGAAGGGGTTAAGGGAGCGATCAAGGGGTTAACTGTGTTCCCTAGGTGTGTTCTAACTGTAGGGGGGATGGGACTGACTAGGGGAAGAGAGAGATCGGTGAGAGAACCAGGATCTGTGTGTTTACACGCACACATCCCCATCCAAATTCTCATTCTGTAACGAGCAATCGCGGGTGCCCAGCGGTCATCGCACCCGCCAGGCACTCACATCAGGCCTCTGCGTGCCTCCGGAGGCGTCTTAAAGAGCCAAAGTACAGCTACGATGGCTCACGCAGGGGAAGCCAACCTGCCGCAGTATAGTATATTATACTGCGGTGGCTGGTCCAGGAGCGGTTAAAGACTGAGATTTTGAAAATTGTTTTTTTTTACTTTCTGCTATATATCTAATAATTTTTTTTAAAATCTAGTTTCTTTAAAACATTAAGGCCAAAATGTATTCTGCTACATATCTTTGGTAAAAAAAAAAAATTCTACAAACTATGGTATATATACTGGAATTAATTTTTTTATACTAGCAAAGGCGGTGATCGGTGACTTATAGTGGGACTGTGATAGTGCAGCGGACAATCTGACACTAACTGACACTGGGTTGGAACTGACTAACTGACACTGACTTCACCAGTGACACAGTAATCATTGATAATACTGTCACTGTACTAATGACACTGACTGGGAAGGGATTAACTCCTTGGGTAATCAAGGGGTTAAGTGTGTGCCAAACAAGTGTTAATGTGTGTAATATGTGCTGCTTTTTACTAAAAATCTCTGCTGCTTTGCAGGGAGAAGAAACAAAGAGATTGTTCCCTCAACAATTCCCTCCCTGAATCATTAGCTGGGACCTGCTGACAAAATCCTGCTGTGTTAAATAACAGTTCCCTGTACCCTGGTACATTACTGTGCCTGTAGAAGTCATCCATCTGCAATACAGTCCTAGAGGACTAAAGGGGCCCATTTTTAGCTTTGGATAAAGTCAAGGATGCAAAGATTTGCTATTCGGATTTTCATTGCTGTCTGTAATACAACTGAGATTTTTTGTTCCTATCTGGATGATCACCCCAACTGGGACAAAACAACAATAAAACTCTGACAAAGCTTCTAACCATTCCCCTCACTTAGTGAAGCTTAAAAAATATTGTTCCCCACTGCTTCAGATTTAAAGAGAGAAAGTTTATTTTTCAACAGTCAAATTTAAATAAAAATGTAACTTTAGAGAAGTAAAATTGTTTACCTGAATAGAGTTCTGTCTTGGTGATAGAAATGTCACTGAGCCATAAAGCCAATCTGGACCTTGATGTCCTGTCCTTCCCCAAACTTCATGTGTGCCTGTGCCATCTTTTACTATAACTTTTAACTGATGTCCAGTTTCTGTTCCACTCATGTGATACCAAAAATCTATACATACATCACTATGGATGGACAGGATTGTGCTGTCAAGCCTTTGATTGTCCCCTGGGATGAGATTAGTTGCCTCTTGATAGAGGTAATAACCAACTTAAAAAAAAGAAAAGAGTTATTAGCTTGGGAAAATGTGTATATCATTGCCTACATTATTAGAAGTAATATTTGTTTTTAACTATATATCACTTCAAATTGGCATGGTTTCCTTTTAAAAATTCTCAACATTTCTCATAAATGCAGGAGCCCTAGTTGGAGAACTCCTAAGACTGTGATAAGATATAGAAACTCATTAACCTTTTACCAATAAACTACATGAGATGTAACAAAATCTTGAATTTTGAGAATAGTGCTCATTAATCTTTCATTTTAAACTGACTGTGGAGAAATTGTGTAGGACAGATAGCGATAAAACTGTAATAAAAATAAATCTGTCCTGCCAAACATTTTTAAAGGAGAAATAGGGCCAAAGCTCTTCTGATCCTACTTATCCTGTTGATCACAGGAGTCCACTTAGTTCTGAACTACTGTGATCCTGCTAAAATCCGTTGTTGGCTGATGTCACTTAGCCAGTTCAGGCTCTGGAGGGATCCCAACTTTAATGTCTAGATCAGGGTTCTCCAACTGGCAGCCCTCCAGCTGTTGCACAGCTACAAATCCCATCATGCCTCTGCCTGTGGGAGTCATGCTTGTAACTGTGAGCCTTGCAATGCCTCATGGGACTTGTAGTTTCACAACAGCTGGAGGGCTGCCAGTTGGAGACCCCTTGTCTAATGTCTAGATCAGGGGTCTCAAACTGGCAGCCCTCCAGCTGTTGCACAACTACAAATCCCATCATGCCTCTGCCTGTGGGAGTCATGCTTGTAACTGTGAGCCTTGCAATGCCTCATGGGACTTGTAGTTTCACAGCTGGAGGGCCGCCAGTTGGAGACCCCTGGTCTAGATCCACCCAGATGCCTGGACTGGCAGATGGATCAGCCTCTGCTGTTGAGAGCCTGAGCCAGCCGCTCACCTGTCCCACAGCCCGGAGCTCCAGTGAGCACTGACAGTCACCGTTCTCTGTACACTGATGATAGAGAACTGAGCGATCAGTGGTCTTTAATCGCTTGATTCTCGGTCTTAGAAGCAGTGGGAACAGATGCAGTATTGGACCGATGCTGCACCCACTTATGTGAACATGATTGTGTGTTTTTTAATCCCACGCTTCTCTTTTAAAAGAATAATGATTTCATGATATGCTGAATTGATCTTACATCCATCAGGATAGTCCCCATTTGGACCTGTATCTAGTGTTGGTGTGTTTCCTTTTGCTCTGATCCAGTCTGCCTGATCAAGTTCACCATAGCTTTGCTTCCAGTCACAAAGTGGCCTAGCATTGTCATTGAAGTTGCAATAACTTATATAATCTGAAAAACAAAGTAAAAGTAAATATTTATTAGTATAGACACGGCACCTGGTCAGCATGCCCTTACTCTCATCATAATTATACAAAGAATTAATATTTACATTGAAAAAAATGAATTATTTTTTTACTCAAAACCTGGAGTTCTCATATAAATTGTACATATTAAACTGCCCACTCATGGAGGCACACAGTTTTCATCCACACGTATGTCTGTATAAAGTCAAAATGCGTACTTAAAAGTCTGTGTCTGCACCACCGTTGTTGCCTAGTAGCACTTTGTGTTTAGATTTTCCCCTGGCCTTGAATTAACCAATCATAAGGCAGTGGAGATGGCACAGATGTAGAATGACCTTGGCCATTAGTGATTCTGAACGACTAAGGGCCACGGTCATTCTGCATCTGCAAAACTGCCACTGCTGAGTGAATGATGGATTTAGGGTCGGGGGAAAATATAAACAAAAAAAGAGCTACTAGGCAATGGTGGTGGCACATACACATGTAAAATACTTAATATGATAAAAACAGACTACGATGCAAAATATTTAAATTAGATTTATCTTTCAGCAACACTGGGGAACACAGAGCACAATGCAGCCATGGGCATGGCCTACAATATTGCTGCGTTCAGATCTATATAAAACTGTATGCCGCATGGATCAGAATGCAATGTTGTATATGCCTGTGTGAATAAGCCATTACAAAACAAGTCCCATTTTTGGTGAGTCTGCTTTATGATGCTTTTAGAAAAGTGATGTCATTGGCAGAGGAGCTAAATGCTTTTAGCTATACTGCTGAATGACCAGCATGAGACCAACTCTTCTTATTGTCAGCCTCATTTGCAAACAGACACCTGAAAATGACACCCACATACATGCATACACATACTGTACACCAAGGAGCAGAAAGATAAATTGGACTTTGTTGAGGAACACAGCACACTAGGTCCTGTGTAGTCTATGAGGAGTAGAGAATGCTTGAAATTAATGTACATCTAGCTTAGTGAATAATGGGAAGCTGTGTTATATACCCAATCATTTGTAAGGGGGACATGTTTAATTTTGCTTGCATATGCCCGGGTGATTGTGATCCTAGCTTCACCTTGATGCAGAACTAATAGCAAAACTTTTCCCCAAACCGCCATTGGGGAGATTTACCTTCACTTCTTGTCCCATAGCCAAAACAGGAGAGGAGATGCCTTCAAAGAGATGGAATCCCTGATTGTCACCAGGGTCAACAGAACATGCGTTCCTTTGACAGTTTTTGACAATTCCTTTATTAAAAATTAAAAAAAAAAACAATTCCCCCCGATGTAGATCTATCATTTTTTCTTTTTCCAAGCAGTAGCAGTGGCATAGTGATTGATGATAGATCTACATCGGGGGGCATTTTTTTTTTTTTAAATAAAGGAGTTGTCAAAAAACTGTGTGTGTGTGTTTATTTCTATTTGACTCTTTTTTGGATGAATGAGTAGGGGTATAATGCCCAGGGTTGTGGGGAAGGGACCCTTGTCCCCACTGCCCCAAAGCACCCCCCCATGTGGAAGGCATGTGGCCTGGTATGGTTCAGGAGGGGGGGTGCTTGCTCATCCCCCCTTTCCTGGCCTGCAGGACTGCATGCTCGGATAAGGGTCTGGTATGGATTTTGGGGAGACCCCACACAGTTTTTTTTTAATTTTGGCATGGGGTTCCCCTTAAAATCCATGCCAGACCCAAAGGGCCTGGTATGGATTGAGGGGAGACCTCCACACTGTTTTTTTTCCCCACATTTTTCTATTGCCGGCATAGTTTTTTTATTCATTCAGCTGTCAGCAGGTAGCCCATTCACAACTGATGACTCTTCTGTTATTAAGGATGCAGCAGCCGGCTTCCCGGCCCACTCCTTAACAACAAGCTATTTACTATGCCCTGATTGGGCAAAGCTTTGCCCAATCAGAGCTTAGAATGCACTGTGCAGTGCGCAGTGCATTGTGGGGTACTCGGCGGATGAACATCCCGCCAAGTGCCCTGCAAATTCGGGTGATGTTCGTGCAGAGCAAAAGTTTGCCCAACTCTAATGACAAATAGAGAGGGTGAATCTCCCTAAAAAGGGCACAGACAGCAATAAAAACCTGACAGGTGTTCTGCTTTTATGCTACGACTAAGGCTGTTGCCGAAACGCGTCAACTGCTTTGCTTGTCACTTCATATACCCAACCATTAAAATCGCTATATGGACTACAGATTTGCTGGCTCAGTCTTTTTACTTGTTTGTTCTACTTTCTCCTTACTCTATCCAAAACTTAAAAAAAGTTTTGATTTTAGTTTTCCTTTTATCACAAACCTAAGTAAACATTAATTTTGTTAATGAGACACAGTCTCCTGCTCTTGCAGGGCAATGTGACAGTGTCATTGCATAGGCCCCCATCCACTCACTTATATTTACCTTACCAGCACCCCTCTGTCGCTTCTTCCTTTGTCGCAGCACATTACCTAGTGCTTCCAGGTAGAGGGGAGCATGTGACCTCTTACTCTGGCACAGTGCTTAGGTCTAGCAGCTAATAGCTAAGCCTGAACACTGTCACAGTACAGGTGATATAATTGCTTGCTCTAGGGAGGTATTTTAGCGCTGGCTACATCGGGGAAGGAGAAGTAGGGGAAATGGTGGAAAGACACTGTCACTTTGCTTTGCATGAGCATTTTGAAAATTTCCTTTTAAGTGAACAGTATCTACCCTGTTAATAAATCAAACAAATATGTTAATGGAAACCTAACTAGCTGATAATACAAATATAGCATTTATAATTATGAAGAGGTCATTATAAATGGCAATTACAAATACAAATTATAACCAGGGCACTAGAAGAAATGCTATTGCAGCACCAGCTTCAGCCATCCTTCCTTTTTTGTAATTGTGTGCACTTGTGTGCAATGTCCAATTTTAGCATCTTATTAAGAAACCTTCTCATTGTTACGTGTAATGACTCTTTAAAATTGTACCTACTATCTATTTTATTAAAAGATAAAAATGGCTAAGGATTAGCTAAGGAAACAAATGATTATATGTTCACTATCACAGGGCAAAGTATAATTTTTATTGGTATCATGCGTTGCTGATTTACAGATATAGTCCACAGTAATGTTATTACAAAGTTTAGTAATAAGGAAAGTCATTCTGCTTTTTTTTCGACCACTGATAACTGATACATTACTTTATTGCAACTACTTGACAGTACATTAGGGGACAGAAAATTCAAAGGCAAATGAATACATACCGAATGTTATTGGAAATATAAACTATGTAAAGTAATAATAAAATTAATTTTAAAAAAATCTAAAATGATAATTACCAGCATAGGGATTCCAATCATTTGATGCATCGTTTTGATTCACACTGCAAAGAAAACACACACTTGTCATCACAATTCTTTTAGTTCATTATTGCCTTTTTTCATTAAAACTATACTGAGGTGATCTGCCTTATTTTGTTATACCTCCTAGTTTTCAGAAGCCAGGACCTAGGTACAGTAGTTGTCCCTTATTATTAAAAAGAGGCATCAACCCATACATATTTACCACATATATGTTAAGGGCACTGTTACCTTTTAAAGTGTTACTATATCTAGGACCCTGTATTCACTATATCTGGTCTTCCACAGTACGCAGAAGATGGAAATGCAATTATTATAGTAAATATAAACTGTTAATACCTTTTCTCATCAGCAGTATATTGCAGCCTTGTGACTTCTGTCAGTGATTGGTTAAAGCTTGCAGGAGAAGTTTTTATGCTGCACTGGCTGTCCTATCGGAATACAGGATCACTGACCTTCTGTCTGGACAGTGCTGATTGGCCCTGTGTTGATCACTTGCACTCTCCCAAGAAATAAAAAACTCTTTAGCAATACACACCAAACTGAGCATGTGCAGCCTGACTCCAGTAACCCTGTTTTATCTGGACATGTTTAAGGGGCACGGCAAGAGGGGGAGGATCTGTGCATACAGCCTTTGTGTAAAAACAACCTTTTTACACAATGCAGAGTATTAACCCCTTAGGTTCCACAGTGAGTATAACAAATATGCTTTACTGCATATACAAACTGATTTTACTATTTTGGGTTTAGTAACACTTTAAGTACATCTCTCTTCAGAGCTAGGCTAAACACACATTCATATTGTGGTAAATATAGGCAACCTTGAAAGTGGTTGGAAAACTTTACAGGTTTAAACTAATGTATACCTGTCAGGAACTCCTGGCCCCTCCCTCCTACAAGTGCCCCCGTAGCAAGCCTCTTGCAAAGGGGGCACCCAAGCAGTCTTGTTCCTGAGCCACAACTCTGTGTGTCCATTCACACTCTGAGCCATGTCTTGGCCCCGCCCTCTCTCCTCCATCATTGACTCACTGGCTGTGATTGACAGCAGCAGAAGCCAATGGCCCCAGCTACTGTCTCAACCAATGAGGAGGGGGAGTCCCCGGAGAGCCAAAGCTCTCATGCACATCGCTGGATCGAGATCAGACTCAGGTAAGTATTGGGGGGTTGTTTCACAGAGAATGCATGAAGGTAAAAAACCTTGAGCCTTTACAACCACTTTACGTTTATCTCTCCATAGATTATAACAATTACTTGACCATTGAAATTCTGCCTTCATTCAGCAAGTTTAATTTGAAGTAATAATAATGTTGTCAGTTACTGCGTGTGGCAGGTACCTCCATAAACCCTGTTGATTCCTGATATCATTAGGTTGCAATAATCATTTAAATTGGTTTTACTTATTACTGGCACTTTTTTGGCATTAGACCCTCATTTCCCTTTCTCTGAATTGTTTAAATGTCAATCAACCGCTAATCAACAACAAGCAAAATGCATGTTTCTCTTATTGTGCTTAAAGAGCCTGAATTATTAACCACTTAAGCCCCGGAAGGATTCCCCCCCTTCCTGACCAGAGCATATCTTGCGATTCGGTCTGAGTCACTTTAGCTGACAATTGCGCGGTCGTGCGACGTTGTACCCAAGCAAAATTTATATCCTTTTTCCCCACAAATAGAGCTTTCTTTTGGTGGTATTTGATCACCTCTGTGTTTTTTATTTTTTGCGCTATTAACAAAAAAAGAGAGCGATAATTTTGAAAAAAAGCAATATTTTTTACTTTTTGCTATAACAAATGTTCCCAAAAAATATATAACAAACTACTAATTTCTTCCACAGTTTATGCCGATATGTATTCTTCTACATATTTTTGGTAAAAAAAAATCGCAATAAGTGTATATTGATTGGTTTGCACAAAAGTTATAGCGTCTACAAAATAGGGGATAGATTTATGGCATTTTTATTATTAATTTTTGGCGGCAATCTTTTTATTGTGACTGTGACATTGCGGCAGAAAGATCGGACACTTTTGACAATATTTTGGGACCATTGACATTTATAAAGCGATCAAAGCTAAAAATAGCCACTGAATAGTGTGCCCACTGGGCAGGAATTTCAAAGGGACATATGGGTACGCCCTTTTGCCTGCCCATGCCATTCTGCCAATGTAAATTGGCGTGCGGGGGTTGGTATGTGGTTAAAGAAAGTGCACCAGTAAGAAGAAGGCACTATAAAGATAATCATGCTTTTGATGCAAGAGTGTAATGAACGTGTGGATGTACTCACACCCGGTGATTGAGAGCCACTCATTCATTTGTTAAAATATACACTAATGTTCAACATGTTGTATATGTTACTTGAGATGAGATTTCATTACATATTCCAATAATACAGTTTTTTACCCATAGATTCTGATAAGGTGCATTGAGCATTGTGCATGCTATGGGTTGATCCAAGGATAAAAAAAAAACAAGAAAGCTGGGATAAATATTATAATTGCTCACCAAGGTATGATATGGACATGGGCTAAAGAAGCAGCTCTTAAAAAACATACATCATTCTAATAGAGCAAATAAAGGTATTTATCACTTGAACCTCCATTTCCAAGCAGCAGCTTATACAATTTTGTATGCATATTTGTTATTAGGATCTGTGCTTCAGTGCATGCACACCATGGTTCCCTCCCATGCATGGACTATGGCATTTTTACTTTCAGCATCTTTTACAGTCACCTTAATGGCTCATTCACACCAGTTGCTGCATTATACCACTGGGCTGTGAAGGGAGTGATACCCACGCATAGTAATGACACATTACACTGTTGACTTTTTCTTTTCAACTTTATTTAAATCTCTGAAAATTACATACCATTCATCTTTATGCACATCAGTGCCTTTTGGTGCAGTGTACTGTGCTGCTACACGCTGAGCTGTGTAAAAAAAAAAAAAATTTCCAGTGCTGAACTCATAGAACTCAAGGTAAAATGACCTGTCCGTGTTAGGACTGAGATGAGCCAGGCTGCCCAGTGCAGACTAACACATATGGTGTGAATAAACCCTGAGGCTGGGTTCACACCTCCGACGAATATGGCTCACAGCATGGGTCTGGTGTGTGCCTGTTCTCTGTTTCAGGAATGAATCAGGGCAGATTTTTGCCTGAATTTGGCCCTGAAACGTAGCCAAAGACGCACAAAGTGCAAGCCATTCTGTAGCTGGAACGGAGATATGTGAACCATCTCCATAGTGAGCCGGTCACAATCTCCTGTCATGCGAACTGGATGCGAAGAAACCCACATCCAATTCGCAATAGTGTGAACCCAGCCTTAGTGATTTCAGTGTGCACTTGATATGGTCTTGTTCCTGCTTGTTCCTGCAAAATAGCTAACAGATAGCGAATAGCCCTTAAAACATTATACACTTTAGGAGTATCGAAAATAAAAAACTAAACATATTTCAACTTTCTAGTCCTTGATGTGCTGACTGTTAGTTTTCCAAGCTTCTCTTGCATCATTTTTACCTACTGATCCAAAAATAACAACCCTCCCTGTCTTTGAGTGGTTTTGTTAGTCCACTGAATCCATGGAGGGAGCTATGGTTGTCACTTTCTTCTCCGGATATGAACTACAAACATTTTCATATCCCTTCATCTCCATTTCATGTGGGGCAGGGAAATTTTAGAGGATAACTAGGAAGGAAGATATTCTTCTGTGCCACTCACGAAAAGTGACAAGAACATGGGATTTCTGGTAAGATCAACAGATATTTTCTGTATTTGCTGAAAATGTTCTTAGCTTGAAAAAAGGCAGCCACCACCTCTAAGGAGTGTATCTGCAATATGTTATGTTTACGTGTATTTTGTCTAAGGCACATGCACAGTGAGGTGAAGAATCATGGCCCACTTTTGGCATGTAAGGTGCTGAGAATGGAGCTGGGTGCTGGGATGATGTACCTCCAGCCTGCATGTGCAAAAGTTTTGGGACATTCCTCAGGACAGAAGAAGCATCCAACAGATTGGCAACCGGTATCGGGGAACTGTCAGTGAGGCGGAGAGATGTGTTGTGCAAGCTTGCAAATTATGGCATGAGTTATTGTCGATCTGCCTTGCTACAGTTCTGCTTAATGTTTTTAGCCACTTTTCCCAGTACATAAAAAATAGTAGTAGTGGTTTGAGTATGGCTAGAGTTCTTTCATTCTAATAAAATCTTTGCAGAATAAAATATGAAACTTTTTGAATGACCCTTTATGTTGACAAAATTAGTACAACTGGCATATTGCATATTTGTGGAACAACACATTGTTAGCCAAGCCAGCTGAACTGCTTATAGTTTGACTTGATAATTAAAGCAATTAAATCACTTGTCCAGCTGCCAGTAGACTCTCAAACGTCATCTGAGGGATATGATTAATATATTGCTCAACTCTGTTATAAGCACAGGGAATGCAAGAGGGCAATGTTTAGGACAACTGTTGTGGACTTTGGCTAGAACTGTGACTAATTATTATACTAAATGACATAACACTCCACAATATTGTTTTTATAACATGGTAAAATAGCTATCTTTTATCCTTGGAGAAAAGCAATAGTTAATGTTTAAAGAAGTACTCCACCTTGGTTAATCCTGTTTCGAGTGTGCCACTTTCTAACACTTCACCATAATAAAAGCACTTCATTGATTGAACAAAGCCATTTTGGGAAACAAAATAAAAAATCAAATTGTGACAGATCCAACCAGGACAGGGGCTTTTGAAGGGGACTGCAGGATAGCCTCTTGCCTACTGACTATGGGCCCTGACATTTGAGGGGGCTCTATTCTTGGGAGGAGTGTGCCCGGGGGACCCTTGGCATGGTCTTGCTTCAGACTCGTGTCCATGTCTTCCCGAAACACACAGACTCTGGAAACCTAGGATCTGGATTCAGATTTGGGACCTTTGTGCCCAAACCAGAAATGACTGCTTTAGACTGTGAGACTCAGAGAAGATGTTAATATAATCATCTCAAAACAACTTGATGCTGGGGTCTCCTATTATAATTTGTATACTAAGGTGTCTTTCTCCCATGGTATCATTTCCAACATTGTGTGAATTATAATTGTTAATTGATTCACCTATTGTTTCTGTCTGTCTGCTAATCCTTTTGAGATTTGGACAGCCCTAGGTATTCATACTGAGGAACAAGTGCCAAATGGTCTGGGTGGGCACTGAGTCACCTAGGTTTGCCTAGGTGACTAGTTAGCTTACTATTCAATTATTATCCTGTGTATGTTGGCTGTTCCTTAGCTATCTTAATCATCTTACTATTTGCATAACGTGATCAAGCTCTTATCTGATTTTGTGTGGTATACAGAATTTATTATAACAATAATGTGAGTTCCAGTTTGCACCTAAGCTAGTATCGTCTAGATCTTGGTGCAATATTCCCTTATAATACCCGATTCTAGACTGGAGACAGCTGTATACTGATGGAAGCACACAAGCTGGGTGCTGGAAAGTCCATCACACAAATAAAAAAAACAACAATAATGAGAATATTACATTCTAAATTGCAAGTTTACTGATCTAACATATTTCTAAAACAAATATTTTATGACTAATTATGTCAACGATTCAGATACCAGTTGTATTATTTTCTCCTATTGCTCTTTATGTAGGCAGTAAGAAAAAGGCTCCCAGTAAATGAGTAGTAGTAAATACCATGCAGCCCTAACATTAAAATGAGCCACTCAGCTAAGCATTATTTTAATCAAATATAGTCATAATGCATAGCCATAAATATATTGTATATTTATGTAAAAGCTTGGATATGTATTCTTATGCATGACCACTGCCCCTCAATAGTGTGTCACAACAGCTAAAAAATATATCTGCCACAATGAAATGCACACTGTTAGTGCTTTGTGATTTATAAGCTGAATTATCAATTAGTGTGATGCCGTGAAGTGGTTGTTATAGACGCAAAATTACTTAGGATAAAAAGCACTAGTAGGTTCAGCTAGTTAGGTATCTTAGTCCCTGGCTGGAGAATATCCAGCTTCATCTAGCACGTTCCCACCTTGCCTTACTGCTTCTGACCCTCCACTTCCAGTGTAATACAGTTATTTTAATCATGGAGGTTCAATATCACATGTGGGCATAAACACAGGGCAGGTTGCATGCAAATGTATGAAAGCCCACTCCTACAGACTGACATCAAAGCATATATGCTTGTGTCAAGGCTGAGGACTAGGGATGAGCTGCACACCCCCCGGTTTGGCTCGCACCAGAACCTGAGAACGGACCGAAAGTTCGCACAAACTTTAGAACATTGTTAGAGTCTATAGGACTCAAACATTCAGAATCAAAAGTGCTAATTTTAAAGACTAATATGCAAGTTATTGTCCTAAAAAGGGTTTGGGGACCCGGGTCCTGTCCTAGGGGACATGTATCAATGCAAAAAAAGTTTTAAAAATGTCAGTTTTTTCGGGAGCAGTGATTTTAATGATGCTTAAAGTGACAAAAAAAAGTGAAATATTCCTTTAAATATCCTACCTGGGGAGGGTGTCTATAGTATGCCTGTAAAGTAGCGCATGTTTCCCGTGCTTAGAACAGTCCCTGCACAAAATGACATTTGTAAAGGAATAAAAGCCATTTAAAACTGCTTGCGGCTTTAATGTAATGTCGGGTCCCGGCAATATGGATGAAAATCAATGAGACAAACGGCATGGGTACCCCCCCAGTCCATTACTAGGCCCTTTGGGTCTTGTATGGATATTAAGGGGAACCCCTCACCCAAGTTAAAAAAAGGAAAGGCGTGGGGCCCCCAGGCCCTATATATTCTGAACAGCAGTATACAGGCGGTGCAAACAAGACAGGGACTGTAGGTTTGTTGTTAAGTAGAATCTGTTTGTAATTTTGAACTGGTACATTTTTAAAGTGTAGCTCCAGCCAAAAAATCTATTTTAAGTTTTTTGGAAAACATAGGGAAGGGTTATCAACCCTGTAACATTTGTTTTGCTGTCTGTGCACCTCTTCAGAAGATTTCACCTCACTTTTTGTCTCAATGACAAATGTTTTTTGAAAATTTGGGATTTTTAGTGAAACAAGGATTGGTGATAAAGCATCGGTGGAGAGGAGACACGTTTTTCCCTTATTAACTCTTACAGGAGAGAATTTCCCTTCCTAGGGGTAGATTTCATCTCACTTCCTGTTGTCTCCTTCTGTTTGCAAGTTTGAGTCGTTTGTAAGTCGGATGTTTGAAAGTAGGGGCCTGCCCTATATACTCTGCAGAAATCGGGGCTGCCACAACACTGTAAACCCTCAGTTACTCTTGGGGGGCGCAGGAACGGGCCCTGCTGTGAAATATTAGATCAAGAATTGTAATTACATGCCGTTGTTGAACAGTGGAAGAAAAATTGGGCCTTTGGTGGTGGTGCTGGTGCCACAACACTGTAAGTCCTCACAGTTACTCTTGGTGGGCGCTGGAACGGGCCCTGCTGTGAAATATTATATCAAGAATTGTAATTACATGTCACTATTGAACAGGGGCAGAAAAATTGGGCCTTAGGCACTGGGGCCACAACACTGCACCCCCTCACAGATGCTATAGTTGGAGCGCAGGAATGAACCCTGCTGCAAAGTATTGCATCAAAAATTGTAATTACACGCCCCTGCTAAACTGGGGCAGAAAAATTGGGCCTTAGCCACTGGTGGCGGTGCCCAGAACCAAAAATGTTCTTACAAGCTATCAGCATGAAAATTGAGGAGGAAGAGGATTGTCACTCAGCATAACAGGATAGTCACTCAGCATCAGCACAGGCAGTCTTGAAGGGATCTCACATTAAAAAAATGTGAATCAGACGCTGGTGATGGTTACTGGAACCGATCATACCTTGGGGCTGCAGACTAAAAAATTGTTTGAACGCATCGGTCAGACGGTCACCTTCTCCACCACTCCTTCTGTGACTGAGTGACTGACTGAAGCCTCAGCAACACGTTGACCAGGAGGACCAGGAAATCGTAACCTCCCAGGCTCTGGAAACACATTGCACAAACCTTTCTGCAAGGCCTCCTGAAGATGTTTCATCCTCTGCTCCCTCTTCGATGGCAAGATAAAGTCCGCAACCTTACCCTTGTAACGTGGATCAAGGAGGGTTGCCAGCTAGTAATCATCCCTCCCCTTGATACCACGAATACGAGGATCCTTCCGCAGGCTTTGCAGGATCAGGGAGGCCATGCAGCGTAGGTTTGCTGAGGCATTCGGTCCAGAGTCCTCTGGGTCACTAAGGACTACATGATCCGCAGCCACCTCCTCCCAACCAAGTACAAGTCTATGGGTTTCTTCGGACTGTAAATGATCCCTTGAAGACTGCTGCTGATGCTGAGTGCCAGGCTCCACCTCCATGCTGACACAATCCTCCTCCTCCTCCTCTTCCTGTGTGATCGGCGGGCATGCAGGAACACTGTCTGGATAAAGGGGGCCTCGAGAGGTATGAAAGTCCTCCTCTTCCTCCCTCTGTTCTGCCTCAAGTGCCCTGTCCATTATTCCACGTAGCATGTTCTCCAACAGGTGGACAAGAGGGACAGTGTCACTGATGCATGCACTGTCATTACTCACCATCCTCGTGGCCTCTTCAAACAGGATAGTGCATGCATCCCTGATCATAGCCCACTGGCGTGGGAAAAAAAAAAACAAGCTCCCCTGACCCTGTCCTGGTGCCATATTTGCATAGGTACTCATTGATGGCCCTCTGCAGCATGTGCAGCCACTGCAGCATGGCCAACGTTGAGTTCCACCTGGTGGGCATGTCACAGATTAGGTGGTTCTTTGGCAGGTTACATTCCTTTTGGAGGTCAGCCAGCTGAGCACTGGCATTATATGACCTGCAGAAATACACACAGACTTTCCTGGCCTGCCTCAGTACATCCTGTAAGCCCGGGTACCTGCCCAAGAACCGCTGCACCACCAAGCTAAGGACGTGAGCCAAACAGGGTACATGGGTCAGTTGTCCCTGTCGGAGGGCGGAGAGGAGGTTGGTGCCATCGTCGCAAACCACCATTCCTGGCTTAAGCTTGCATGGCGTCAACCACCTCTGAACCTGCCCCTGCAGAGCTGACAGAATCTCTGCCCCAGTGTGGCTCCTGTCCCCCAAGCACACCAGTTCAAGCACCGCATGACATCTTTTTGCCTGCATGCTTGCGTAGCCTTGAATGCCTATGGAGCACCGTTGGTTCCGAGGACAAATCAGCACAGGAAGAGGCCATGGAGGAAGAAGAAGAGGAGGGGGTGGAGGAGGGAGGTGTGGCAGAATCACCACTAGTAGAATTTTGGAGGCGTGGTGGTGGAACAACCTCCAACACTACTGCACCCTGTCCTGCATCCTTCCCAGCTGCCAGAAGAGTCACCCAGTGCGCGGTGAAAGGTAATGTCCCTGTCCATGCCTGCTGGACCATGAGTCAGCGGTAATATGCAACTTACCACTGACCGCCCTGTCCAGTGAGGCCAAGACATTGCCTTCCATATACCGGTAGAGAGCCGGAATCGTCTTCCGTGAGAAAAAGTGGCATTTGGGAACCTGCCACTAAGAAACCGCACATTCCACAAACTCACGGAAGGAGGGCAGAGTCTACCAACTGAAAAGACAGCAGTTGCAGTGCTAGCAATTTAGCCAAGCTAGCATTCAACTGCTGGGCATGTGGATGGCTGTGAGCGAACTTCTTTCAGTGTTGCAGCAGCTGGGGCAGGGAAATTTGCCTGTTACAATCTGACGTCGGTGTAACGATAGCAGATTGCCCACAAGTACTTGGCTGTGACATACCTAATTCTACACCTTCATTCCTCTCAGTGCAGGTTTCAAAGGGGACTAAAGGTATAGTGAGGTTGGAGATCCCAGCTGATGAAGAGCAAGGAGAGGTCCGCTTTGTTCTTTGGTGTGGGTCTTTTAGGTACACTTGCCAACTAACTGCATGGCAGGTCAACATATCTCTGGTCAAGCATGTGGTGCCCAAGCGGGTGATGTTTTGGCCACACGAGATACGCTTGAGACATATGTTGCAAATAGCAACAGTGCGATCTAATGCACTCGTCTCAAAAAAGGCCCACACCAAAGAACTTTTGGAATAACGCGCAGAGACAGCAGTACCCTGCACATGCTGCCCTTAAGCTGGCCCTTGGAGGGCATCCTGCCTCGTTGGATATATGCCTCCTCCTCCTCCTCTCTCCTATCTGGCACCCACGTGGAGTCAGTGACTTTCTCATCATCCCCTCCCTCCTCAGCACTGGAGCAAAGCTGGCAGTATGCTGCAGCTGGGGGGACATGACTGCCAGATTGCTGTCCTTCTTGGGCACCCCCTCTCTCTGGGCTCACATTACTGCCTTCCTCTAGCTGGGTACCATCATCGGAGCCTTCAAAACGCTGGGCATCCTCCTGGAGCATGTACCCAACACTGTGGTTAAACAGTTCAGTCGACGCCTCAGGAGAACATGGTGGGGCTAGGGAAGGAGTGACTGATGCCATTGAGCCGAGGGAAGAGGCCGCGTTGGCAGCTGCTTTGCCAGACAAAGTACCCTGAGCCTGGGTGAGAGAGGATGAGGAGGATGAGAACAGCTTGGTCATCCATCTACCAAGTCTTTGGCATGTTGTGGCTCAACACGGCCAGCTGCTGAAAAAAAGGACAAGTGTGTCCCACGGCTACGTGCTGATGAGGATGCACCATGTCCATGACCAGCACTGTTGCCTCTAGACACAGAGCCTGCTTGCCCTCTTTTATTGGCTTGTGACTGTCTGCCACTCCTTGTTGGCCTTCCAGACATACTAATGGCCTGCAGTGAGATGTAGCTGCACAAAGCTGGGATGTATATATAAACTGATTATACTGCAGCTAGCAGAATCAACTGCCTGCCTGTGGTATTAATGGGATCAGAACATCAGCAATTGTCTTCAGGTAGCTTTAGGTGCACACTGTGCAGTGGACATAGTACACTAACTGTAAATACTGCAGCCGCTTGCCTGTGGTATTAATAGGATCAGAACACCAGCAATTGTCTTCAGGTAGCTTTAGGTGCACACTGTGCAGAGGACACAGTACACTAACTAAATACTGCAGCTGCCTGCCTGTGGTATTAATAGGATCAGAACACCAGCAATTGTCTTCAGGTAGCTTTAGGTGCACACTGTACAGAGGACACAGTACACTAACTGTAAATACTGCAGCTGCCTGCCTGTGGTACTAATAGGATCAGAAGAACACCAGCAATTTTCTTCAGGTAGCTTTAGGTACACACTGTGCAGAGGACACAGTACGCTAACTGTAAATACTGCAGCTGCCTGCCTGTGGTATTAATAGAATCAGAACACCAGTAATTGTCTTCAGGTAGCTTTAGGTACACACTGTGCAGAGGACACAGTACACTAACTGTAAATACTGCAGCTGCCTGCCTGTGGTACTAATAGGATCAGGAGAACACCAGCAATTTTCTTCAGGTAGCTTTAGGTGCACACTGTGCAGAGGACACAGGACACTAACTGTAAATACTGCAGCTGCCTGCCTGTGGTATTAATAGGATCAGAGCACCAGCAATTCTTTTCAGGTAGCTTTAGGTGCACACTGTGCAGAGGACACAGTACACTAACTGTAAATACTGCAGCTGCCTACCTGTGGTACTAATAGGATCAGAAGAACACCAGCAATTGTCTTCAGGTAGCTTTAGGTGCACACTGTGCAGAGGACACAGTATGCTAACTGTAAATACTGCAGCTGCCTGTCTGTGGTACCAATAGGATTAGAAGAACACCAACAATTGTCTTCAGGTAGCTTTAGGTGCACACTGTGCAGAGGACACAGTACACTAACTGTAAATACTGCAGCTGCCTGCCTGTGGTATTAATAGGATCAGAACACCAGCAATTGTCTTCACGTAGCTTTAGGTGCACACTGTGCGGAGGACACAGTACATTAACTGTAAATACTGCAGCTGCCTGCCTGTGGTACTAATAGGATCAGAAGAACACCAGCAATTTTCTTCAGGTAGCTTTAGGTGCACACTGTTCAGAGGACACAGTACACTAACTGTAAATACTGCAGCTGCCTGCCTGTGGTATTAATAGGATTAGAACACCAGCAATTGTCTTCAGGTAGCTTTAGGTGCACACTGTGCAGAGGATACAGTACACTAACTGTAAATACTGCAGCTGCCTGCCTGTAGTACTAATACGATCAGAAGAACACCAGCTATTGTCTTCAGGTAGCATTAGGTGCACACTGTGCAGAGGACACAGTACAAGTACACTACCTGTAAATACTACAGCTGCCTGCCTGTGGTACCAATAGGATCAGAAGAACACCAGCAGTTTTCTTCAGGTAGCTTTAGGTTCACACTGTGCAGAGGACACAGTACACTAGCTGTAAATACTGCAGCTGCCTGCCTGTGGTATTAATAGCATTAGAACACCAGCAATTGTCTTCAGGTAGCTTTAGGTGCACATTGTGCAGAGGATACAGTACACAAACTGTAAATACTGCAGCTGCCTGCCTGTGGTACTAATAGGATCAGAAGAACACCAGCAATTGTCTTCAGGTAGCTTTAGGTGCACACTGTGCAGAGGACACATTACACTAACTGTAAATATTGCAGATGCCTGCCTTTGGTACCAATAGGATTAGAAGAACACCAGAAATTTTCTTCAGGTAGCTTTAGGTGCACACTATGCAAAGGACACAGTACACTAACTGTAAATACTGCAGTTGCCTGCCTGTGGTATTAATAGGATCAGAACACAAGCAATTATCCTCAAGTAGCTTTAGGTGCACACTGTGCAAAGGACACAGTACACTAACTGGAAATACTGCAGCTGCCTGCCTGTGGTATTAATAGGATCAGAACACCAGCAATTGTCTTCAGGTAGCTTTAGGTGCACACTGTGCAAAGAACACAGTATAGTAACTGTAAATATTGGAAAAACACCTGCCTGCCTGTCAGTACATGAGGAAGAGAATAACAGGAATGGATCTAGCTAAACTGAATACAGTGTGTGTATATATATATATATATATATATACCCAACACCTAGGATGCATATATATACACAATACACTGTAAGTGCAGCTAACTTACTCGCCTGCCTACTCTAACTTTAATCAAATGACACTGTCTCTCTGTCTATCTCTCTCGGCCGCCGCAACACACTACACAAGGCCGCCACGCAGGAGGCCTTATATAGTGTGGGGCGTGTACTAAACCCCCTGAGCCAGGGTGGTATTGGCCAATTACGGCTCTCTGTACAGATGGCGCTGTAATTGGCCAAGCATGCGGGTCATAGTGCATGCTTGGCCAATCTACAGCCAGCAATGCACTGTGATGCCACAGTGAATTATGGGCCTTGACACGCCACTCGAATTTGGCTCGAACAGCCCATAACGTTCGCAATTCGAAGAACTCGAAGCTCATCCCTACTGAGAACTAAGAAGTACTGAGGCGGAATGTGGTGATATTTTCAGGAAGCTATGTGCAGCACCCTGTAAGCCCCTCCCACCAGTTATGGTCTGTCTGCAAATCATAGAGAAGTACAAAGGCTTAGTAATAACATTGCTGGATCTAAAATAAGGTATGTAAGGAATGTAAAGAAACAGAAAGGTTTCCTTAAGAATTTAATTAGCATGTTGATGAAGAAGAAAATGAGAACACAGATTAAGCTTCGGCTTTAATCCTTAAGCTTCCAATGTAGATGGATAGCTAATCTGGTACAACACTTTCATACTAATACATACAATAAGAAGCATGTAGTTGTACTATTTACTCCACCCAGCAAGTGGCGCCTTGCTGCTGTGTGGATGGAGTAGAGGCTTATAGGAACATTGTTCTTCTGTATACTCTGTAGTAGAAATGACACTTTGCTACAATGTAAAGTAGTGAGTGTACAGCTTGTATAACAGTGTAAATTTGCTGTCCCCTCAAAATAACTCAACACACAGCCAATAATGTCTAAACCTCTGGCAACAAAAGTGAGTACACCCCTAAGTGAAGATGTCCAAATTGGGCTCAAATAGCCATTTTCCCTCCCCTGTGTCATGTGACTTGTTAGTGTTACAAGATCTCAGGTGTGAATGGGGAGCAGGTGTGTTAAATTTGATGTTATCGCTCTCACTCTTTCATACTGGTCACTGGAAGTTCAACATGGCACCTCATGGCAAAAAACTCTCTGAGGATCTGAAAAAAAGAACTGTTGCTCTACATAAAGATGGCCTAGGCTATAAGAAGATTGCCAAGACCCTGAAACTGAGCTGCAGCACAGTGGCCAAGACCATAGAGCGGTTTAACAGGACAGGTTCCACTCAGAACAGGCCTCGCCATGGTCAACCAAAGAAGTTGAGTGCACGTGTTCAGCGTCATATCCAGAGGTTGTCTTTGGGAAATAGACGTATGAGTGCTGCCAGCATTGCTGCAGAGTACGGATGAGCTTCGAGTTCGAGTCGAACATTGGCTGTTCGCAAGTTCGCTGAACAGCGAACAATTTGGGGTGTTTGCGGCAAATTCGAATGCCGAGGAACACCCTTTAAAAGTCTATGGGAGAAATCAAAAGTGCTAATTTTAAAGGCTTATATGAAAGTTATTGTCATAAAAAGTGTTTGGGGACCTGGGTCCTGCCCCAGGGGACATGGATCAATTCAAAAAAAAGTTTTAAAAACGGCCGTTTTTTCAGGAGCAGTGATTTTAATAATGCTTAAAGTCAAACAATAAAAGTGTAATATCCCTTTAAATTTTGTAGCTGGGGGGTGTCTATAGTATGCCTGTAAAGGGGCGCATGTTTCCCGTGTTTAGAACAGTCTGACAGCAAAATGACATTTCGAAGGAAAAAACCCATTTAAAACTACTCGCGGCTATTGCATTGCCGACAATACACATAGAAGTTCATTGATAAAAACAGCATGGGAATTCCCCACAGGGGAACCCCGAACCAAAATTTAAAAAAAAAATGACATGGGAGTCCCCCTAAATTCCATACCAGGCCCTTCAGGTCTGGTATGGATATTAGGGGAACCCCGGCCAAAATTAAAAAAAAAAATTACGTGGGGTTCCCCCTAAATTCCATACCAGACCCTTATCTGAGCACGCAACCTGGCAGGCCGCAGGAAAAGAGGGGGGACAAGAGTGCGGCCCCCCCCTCCTGAACTGTACCAGGCCACATGCCCTCAACATTGGGTGGGTGCTTTGGGGTAGCCCCCCAAAACACCTTGTCCCCATGTTGATGAGGACAAGGGCCTCATCCCCACAACCCTGGCCGGTGGTTGTGGGGGTCTGCGGGCGGGGGGCTTATCGGAATCTGGAAGCCCCCTTTAACAAGGGGGCCCCCAGATCCCAGCCCCCCCCTGTGTGAAATGGTAAGGGGTACTTACCCCTACCATTTCACTAAAAAACTGTCAAAAATGTTAAAAATGACAAGAGACAGTTTTTGACAATTCCTTTATTTAAATGCTTCTTCTTTCTTCTATCTTCCTTCATCTTCTTCTTCTGGTTCTTCTGGTTCTTCCTCCGGCGTTCTTGTCCAGCATCTCCTCTGTGGCGTCTTCTATCTTCTTCTCCTCGGGCCACTCCGCACCCATGGCATGGGGGGAGGCTCCCGCTCTTCTCTTCATCTTCTTCTTCATCTCTTCTTCCTTCTTCTCTTCTTCTCTTCTTCATTTTCTTCTCCGGGCCGCTCCGCATCCATGCTGGCATGGAGGGAGGCTCCCGCTGTGTGACGGCGTCTCCTCATCTGATGGTTCTTAAATAACGGGGGGCGGGGCCACCCGGTGACCCCGCCCCCCTCTGACGCACGGGACATGATGGGACTTCCCTGTGGCATTCCACGTAACGTCACAGGGAAGTCCCGTCAAGTCACCGTGCGTCAGAGGGGCGGGGTCACCGGGTGGCCCCGCCCCCCGTTATTTAAGAACCGTCAGACGAGGAGACGCCGTCACACAGCGGGAGCCTCCCTCCATGCCAGCATGGATGCGGAGCGGCCCGGAGAAGAAAATGAAGAAGAGAAGAAGGAAGAAGAGAAGAAGATGAAGAGAAGAGCAGGAGCCTCCCCCCGTGCCATGGGTGCGGAGTGGCCCGAGGAGAAGAAGATAGAAGATGCCGCGGAGGAGATGCTGGACGAGAACGCCGGAGGAAGAACCAGAAGAAGAAGAAGAAGATGAAGGAAGATAGAAGAAAGAAGAAGCATTTAAATAAAGGAATTGTCAAAAACTGTCTCTTGTCATTTTTAACATTTTTGACAGTTTTTTAGTGAAATGGTAGGGGTAAGTACCCCCTTACCATTTCACACAGGGGGGGGCGGGATCTGGGGGTCCCCTTGTTAAAGGGGGCTTCCAGATTCCGATAAGCCCCCCGCCCGCAGACCCCCACAACCACCGGCCAGGGTTGTGGGGATGAGGCCCTTGTCCTCATCAACATGGGGACAAGGTGTTTTGGGGGGCTACCCCAAAGCACCCTCCCAATGTTGAGGGCATGTGGCCTGGTACGGTTCAGGAGGGGGGCCGCACTCTCGTCCCCCCCTCTTTTCCTGCGGCCTGCCAGGTTGCGTGCTCGGATAAGGGTCTGGTATGGATTTTTGGGGGGACCCCACACCGTTTTTTTTTTTTTTGGTGCGGGGTTCCCCTTAAAATCCATACCAGATCTGAAGGGTCTGGTATGGAATTTAGGGGGAACCCCATATCATTTTTTTTAAATCTTGGCCGGGGCTCCCCTTAATATCCATACCAGACCTGAAGGGCCTGGTATGGAATTTAGGGGGACTCCCACGTCATTTTTTTTTTAAATTTTGGTTCGGGGTTCCCCTGTGGGGAATTCCCATGCCGTTTTTATCAATGAACTTCTATGTGTCTTGTCGGCAATGCAATAGCCGCGAGTAGTTTTAGTTTTTTTCCTTTGAAATGTCATTTTGCTGTCAGACTGTTCTAAACACGGGAAACATGCGCCCCTTTACAGGCATACTATAGACACCCCCCAGCTACGAAATTTAAAGGGATATTACACTTTTATTGTTTGACTTTAAGCATTATTAAAATCACTGCTCCTGAAAAAACGGCCGTTTTTAAAACTTTTTTTTGCATTGATCCATGTCCCCTGGGGCAGGACCCAGGTCCCCAAACACTTTTTATGACAATAACTTGCATATAAGCCTTTAAAATTAGCACTTTTGATTATTCATGTTCATGTCCCATAGACTTTAACGGTGTTCGCGTGTTCGAATGAACTTTTTTCCTGTTCGCATGTTCTGGTGCTAACCGAACAGGGGGGTGTTCGGCTCATCCCTACTGCAGAGGTTAAAGGGGTGGGGGGTCAGCCTGTCAGTGCTCAGACCATACGCAGCACACTGCATCAAATTGGTCTGCATGGCTGTTGGTCCAGAAGGAAGCCTCTTCTAAAGATGATGCACAAGAAAGCCCGCAAACAGTTTGCTGAAGCCAAGCAGTCTAAGGACATGGATTACTGGAACCATGTCCTGTGGTCTGATGAGAACATGATAAACTTATTTGGTTCAGATGGTGTCAAGTGTGTGTGGCAGCAACCAGGTGAGGAGTTCAAAGACAAGTGTGTCTTGCCTACAGTCAAGCATGGTGGTGGGAGTGTCATAGTCTGGGGCCACATGAGTGCGGCCGACACTGGAGAGCTACAGTTCATTGAGGGAACCATGAATGCCAACATGTACTGTGACATACTGAAGCAGAACATGATCCCCTCCCTTCAGAGACTGGGCCGCAGGGCAGTATTCCAACATGATAACGATCCCAAACACACCCCCAAGACGACCACTGCCTTGCTAAAAAAGCTGAGGGTAAAGGTGGTGGACTGGCCAAGTATGTCTCCAGACCTAAACCCTATTGAGCATCTGTGGGGAATCCTCAAATGGAAGGTGGAGGAGTGCAAGGTCTCTAACATCCACCAGCTCCATGATGTCGTAATGGAGGAGTGAAAGAGGACCCCAGTGACAACCTGTGAAGCTCTGGTGAACTCCATGCCCCAGAGGGTTAAGGCAGTACTGGAAAATAATGGTGGCCACACAAAATATGGGCACTTTGGGCCCAATTTGGACATTTTCACTTAGGGTGTACTCACTTTTGTTGCCAGCAGTTTGGACATGAATGGCTGTGTGTTGAGTTATTTGTGAGGGGACAGCAAATTTACACTGTTATACAAGCTGTACACTCACTACTTTACATTGCAGCAAAGTGTCATTTCTTCAGTGTTGTCACATGAAAAGGTATAATAAAATATTTACAAAAATTTGAGGGGTGTACTCACTTTTGTGAGATACTGTATATACAAAAAAAAACAAGAAAGAAGTCCAATAACAGTCCTCTTTAACAAATGATAGTTCCATGCAAAAATATTAAATGCCAGTGATGTCCTGTTAAGATTAATCACTCCGACCCACTCCCATCAGATGGTAACCAAATCATGTTGCCCACCATTCTCATGGTTGGGCCAATACGCAAAAAGGAGTCAGTTGTTAGAGCCCTTGCACACTGTGGTGGGGGGCGGCGTCGGCGGTAAAACGCCGCTATTATTAGCGGCGTTTTACCGTCGATATGCGGCCGCTAGCGGGGCGGTTTTACCCCCCGCTAGCGGCCGAGAAAGGGTTAAATACCACCGCAAAGCGCCTCTGCAGAGGCGCTTTGCCGGCGGTATAGCCGCGCCGTCCCATTGATTTCAATGGGCAGGAGCGGTAAAGGAGCAGTATACACACCGCTCCTTCACCGCTCCGAAGATGCTGCTGGCAGGACTTTTTTTACCGTCCTGCCAGCGCATCGCTCCAGTGTGCAAGCCCTCGGGGCTTGCACACTGGAATGAAAGCAGTGGCACTTTCGGGGCGGTTTGCAGGCGCTATTATTAGCGCAATAGCGCCTGCAAACCGCCACAGTGTGCAAGGGCTCTTAGAAATCTCCTTAGTAAGCCAATCCTCTTCGCCACCCCTCTTGCAGTAGAGGTACAAATCCGTGGGTATACCTCTCCAACCACTGACCACTAAATATATTGCCAGTCAGCACCCCTCCAGCAGATGCTGACCTAATAAAGTTTTTTGAACTTTTGAACAAATGCCTTACCGTGTAACTAAAATAACTATTGCTGCATTCCTGGTCTGTGTCAAGCTGTTACAAGCCTGTGATTTCCTATGGGACTTATTATGCAACCCTTGCCATAAATGCCTGGACTGTTGCCCTGTCTGATTCTGTGCTTTATTGGAAAGAAGTATTAGTCATTGCCAGTGTTACTTCAACTATTACTGCAATTGTTACCAAAAGTTCTCCTGTAACTCTGTGATACGCTATTTCTATTTCTAAAAATACAAGAACTTTTATTTTCAATTGGTCCCACTCCAAGGAAAAAAATCTTGCAGTAGACAAATATTCAAATGTAAACTTTTTCAGACTACATTTGCAAACATATCTTAAATATGTTCTATACATTTTTCCATGTTTCAGAAATGTATCATCTCAGTAAAACATTCCATGCGTAGAATAAGGCATATCAAAAGATAGGTTAAAAACATTTGTTGCTGTTCCTTGTGTGTGCCTTAAAGTATGACTCTAAGAATGAATTTTTAATACTTGAGATTTAAATTTTATCACTTTCAGAGTTTAGCATGTTTGAAGGAATGGAATGTGAGCCTAAAATCCCCGCATTGTTCACTTCTAGAAAATAACAAATGCTATCTGTCATGTGAAAGAAAATAATAGGGCCTTGTACTGCAATAATATAATTGTAGCTGTTTTACAGTCATGTTTATCTCAGTAGTGTCATTGCACTAGAGAGTTTCTGTGTACAGGGATGTTAGTCAATAGATGAAAACAGCATGTACCCTTGGGTCATAACCATTGCATCTATTCCTTGTGGGGTTGGGGTGTAGTTACATAGTTAGTCAGTTAATCAGGTTGAATGAAGACACAAGACCATATAGTTCAACCAACAGAAAAAACACACATGCACAAATGGAAAACACCCATATATATACAATCCGATACCCACAGTTGATCCAGAGGAAGGCAAGAAAAGAAAGCAAAAAAGCATGATCCCATTAGCTCCATTGGGGAAAAAATACTTCCTGATCCCCCAGGAGGCTATTCCCTGGATCAACTATCCCTGATGTTAATAACTATAAATATTAGTATCCAGTTATATTTTGTTCATTTAGGAAAGAATCCAGGCCTTTTTTTTTTAAACAATCTACTATGCTGGCCAGAATTAGTTCTTGAGGGAGTTTATTGCATATTTTCACAGCTCTTACTGGGAAGAAGCCTTTCTGTATTTGGAAGTTAAATCTCGTTTCCACCAGATGTAAAGAGTGCTCCCCGTGCCCTCTGTGACCTTCAACTCTACACCAAATTCACTATATGGACCACTTTTGGATTTATACATGTTGATCATGTATTTGCAACTATAAGATTTATTTCTCCAAAATTGCCACTTTGCCACCTATCAATATCAGAAAGCAGCCCTAGGGATCACCTTCCACAACATCCAGTATGTGTTTGTTACTTTAAATTCAAGAATTTGAAGGGTACCTTTCATTTTTTTAACGTACGTGAATGCAATTAAAGACAAAATGCTTACATTGTTTGTAAAATGTTTTCCTCAGACACCTATGAAGTGCTAGGGTACAGTGAATCGTACCATCTCTCTTCACCTTATATCACAAAAGAATGTTTCTGAAATAGTGCATTATTATAATAGAGGGTACCCACTGGTAGGGATGAGCCGAGCACCCCCCCCCCCCCAGTTCAGTTTGCACCAGAACATACCGAACAGGCAAAAAATTCAGAAGAACACACAACACCGTTAAAGTCTATTGCCCCGTACACACGGTCGGACTTTGTTCGGACATTCCGACAACAAAATCCTATGATTTTTTCCGACGAATGTTGGCTCAAACTTGTCTTGCATACACACGGTCACACAAAGTTGTCGGAAAATCCGATCGTTCTAAACGCGGTGACGTAAAACACGTACGTCGGGACTATAAACGGGGCAGTGGCCAATAGCTTTCATCTCTTTATTTATTCTGAGCATGCGTGGCGCTTTGTCCGTCGGATTTGTGTACACACGATTGGAATTTCCGACAACGGATTTTGTTGTCGGAAAATTTTATCTCCTGCTCTCCAACTTTGTGTGTCGGAAAATCCGATGGAAAATGTCCGATGGAGCCCACACACGGTCGGAAATTCCAACAACACGTTCCGATCGGACATTTTCCATCGGAAAATCCGACCGTGTGTACGGGGCATTAGAGACACGAACATGAAAAATCAAAAGTGCTCATTTTAAAGGCTTATATGCAAGTCATTGTCATAAAAAGTGTTTGGGGACCCAGGTCCTGCCCCAGGGGACACGTGTCAATGCAATTTTTTTTTTTTAAACAGACATTTTTTCGGGAGCAGTGATTTTTTTTAATGCTTAAAGTGAAACAATAAAAATGAAATATTCCTTTAAATATCGTGCCTGGGGGGTGTCTATAGTATGCCTGTAAAGTGGCACATTTTTCCCATGTTTAGAACAGTACCACAGCAAAATGACATTTCTAAAGGGAAAATTGTCATTTAAAACTGATTGCGGCTGTAATGAATTGTTGGGTCTCGGCAATATGAATAAAACTCTTTGAAAAAAAACAGCATGGGGTCCCCCCAGTCCATTAGCAGGCCCCTTTTAAGGGGAACCCTGAACCAAAAATTAAAAAAAAAATTGTGTGGGGGTCCCCCCAAAATCCATACCAGGCCCTTAGGTCTGAAATGGAAATTAAGGGGAACCCAGCACCAAATTTTAAAAAAAGCCTCCCCATGTTGAGGGCATGTGGCCTGGTATGATTCAGGAGGGGGGCACTCTCTCCTCCCCCGTCTTTTCCTGCCATTTTTTTTTTACTTTTTATTGTTTCACTTTAAGCATTAAAAATTCTTTGCTCCTGAAAAAATGGCCGTTTTTTAAAAAAAGATTGCGTTGATACATGTCACCTGGGGCAGGACCCAGGTCCCCAAACACTTTTTATGACAATAACTTGCATATAAGCCTTTTAAATGAGCACTTTTGATTTTTAATGTTAGTGTCCCATAGACTTTAATGGTGTTCCGGCGGCTTTTGAATTTGCCCCGAACACCACTTATTGTTCGGTGTTCGCGGAACATCCGAACAAGCAAAGTTGGGGCCAAACCGTTCACCAATCCCTACCTACTGGGCCTTATTCAATAAAGAGAGAAGGGCTGCGAAGTGAAGTAAACCTTGTCCAGGCTTAAAGTGATTGTAAAGGATTGTTTTTTATTATTTTTAAATAACAAACATATCATACCTCCACCTCTTACCTCCACTGCGCAGCTCCTTTTGCACAGAGTGGCCCTGAACATCGACTTCTGGGGTCCCCCGGCGGCTCTCGCGGCTCCTCCCCGCATCAGATAACCCCCTAGGAGAAGTGCTCTCCCGAGGGGGTTATCTTACGGGTGCACTCCTGAGTCCAGCATTTGTGTCCACAGACACGAATACCGTACTCGGCCCTGTCCCCCAGCACCTGTGTCATTGGATTTGATTGACAGCAGCGGAAGCCAATGGCTGCGCTGCTATCAATCTATCCAATCAAGAGCCGGGACCCCATGGAGAGAGGGACAGCGCGTCCCCACCGAGAAGATGAAGGGGCTCAGGTAAGTAAAATGGGGGGGCTAGGGGGACGGTGACTGCCAGGTGTTTTTTCACCTTAATGTATAGGATGCATTAACCTCCCTGGTGGTATGATTATGTCGGATTTTAGGTGCTGAAAGCGGTACAATTATTTTGCATGGAAATTTGGCGTTTTATATTGCAGGCCTGTAATTCTTAGGAATAACTCATACTCGTACAACAAGTACGACGAGCCGAGAAAAATGGAGTTCAATAGCTAGTGCGGCCCCTCTGCTTGATTCCGAGCACGCGTGGAATTTCGTGTGTACACACGATCGGAATTTCCGACAACGGATTTTGTCGTCGGAAATTCTGACCAGCTCTCAAATTTTTGTTGTCGAAAATTTCCGACAACAAATATCCGATGGAGCAACACGGTCGGTATTTCCGACAACAAGCTCACATCGAACATTTGTTGTCGGACCGTGTGTTTGCGGCAATAGAGTTCAGGAGCTGTGTAAAAATTGTCTGTACTTACACAATAGCCCTGATTCAGCAATGGGCTCAATCAATGAAAGAACTGAAGAGGTTGTCATTCCATAATGACTGTATTTTTGCTTGAATTTAGTGTCCTTTGTATAGGACAGAATTCCAAATATAACCAGTGCTCGATTCACTTTTTACGCCAAATCGTGCCCTCTTTGACGCTATATATTGTATCCAGCTGAGCTTTCCCTTGTAGGCCATTAGACTTTCATCTATGCTGATGTCTCTATCTGGCACATAGCTCTGTTGGAAATTTTTCATAATCATCTGATATACCTCCCAAATCTTCTTGAGTTTGGGGGCTGGATGAGTAGTTTCGTCAAATACTTCATTATTTTTAAAGTGAAAATATTTCATTATCAGATAAAATTTATACTCCGACATGACCGTGCCAAAGAATGGAGTGGCTATTCAACACTCCCTGAAGAATTATTAGACCCAAAAATTTCCAGATGTCCTCTTTGATCACTGGTTCCCACTTTCTGCTCCTTGAAAACCTCCGAGGTGTATCAGCTTTTTGCTCCTGGTACCAGTTTGTCTCCGTAACTATTTTTTCAATAACCTCATTGGTTAAAAATAGTTGGAGGTATGCCAAGGGGTTGTCATCTTCAACATCCACCAGGTGCTCCACCATACCAGGTGCTCCAGTAAATGGGAATCTTGGGGGCGCTACGTGATCCTTACCTCAGTCGATAGAGCACCAAGCATCACTGATGTCAGTCGCAGGATCATCGCAGAAATCACTTCCTGTGTCTGATGACGAACTTCCCCACGAATCGCTATCACTCAATTCTGCAAGTGATTCTGTATCGCTATCGCTGTTTTCCAGCACGTCATAAACTGCTTTTGAGGTAGAGGTGTGCTTTTTTGATGCCATGGTCGTTCTGCATTTTCCAGGCAGAAAGTACAGTAAAACTGCAGGCAAGGGCACTGGATAAAGCACTGGGCGGCAAACTGAGGTCAATTTTGTTGTTGTTTATACTTTTTGAATCTTCTGCCGGTTCCACCCCCCTGCATCGCAACGCTCGCAGGGAAGGGAAGTCGGAACACACAGAGGATCGAGTGGAGAATTCGGCCGCCGTACACAGTGGGAGTACATCGCGGGATCCCGGGGACAAGGTAAGTAACCTCTTCCAGGATCCAGCAAAGCAATTCTGAGTGTGGCTCTGGGTTACCGCTAATGGTACTGAAATCTCACCCTGAGCCACACTCGGGAATACCGCCAAGGAGGTTAAGGTGAAAAAACACGAGGGTTTACAACCCCTTTGACAAATTATAAAGTAATCATGACAATGATTGGTCCAAACACGGCTCTACCTATAATTTTGGCAACTATGACAACATAAGTCCTCCAAAGGCACAATAGGACCAGATCTTGCTTCAATATGGAGAAGACTACATTTCTCAAGAAGAACAAGCATGCCTGTAAACTCTAGAGAGAGTTTGTACATGCTGACATCATCTGATTAGATTTGGGTATCTGTAGCAGCCAATGAGTCTGAGGGTGCCTTATAGATATTAGGTCATTACAGCTAAAACTGGCCTGATCAAAGGACTGTCAATAATTTTTATTGCCACCTCAATAGATAAAAAATGGGGACTTAGTGAAGTAAATGTGATGAAGCATTGTTTACTTGGGCTTTCATCTGAAAGGGATCATAGAAAACACAATTTCACCCAGTTTATGGTATAGCTAGTAGTAGTTAGCAACAATTAAAGTGACATTAAATGGTGTCCTTATTCTCTGCAAAAAATCCACATACCATGAGCTAACGAACCTCTCCATTTCCCTCTCACGTATGTCTGCTTAGAAGGGGCACAAGTTAGCTGCAATCATGTGCACTGCTCTATGCACACTACACATGCCATAGTTCCTAGTCTATTTTGGGAACAACAATAAAGCAGTAGAGAGTAGCTACATTCCTATATACCGTGGGACCATGAACAACAAATGAAGCCACACTCTATCAGTAAGTTGGATCACAATAGCAAGAAAAAAGGAATTTGTAAATTTGGAGGAGGCTGAGAGCACTGGAAGTTTATTTTTTGTTAAGAATACATATTTGAATAGATTTTTTTTTTTAACTGAAATGTAATTTTACTTCAAGCTGAACTTACTAACTATAGAAAGTTTCAAGGCATATGTTGTTTGTCCAAGAACATGATGAAAGGTGTGATCTATATTTGTAAACCAGTCCCCATGGTGTCAGAAAGTATGACAACTCACACAATTGAAGATGAATTATTGTTAGGTAAAACTATTTGACTAAAACGATTAACACTTGCCATAGACTTACTGGCTCTATTGAGACTGGATTATGGGAAAATAAAAGTGTGGTTTACAAACTTTTACACCACCTAACATGTTCTTAGAAAATTTACATCAATCTTAAAACATTCCAGCGAATTAAATTCAAAATACTAACATCAACATACAAACCCATTCACAACGCTGCTCCGAGCTACATCCCCAAATATCACCCAAACCATCCTCTCTGCTCATTCCAAGACCTCCTGCGCCCTAGCTCTCTTGCCTCTTCCTCCCATGCTCATCTCCAGGACTTCTTCAGAGCCTCTCCCATCCTCTGCAATGCTCTACCTCAATCTGTCTGACTGTCTCTGACTTTGGCCACTACAGCATCTTAATGTAACACCCTCTAGTTACGTAGATGTTAAAGTGAGGATTTTTCTGGAGAGTAGGAAAATTTGGGCAGACCTAGCTGTTCTATCCACCAGATGTTTTATACTGGTTATTTGAACCTTATTTGTACCTGTGTTCTTAAATTTACATGCAAAATGTGTAATTTACTTAAGACAATCATATGTAGTGTGCAGGTTCCATCTAGTGTTCCTTTTTGATATTGCTGCAGTTCTGTTTATTTCTTTTAATGTATGTGTAAATAGGAAGTTGTCAGCAAGCAGGGAATTCTGGGTAGAATCTTGGCAGGAAGTGAACCAGTCACCATTCTTTTCAACACATTGCAAGGAGCAACACATGTATTTCGCAATCTATCGTCATCACCCCTTAGAGAACGTAAAAAGTAAGTTTTTACTATCCCATCTTGTACTGTATATTGTTGTTTATGCAATGTATGCTGTATTGTATGCAATGTTATACTTATTGAGGTCTATTTCTGTTATTTTGTAGTGTCACCTGGCTTGTTCTAATAAAACTGAGATCAAGGAAATATGGTATCTACAGTTATTGGGATAAGTAGGTTTAGCTATCTGCTCCTTGAGACAGAACACTAGCTGGTGGCTAGGCCTGTTTGTTTTCATTCTGGGCTGGGAGTCGCTCAGGGCAGGGCTGGGTGACTCAAAGGTAGCATCACTGTCATCTCCCTCTTCCTTCTAGAAAGTGCTGGAAGGAAGGGGGGGGAGGAGAGGTGGAGCTGCCTGGGGTATCTTGTGGAGCCTTGACCAATCCCCAAATTGGATTGGCAGGGGGCAGGCCTCCTTAAATACCTGGGGTCAGCCCAGCAGGGGGGAGTTGCTGGGTGGAAGAGCTGGAGTGAGAGATTATGGAGGCTGTCTTGGCCCACGGGGAGCTCCCCAGTCTGGGGGGGTGACCTTGGGCCAGGGCTCGGGTGCATCCAGAAGGAGTAGAAAGATCCTGGAAGGAGAGGCACGTGGGAAAACAAGGAGAGGACAGCAGGAGAGAACACTTCCAAGAGTCTGCAGGGAGGACAACTGGTCACAGCCAGGAGGGCTGGTGAGTAAGCACAGTCGGAAGGACTGGGGCGGCACACCTGAGAGAACTGGGAGATTGCAGTTTGAGATTGGTGCAGGAGAGGCACATGGGAGAACAAGGAGAGGACAGCAGGAGAGAACACTTCCAATAGTCTGCTGGGAGGACAACTGGTCACAGCCAGAAGGGATGGCGAATAAGCACAGTCGGGAGGACTGGGGCGGCACACCTGAGAGAACTGGAAGATTGCAGTCTGAGATTGGTGCAGAACCAGGAGTGAGCACTGTGGGGAGGGCAGTGGAAAAAGGTCATTGCACCCAGGCTGGTTGGAAGGGCCTGAAGAGAGCTATTTGGGAGTGGTAGCTGAATAGAAGAGAGTTAGCACCTGAACTATTTCTACACCACAGGGGCTCGAGGTCCCTGCCCGCAAAAGGCAGTTCACAGAGTCCTGGCTGAGTTAATGTCAGGCCCAACCATGCAGCGCTAGCTAGTCTGGAGGAGTTACAGTCTGCAGCAACTGAAGTGCTTGTGGAGTAACAGTATGCAGCAAGTGAAGTGCTGGAGGAGTAACGATATGCACCAAGTGAAGTGCTGAGAAGTAAAGGATAAGAGGTCTTAAACAAGAGTTTGTGCTGGAGAGAAGAGTGTATATACTGGAGTGTATATAGAAGTCCCAAGCAAGTTTGCACTGAATATTCCTGGGCATACCATAACTTCCCTATTTCCCATCCAAGTTCAATCCCCTCAATAAAAAACAAAGCTTATGAGCTGTTCTATGTCTCTGAGTGTCTGAGAGATGAATGCTGGGCTGGGCAGGGTGACAGGTGAACCACTACATTCAGCAACCTTTGGGTGCATCGTCTGGGATCACCTGTTCACAGCTAACCTGCCAGCCGTTGCCCCAAGTAACCAAGATTGATTGAGCCGGGGAACTGTGCTTTATTCCACCACCAGTTGAGGAAGTAAACTTGGGAAAGGACTTCTGTACTCTGCCTGCAATTCAGTGCCATAGTAACAAGTGTTGTTGCCCTTAGCAACCAGGGAGAGTTGCTTTCAGGTCAGTTTTATTGCTGCTTACTCACCCAGTTGCCTCAACCACAGCTGGGGTGGACACTTGTACTAATCCTGCAGCTCAGGAACTGTTTACCATGTGCTGTCACCCATGCCAACCACAGCGGGCGACCTTGCCCATGGATTACAAATACGGCCAGCGGTCTGCTATTTCCCATACAAGTTCAATCCCCTCAATAAAAAAAAAACAAAGCTTATGGATTGTTCTATGTCTCTGAGTGTCTGAGAGATGAATGCTGGGCTAGGCAGGGTGACAGGTGAACTATTACATTCAGTAACCCCTACAGGGCTGATGCCTTAAGAGTTCCCTTCACTGGAACTAAGGGGCCAAGCTCAACTCCTTAAAAACAACCCCACACCATAATCCCCCCTTCACCAAATGATTTGGACCAGTGCACAAAGCAAGGTCTACAAAGACATGGATGAGCGAGTTTGGGGTGGAGGAAATTGACTGGGCTGTACAGAATCCTGACCTCAACCCTACAGAACACCTTTGGGATGAATATGAGCGAAGACTGCGAGCCAGGCCTTCTCGTCCACATCAGCGCCTGACTTAACAAATGCGCTTTTGGAAGAATGGTCAAACATTCCCATAGCCATATTCCTAAACCTTGTGGACAGGCTTCCCTGAAGAGTTGAAGCCTTTATAGCAGCAAAGGGTGTCTGTAAAGGGTGGTCTGCAGATTTTGTAAGTTTGCCCACTTACAAAAAAATGAAGGGTCTATAATTTTCAACATAGGTGTATTTTAAATGGTAGAGACAGAATATCAACCAAAAATACAGAAAAAACACAATACAAATGTCATAAATTGAGTTGCAGTTCAGTGAGTGAAATAAGTATTTGATCCCCTACCAGCCAGTAATAATTCTGGCTCCCACAGACTGGCTATGGTATGTGCTCATGTGGTACACAGATTAGTCCTGTCAATTTAAGAAGGTGCTCCTAACAACAACTCGTTATGTGTATAAAAGACACCTGTCCACAGAATCTCTTTCTTCCATTCAAACCTAACCATCATGGGCAAGACCAAAGACCTGTCAAAGGACATTGGGGACAAGATTGTAGACCTGCACAAGGATGAAATGGGCTACAAGACCATCAGCTTGGTGAGAAGAAGACGACTGTTGGAGCGATTATTCGCGAATGGAAGAAATACAAAATAACCATCAATCTCCCTCGGTCTGGAGCTCCATGCAAGGTTTCGCCTCATGGGGTAAGGATGATCATGAGAAAAGTGAGAGATCAGCTCAGAACTACACAAAATGAGCTTGTGAATGATCGTAGGGCAGTTGGGACCACAGTCACCAAACAAACACCAAAAACAAGGCACATGTACAGGCCCCTCTGACGTTTGCCAATAAACATCTACTTGATTCAGAAAAGGATTGTGAGGAAGAAAAATGCTAACTATGCCCCTAATAACACCATCCCTACAGTCCAGCACAGAGGTGGAAACAATATGCTTTGGGGCTGTTTCTCAGCTAAAGTTACAGGCCAACTTTGCCGCATTGAAGGGCCAATGGACAGGGTTATGTACTGTAAAATCTTGGATGATAACCTTTTTTCCCTCAGCCAGAACACTGAAGATGGGTCATGGAAGGGTCTCCCAGCATGAAAATGACCCAAAACAAAGGCAACAAAGGAGTGGCTCAAGAATAAGCATATAAAGGTCACAGAGTGGCCTAGCCTGTGTCCACACCTTGATCCTATAGAAAATGTATGGAGGGAGCTGAAACTTTGAATTGCCAAGCAACAGCTAAGAAACCTTAAAGTGATTGTAAAGTCTTGTTTAAAAAAAATAAAATAAATAACAGACAAGTTATACTTACCTGCTCTGTGCAGTTGGTTTTGCACAGAGCAGCTTGGAATCTCCTCTTCTCGGGTCCCTCTTTACTGCTCCTGGCCCCTCCCTCCTATTGAGTGCCACCAAAGCAAGCAGCTTCCTATGGGGTCACCCGAACCAATGTATAGAAAGAGTGCTGCACAATTTAAAAGTCCATATAACATAAATTCCCAGTAAGTGCCGGTGTAGATGAAAAAATTGCAGTGCAGGTGACACACATAAGATGGATTTCTGATAGGTGCCAGTGATCCCTCCACCGTAAATAGATGGCCTCTCACCTCAATGTCTCGACCTGAGACAGGTCACAGAACGGGAGTCAGTAAACAGCTGACACTGTGATCCAAGCAAATTCACCAGAAAAGCCGCTCCAGGGTCCATCCCAGTCAGTACATATAAATAGGTAACGAGAAAGAAGCGATCTAATGCTCTCTGTTTGCCAACATTTATTGAAGTATAAAAGTAAATAATGCACTTACATCGAGGAGCACTCTAAGCCGAGTGCCGGCATAAACACATGTGAAGTGTCAAACGAGATGGCCGCGGGTGACGTCATGCAAGCACCTGACCCCCGTACGCGTTACGTCCAAGGCGGGACTTCATCAGCATGGGGCAAGGTGCACGCAGATAGCAACCAACAGTGAGCCAATCCCAGGACTACACACAATGATCAAATGACCGGTTTTGTTGTGAAAACATCCCGTCTGGCTGCAACTGAAGATAAAATCAAAAGTACAATACTGCTGTGCATATGGTTGTCTATAATGGCGCAAATATAGTTAAAATTACATATAGGGATAGAATTCCTCATATATGATAAAATCTATATTACACAAAGGAAAAAGCAAAAAGCAAAAATAATATATAAAAAAATATAAAAAAACGCCATTCTCATACATAAATAAGAAGCAGGAAGTACAATCCAATACAGCACATTAATGAATAAAATATTATCATAAAAATAGACATCATCCACGGCCATCTTATTGACAAGGCAATACAAATATAGAATCTACAATAAATAAATACAAGAATAAAAATTACATAAAATATGAAATAAGAATAAAAATAAAAATAAAATAAAAGGGGAGTGGGCAGGGGCTACCCAAAAACCATTACCTATTAGAAATGAAGCAGTTGAGATCGAAATCTACATTCATTCCTGCTGGTGACATAACTTTGGTTTCGTAAATCCAGAAGGATTCTCGATGACTCAACTGTCTAATATAATGTCCCCTCAGTGGCGGGGAACTTTTTCAATACCCCAAAATTTAAGACATTTGGGGTCTCTTTGATGACAAGTTCTGAAATGCCTTGATACACTATGGGTCTTCACACCCCTTTTGATGTTGCTAATATGTTCACCTACACGCACATGTAGAGCTCTCAAGGTGCGGCCCACATACTGAAGGCCGCAATCACACTCAAGCATATAGACCACCCCTACAGATGTGCATGTAATAAGGCTTTCGATCCGATAACATTTTTGTGTAACATTTGCAACAAATTCCTTACGTTTCTAAATATTTCTACTGGCATTCTTACAGGTGGCACATCTGCCACAGGCATAAAAGCCGGACAAGAAGCTAAACAGCCTGTTATCCGCCATTTTGGGTGGGTCTACTACCCCCGGTGCCAGGCGGTGACGAAGTGAAGGTGCTTTACGGTAAATAAACTTAGGGTATTGAGGGAGAATGGGTCCCAAAGTCCTATCACCTTTGAGTATAGGCCAGTGTTTAACTATGAGTCTTTTTAGTTTCTTATATTGGATATTATAATCCAATAGAATTTTATAACCGACCGTATTATCCTCAACATCATTTTATCTGCCACAATAGTACTCCTGTCTGTGAGTATGACCTTCTCAATTTCCGAGTTGATCAATGACTCTGCATAGCCTTTCTCATTAAACCTAGCTGCCAAAACCTGAGATTGTAATAAAAAATCTTCCTCAGAGGTACAATTCCGTCTAAGGCGGATAAATTGACCTCTGGGAATATTACAGAGCCATGACCTATGGTGGCAACTGGTTAATGGGATGTAGGCATTACGGTCAGTGGCCTTAAAGTGGTTTCTGGTCTGGAAACCATTGCCACTCTTAAAAATTTCAAGATCTAAAAAAGTGATTTGTTGATGTATAATGGTCCATGTCAACTGGATATTTTTAGTGTTACTATTGAGTTTATCCATGAATAACTGGAGACTAGTCAAATCCCCCTCCCAAACCATTATCAAATTATCAATGTACCTCTTGTAACATGATAACTGGGGGGGAGGGTCATGAAAAACCACATCATCCTCCCAGTGGGCCATAAAAAGGTTGGCCACACTGGGAGCAAAATGTGCACCCATAGCCACCCCACATACCTGTAAAAAGTACTCGCCACTAAACCAAAAATAATTATTCAAGAGACAAAACTCAAGGCTTTCTAATAAAAATGAAATGTGATCCGTAGATAAATCAGTAGTTGCTAAGGCCCATTGGACTGAGGTGAGAGCTTCCTTGTGGTCAATAATAGTATAAAGTGATCCCACATCAGCAGTAATCAATGTGCTCGAAGGAGTACATGGAAGGGTTTGCATAATCTGAAGAATCTGTTTGGTATCACGTAAGTAGGCCTTGGTTTTGGTAACAAGTGGTTGCAAAAAGAAATCGAGTTATTGGCCCAGTCTAGAGGTAACTGAATCGATTCCATTCACAATTGGGCGACCGGGCGGTTGTTCAGAGTTCTTATGCATTTTGGGTAGAATGTAAATAATAGGGGTCCTACAATAAAAAGGATCCGAATAGGAGGCCTCCTTGGAATTCAAAATTCCTTTACTTTTACCCTTTTCTACTTAAACATGCAAGCTATTCTTAAAGGTAAGCATAGGATCTCCCCTCAATAATAAATAAGTATTAAGGTCATTCAATAACCGAAACATTTCAGCTTGATAATAAGTTATACTGAGTACAACCAATCCTCCTCCCTTGTCGGCCGGCTGGATAACAATATCCTTTCTTTGTTCCAAAGAGGAAATTCCTCTTTTAATGTCTTGGGAGTCTCTGACTTTTTTGATTTTTAATTGATCAAGATCGTGACAAACCATGTTTCTAAACACCTCGAGATGTCTGTTATCACTACATAAAGGGTTAAACACAGAGCGATTCCACAAATTGGAATGCACTGACCCAGACTGTTGGCAAACAGAGAGCATTAGATCGCTTCTTTCTCGTTACCTATTTATATGTACTGACTGGGACGGACCCTGGAGCGGCTTTTCTGGTGAATTTGCTTGGATCGCAGTGTCAGCTGTTTACTGACTCCCGCTCTGTGACCTGTCTCAGGTCGAGACATTGAGGTGAGAGGCCATCTATTTATGGTGGAGGGATCACTGGCACCTATCAGAAATCCATCTTATGTGTGTCACCCGCACTGCAATTTTTTCATCTACACTGGCACCTACTGGGAATCTATGTTATATGGACTTTTAAATTGCGCAGCACTCTTTCTATACATGTCTTTCTGAGGTCTTGTTTTGAATTAGCCTTTTGTGCTTGCTAGCAGTTTAGTATTGCTTGGGGTCCTTTTGGGTCAGCGCTGGATATCTCCTTTCAATATGTCACCCGAACCAAGTCAGAGCTCAGTGTATCCATTCAGACACGGAGCCCCATCCTGCCTTCCGTCCCCTCTCTCCCCTGATTGGCTGACTGACTTTGATTGACAGCAATGGGAGCCAATGGCGCTGCTTCTGTGTCTCAGCCAATCAGGAGGAGTGTCCTGGATGGCTTAGACACGCATGGACATCGCTGGAGAGTGATGGGGCTCAGGTAAGTAATTAGAGGGGTACTGGGAAGGCTGCTAAACACAAAAGGTTTTTTTATCTTAAGGGATAGAACCCCTTAAGACAAAAAAACCTTCTGCCTTTACAACTCCTTTAAGGATTAAGAGAAGATTTTAGTGGACCAAAATCCCTTGTGAGATGTGTGCAAACCTGGTAACCAAATACAAGAAACATCTTACCTCTGTGCTTGCCAACAAGTGTTTCTCCACTAAGTACTAAATCATGTTTTGATTGGGGATCAAATTTTTTTTAACTCACTGAACTGCAACTCAATTTATGACATTTGTATTATATTTATTTTCTGGATTTTTGGTTGATATTCTGTCTTTATCATTTAAAATACACTTATGATAAAAATGATAGACTTTTCATTTCTTTGTAAGTGGGCAAACTGTGCCCACATTACCAACCTTAAGGCTTGGTTCACACTGCGTGACCTGAAAGTTGCGTGACTTATGGTGCAACTTTGCCAGGTGACTTCCTGGAGATTTGCTAGTGACCTGAGTAGGACTTGATGCCACTTTGAAGTGATTTTGAGCCTAGGTTCACACTTGTACGATGCGGGAACCAGCGCAATTACAGCACCAGTTCCGGCATCGCATCTCCCTCGCAGGCAGTTCACACTGCCCTCTGCGAACCACTGTGGGTGTCAATACATTGTTAATGACACCCCCAGATCAGTTCACAGATCGCAGTGCAAACTGTGAACTCGCACAGGAATCAGACTGCATAGGTGAGAACACCCATGCAATCTGATTTCAGTGCAGGGGAAAAAAAGCCCCTGCACCTTTTTTGTGCAAATTCAATGCGAGTTCAGCCATACAACTGTATGGCTGAACTCGCATTGCATAGACATCGCATGCAATCGGCCCCGCAGTGCAGGTGCGAATCACATGCGATGTCTATTTTCGCACAAATGTGAACCTAGGCTGAAGCAACTTTCAGGGAATGCCTGGGTAATCTTCCTGTAATGTGAGAACCAAATCACAACAATATACAATATATGAGGATCAGACTTTGAGGCAACTTCAATTAAAGTCTATGGGCACAAGTTGGATAGAAGTTGTCTTGAAGTAGTACAGGAACCTTTTCTAAAGTCGGAGCAACTTCACTAGTGCTAATTAAGACAGATCTCATTGACTAATATAGGATTTCACATGTCACGCGATGTGGGGTCTCACAAGTCAGATCCCAAGTCGCGGCAGTGTGAATCGAACCTTAATGTTGTATATTGACATAATAATTATTGGCTGTTTATAATTGGGGCAATTAAAGTTGACCTATCCCTGTAATTGTGTAGTTTAATGTGTTTGCTCTTGACTTCTATGACCAGCAAACAATGTTTTATGGTTACTGGCAGTAAATGTAAATTATTTTCGTTAAATTTTTACCTACACAGTTTTGCTCATACTAAGTGTTTCTTGGCTGTTGCTATGCACTGTATGCATCCACTTCAGTTATGTTTACTCCATTAAATAAGAAAAAAAAACTTTATGAAAATTATAAGTGTGAATTTATAGATCTGTAAATGCCATGGATTTTTCTCATGCAGTAAACATGTGCTGAGTTAACTGAAGACAAATGCAAATTCCAAACAAAAACTGCACTAATCTACTAGTAACCCCAGCCTTGGGTAGATTATTAAAAGTCCACTCCAGCTAAAATTGGTTTGGTAGGTTTAGGAGAATAAGTCGCTGTTTTTTCTCTATCCGCATTTGCTTACAGGTCTGCAAGCACTTTGTTGCAATGAAAATGTTATGCTCTCTCTATGAAAATGTAATCTATTCTATATAATACAGAGAAAGCAACATGGTGTGGATACAGAGCCACTGCTGCTGGGAGGCCTTACTGCTGAAATCATTAAAAAGGAACCAATAAATCAATAGAGGACTCAGCACGACATACATGTAAAACTTAAATAAAGTATATAAATAAAATAAATTAGCCAAACAAAACATTTCCAAAGTCCCCCATTTCTGATAGTACTACACTATAATTCCACCTGCATAGTGGATATTTATTGAAGCCTCTTATAGCAACTAAAAAACAAAGATAAGATAGTCACTGGTTTAAATAGAATTAGGGCTGGGAGGTCTTACTGCTGAAATCATTAAAAAGGAACCAATAAATCAAAACTTAAATAAATATTCAGTTGACATGCAATTAAAATGAATAATGCAAATTATGCGGTCAACTGAACCATAAGGTGGTCTTTTTAGCTACCAGATGAACTACAAAACATTACTTATCACAATTCTGATTACAAACTGTAAACTCGTTCTGCTAATAGTTAAAATGTATTTAAAACTTCTTTTTTTTTTTGGATAGAGGGAAGGTCACCATTAGAGAGAGTCACCCTCTATGTCTTTTAATAGAGACATGTGTTTAGGTGAAGGTTGTCTAAGGCAGGTATACGTCACATTGGTGAGATATCCTCTCACTACCGTTTTTTTTCTACAGAACCTTACAAGGCAGTAAATGAAGGGAAATCTTTTGTACGGGACACAGAAAGCAACAAAAAAAAAAAAAGAAAAGACATACTAGAACTAATAGCAAATGAAATGTATCTACTTACCATTTAACTTGAAGAATAAATAAATTAACCAAACAAAACACACATTTCCAAAAACTCCCCATTTCTGATAGTACTACACTATCATTCTGTCTGCATAGTGGATGTCTATTGAAGCCGCTTACAGCAACTAAGAAATAAAGATAAGATTGTCATTGGTTTAAATAGTATTAAGGCTGGGAGTGGGTGGTCATAAAACAATTATGTAAGGTGGAAATAATTTGTGATTCACCTAGTGGAATGCCTATCTATGTGTTTGAAATACTTTGGTTCTCATGGTGACACTGCATTCATGTATTGGGTTTGTATGTGAAGGTTATGTGAATAACCTATTTTATTATTGATCTTTTACTTTAAAGCTTTATTTTTTATATTTAGCAGTAGCAGCTGTATATATCACAACAACTTACTGTTCCTGTTCTATTTCTATTTGGATATACTTTGTGCCAGGTGACATTAAACTGCTCTGAAAAACACTTAAATTATGTTCTGTGTTAAGTAACTGGTTGCAAAAATTATAAATATAAGGGATGACATTTCTTAAAATGGGGCCATGCAGTATCCATTTTTTGTTGCCCAGGTTATCCTACAAATATACAGTAGCAACCAAAAAATCAATATTACTTGTATATTAGAGCATCTACACTCTTATGCCGCATACACACGGTAGGATTTTCCGACGGAAAGTGTTCGGTGGGAACTTGTTGTCGGAAATTCCGAACGTACATTTTCCAACGGAATTTCCGACAAACAAAATCTGGATCACAAATTTTCCGACAACAAATTCCGTTGTCGTAAATTCCAATCGTGTGTACACAATTCCGACGCACAAAGTTCCACGCATGCTCAGAATCAAGCAGAAGAGCCGCACTGGCTATTGAACTTTTCTTGGCTCGACATACGTGTTGTACGTCACCGGGTTCTTGACGTTCGGAAGTTCCGACAAGATTTGTGTGACCGTGTGTATGCAAGACAAGTTTGAGCCAACATCCGTCCTTAAAAAAACATAGATTTTGTTGTCGGGAATGTGCGATCGTGTGTACGCGGCATTAGGATTCAATTTGAAGGAAATAAATTAGAAAGTCTGTATACATAGAAACAAAATTTTTTCTCAGGTAACATTGTTTCTGCTATTTTTTGAGAATCCTCTTTGTGAAATATACTGCCTGTGGACTCTTACTTCTCTTTCTTCTTTTCTTCATTAAAGAGGACCTTACAGGGAAATGCAAGATCAGCTTTAATGATAGTCCCCCACCCCCAAATAAAAAAAAAAAAATACAACTTTTTTGGCTGGGGTGAAGGGGTTGTCATTAAAGCAGACCTTGCAATTTCATGAAAGTCCACTTTAAATACGTTGTCCATATGATTTTATGTTAGCTTTCAATTTTGGCTATACACTATACACAATCAAGTATTGTGATTGTTTATGGCAATTAGGTTTATGATTTTGGTCAACTATATTAGCGTGGAGTGCACTTTAAATATTATTTAATTTTAGGAATGATTTCTATGTAATTACAGGTTTATTTTATATGAAGGATTTTGCACACAATGAATATATTATCACCATAATCTGTTTATATCTACACTTATTTTTTTTAATGTTTATAGATATTTCACTTACTGATTTTTATGGTTGTACATACTTGTATTTAGCTATTTATATTTAGTGCATTTATACATTTACAAATATTAGTTTGATCTGATCTGGATACTTGATTTTTGCTACACTTAGTAGGTGTTTTAACATCATAATATATTAAACATAGTAACGGACCATATTTCAATAGGGACTGAGTTTAGTACAGTGTACAATTGCTTTCCAACATATATACGAATTTGAAAATAATGATGTGGTCATTTATTTAAATGGTGACTTTTCACTGATTTCTGGGTTTGGTGGGGCTTTTTGGTGCAAATATGTTTGTATGATTATTTTCTCTGATGCATCCCTCCAATATTAAGAGTAGCATTTTTTTTATAACTCTTGATGGAACCATTCTACATTTACATTATATTTTACTTTATGTCAAAATGAATGTCTACCTTGATGGCTAGGAAACATTGGGGGCTATTTACTAAAATTGCATGGTGCAAAATCTGCCACAGCTCTGCATAGAAACTAATCAGCTTCCAGGTTTTATTGTCAAAACTTAATTGAACAAGCTGAAGTTGGAAGCTGATTGGTTACCATGCACAGCTGCACCAGGTTCTGAGTGAACCAGTTTTAGACCCCATTCACACAGGGGCAACACGACTTGCAGGTCGCCTCAGCGAGGCGACCTGCAAACGACTGCCCGGGCGACTTGCAAAACGACTTCTGTATAGAAGTCTATGCAAGTCGCTCCAAGTCGCCCCCGAAGTCGTACAGGAACCTTTTTCTAAGTCGGAGCGACTTGCGTCGCTCCCCTTTAGAGCGGTTCCATAGCACAGAACGGGAGGCGACTTGTCAGGTGACTAGGTCGCCTGACAAGTCGTCCCTGTGTGAATGAGCTCTTAGTAAATGTCCCCCAATGTGCATCAATCAAATGACGGAGCAATCACATGTAAACAAACCAGCGTCATGTCATGACACCGGTTCCTCCCTCCCCTCTGTGTACCAATCGGCACAGTGTGAGAGGAGAGGGGGAGGGATCAGATGGCAGCAGAGCTGTGGGCTGGATCTGTAGTGCCCACAGCACTGCTCTGTGACAAATGCAGTCACATCCAGCCATCCATCCATCCATGCTCAGCCATCCCTCCATACTCTAATACCCTGCAATGCCCTGCAATACTCTTCAATAACCTACACTACTCTGCAATACTCTGCAATACCCTGAAATACCCTGAAATACTCTGCAATACCCCGCAATACTCCGCAATACCCCACAATAATCCGCAATACCCCACAATACTCTGCAATACCCCACAATACTCTGCAATACTCTGCAATACCCCGCAATACTCTGCAATACTCTGCAATACCCTGCAATACTCTGCAATACTCTGCAATACTCTGCAATACTCCACAATACTCTGCAATACTCTGCAATACTCTACAATACTCCGCAATACCCCGCAATACCCCGCAATACTCTGCAATATTCTGCAATACCCTGCCATACTCTGCAATACCCTGCCATACCCTGCCATACGCTGCCATACGCTGCCATACTCTGCAATACCCTGCCATACTCTGCAATACCCTGCCATACCCAGCCATACTCTGCAATACCCAGCCATACTCTGCAATACTCGGTGATACCCAGCCATACTCGGCCATACCCAGTCATACTCGGCAATACCCTGCAATATCCTGCCATGCTCAGCCATACTCTGCCATGCTCAGCCATACTCGGCTTTACTCAGCCTCTGTATGTGGCCAGGCTGTAGAAGTCTCAAACATGTGGTATCGCCGTACCCAGGAGGAGTAGGAGAATCTATTTTGGGGTGTCATTTTTGGTATGTACATGCTATGTGTTAGAAATATTGTATAAATGGACAACTTCCCGCTCGCCGACCATCATATGACGACCTTGACTTTGCAGCTACAGGCATCATTCAGATATCAGCTTTTTCAGCCAGCGATTCCCTACACCATAAGAATGATCATAGCGGCTGTTCCACTACTTCATCGTTCTTATGGTAGGCGAGAGGGGACGTCCCCCCCCTTCCCGCAGCCCTCTGGTGCTTCTACCGACTCACCGCTACGATCGAAGCCAGGATCATTTTTTTTTTTATTATTTCAGGATTCCCAGCCTAGAGGTGAGATCTGGGGTCTTATTGACCCCATATCTTACTGTAAAGAGGACCTGTCATGCCCTATTCCTATTACAAGGGATGTTTACATTCCTTGTAATAGGAATAAAAATAATCAAAAAAAAATTGGGGGGGGGGGGAGTGTCAAACTAAAATAAATAAAGCAAAATGAACAATAAAAAATAAAAAAATTTTTTTAAAGCGCCCCTGTCCGTGTGCTCGCATGCAGAAGCGAACGCATACGTAAGTCCCACCCACAAATGAAAAGGGTGTTCAAACCACACATGTGAGGTATCGCTACGAATGTTAGAGCGAGAGCAATAATTTTGGCCCTAGACCTCCTCTGTAACTCAAAACATGTAACCAGTAAAAAATTTTAAAGCATCGCCTATGGGGATTTTCAAGTAGCGAAGTTTGGCGCCATTCCACGAGCAATTTTGAAGGGTCACGTGTTAGGTATCTATTTACTCGGTGTAACTTCATATTTCACATTATGCAAAACCACTGGGCTAACTTCACTGTTTTGCACAAAACTGTTTTTTTTTCCAAAAAAAAAGCGTTCGAAAAATTGCTGCGCAAATACCGTGCGAGATAAAAAGTTACAACAACCGCCATTGTATTTTCTAGGGTCTTTGCTAAAAAATCATATATAATGTTTTGGGGTTCTATGTAATTTTCTAATAAATAAATGATGATGTAGGAGAGAAATGTCAGAATTGGCCTGGGTGCTCCAGAACACCTGAAGGTGCTCCCTGCATGTTGGGCCTCTGTATGTGGCCACGCTGTGTAAAAGTCTCACACATGTGGTATTGCCATACTCGGGAGTAATAGCAGGATGTGTTTTGGGGTGTAATTTGTGGCATGCATATGCTGTGTGTGAGAAATAACCTGCTAATATGACAATTTTGTGAAAAGAAAAAGAAAAAAAAATCTCGATTTTGCAAAGAATTGTAGGAAAAAATGGGGGGTATTTGTACTTTTCTGGCATGTTAGGGCCTCAAGAAATTATATAGGCCATCAGTACTTCAGGTGTGATCAATTTTCAGATATTGGCACCATAGCTTTTGGACTCTATAACTTTCACAAAGACCAAATAATGTATATGAATTTGTACTTATGTTTACCAAAGATATGTAGCAGTATAAATTTTGGCCAAAATTTACAAAGAAAAAATACTATTTTGCTAAATTTTATAACAGAAGCAAAGAAAAATTCATTTTTTTACCGAATTTTCAGTCTTTTTTCGTTTATATTGCAAAAAATAAAAAACCCAACGGTGATTAAATACCACCAAAAGAAAGCTCTATTTGTGTGAAAAAAAGGCCAAAAATCTCATATGGGTACAGTGTTGTATGACTGAGTAATTGTCATTCAAAATGTGGGAGCATCGAAAGCTGGAAATTGGTCTGGTTAGGAAGGGGGTTTGAGTGCCCAGTGGTCAAGTGGTTAAAAAATATAGTTTTTTTTTCAAAATTGTCGTTTTTTTTGTTTATAGCGTAAAAAAATAAAAACTGCAGAGGTGATTAAATACCACCAAAAGAAAGTTCTCATTGTGTGAAAAAAAAGAACATCAATTTTGTTTGTGTACAGCGTCACACGACCGCGCAATTGTCAGTTAAAGCATCACAGTGCCGTATCGCACAAAATGGACTGGTCATTAAGGGGATAAATCCTTCTGAGGCTGAAGTTGTTAAAGAGAAGTTCAGCAGCAGATATTTTAAATGTTAAATAGACTTAAATAATGGTTCTCAAAACAAGAATGCGATGCAATAAACTTTCACCTTTTTAAGCATCACAGTCCATCAACTGGACTCTCTTTTTATTATGTCATAAAAGGCAAATTGCCAACTAGAATTATGAAGCTGCCAACTTGCAACACAATCCAAGTTGGCAGGTACATATGTACAAATAATGTAGGGCAATTAGCAATGCAGAAATCCTTGTGATTGTACCCACTAAGAAGAAAGGCTCCAATAAGGTTGCCAACTCATTCTTTTGATTGCTGACACAAATTACGTTCTCTAAATGATATTGTATTTGTTTTATTGTAATTATACATTGTATCTTTACATTTTAATTACATAGGGTAAAGTGACAGCAGAACTTAAAAAAAACATTAAGTAAAAAAAAATTTTAAAAAAATGTTTCATTTGTAAATTACTTTACTACAAAATAAACAAGACATGACAAAAAAGATAAACTCTAGTTTAAATATATTTCTGGACAAACTAGATAGAAAATATATTTGTTTTATTTTATTTTGTTTTCTACTTCTTTTAGGCTTTAAATCAGAAATAATATAATTAAATATCACCATAAGAAAGCCTTGAGTGCCCTCAAAACAATATATGCCTCATTTATGTACCATATGTCATAAAGGTATCAGTTAAAAAATAAACCGAAAAAAAAAATGCAAAAATGGCTTTGGGGTTTAACTGATTACAGGAAACCTTTATTGAAATAAAAGTGCATAGGGTACTATTCTTCTGAAAAAAAAGTTGTTGCCTGGCTGCTTTGCTAACTCTGTGACTGCAGTGCTTTCTAAGACACTGACCTAGAACAAATATGCAGCAAGTGAAGTCAGGATTCCTGATCTGCAAAGCTCCAAAATTATTGAGGATTGAGGCAAATGAAAGAAAATGACATTTTCAGAAAGCGACATCAATAGTGCAAAGCTTAAGGACAGTAATGTACTCAGTGCAGTTTCCTTTAAGTGAAGGTTGATCTCAAAGTAAACTGAAAACAATATGAAACAGTGTACATATACATATGTATGTATAAAAAGGTACGCTCTGCTGAAGTCACTGTTTTATTCTAAGCGCTTTTTTATCAACAAAAATGTAAGTGTATTTCCTCCTTTTTTATAAATAAATTTTTTACGGAATTACACTATGTGCCTACTTTTTCTTCCTTTTTATAAATATATCTCATTGGAGAAACTATCCACCCGGTTTTCTGTCTAAAAACCTACCCCATTGAGTTTCATTGTTGTAGTTGGTCTTCTGGCTGGAGGTCGTGTCCATTGCGACAGTTCCCCTTGTGTGTAGCCCTACAAGCCTGATTGACCCATTGGGTGTACACCTATTTGGGTTCAATTGTTCTGGTAAGCCTTTTGATTCTCTGGTGGTGGATCACTTATCAGCAAGTTTGGGCATGTTTTTCTATGTCACACTGTTAACACTGTCAAGTGTTAACTATTTTTAATCACATTTTGTATATTTATAATTTCATTGTTTGGTCCACTCTTCCAAACATTAAGGATTTGTTTCCCTTCTCTTTGGACATTATCATTGGACAGAATTCACATAATTTTTATCTGCACATTTGTTGATATGACTCCTAGTATATAATTTTTCCTTTAAAGGTTTATTACATTTGTATATTTTATTGTATACTTATGTGTATCTATACACTGTTTATATTGTTTTGAGTTCACTCTCAGATCATTTGTGTACACCTTTTTTATACATACATATGTATATTTACACTGTTTCATATTGGGGGTTATTTATTAAAAACAAATCCACTTTGCACTGAAAGTGCACTTGGAAGTGCAGTCGCTGTAGATCCGAGGGGGACATGCAAGGAAAATAAAAAACAGCATTTTAGCTTGCACATGATTGGATGATAAAATCAGCAGAGCTTCCCCTCATGTCAGATATTCCCCTCAGATCTACAGCGACTGCACTTCCAAGTGCACTTGTAGTGCAAAGTGGATTTGCCTTTCGTAAATAACCCCCATTATTTTCAGTTCACTTTGAGATCAACCTTTAGCGCTGCACTTATCTTTCACTTATTTTCAAAATTTTTGCAATTGATCTATTGCTGTGCTAGCTGCTTTCTTATCATTGTTTGTAGACAGCGCTGTATATCTGCTTTATTTTTCACACAGTTACCTTTAAGGTCTCGTGCACACTGGACGTTTTTGGCCATTTTTACAGCAGCTGTTTTTGGCTTCAGATGTTTTTTTCTACAGTCAATAAACTCCCCATCATGTTATCTTATGTGTCCATGCACACATAGGCTGTTATCAGCAGTTTTTACCTGGGACATTTTTTGGCTTTAAAAAAAAAAAAAACTAGTGGGTTCTGAGAGGAGTTTTTCAGCTGTTTTCCGCTGTTAAAACGCTCTAACGTCAAAAAACGCTGATAAACGCTTATAAGCGCTCAAAATTGTGGCTCACCGGCGTTTTTTGACGTTTTTGATCCATTGAAAAAAAAAAAAAAAAAAAAAAAAAACTTTAAAAAAAAAAAACCTAACGCGGAAAAACACTAAAAATCGCTAATAAACGCTAAAAAAGTTATTGCAAAAACGTTGAAAAACTCACTGCAAAGCTATGGGCATTTTTATAACGTTATTTTAACGTTCAGTGTGCATGAAGCCTTAAGTGAAACTATGAGTCAATTTTGAGAGGCAGCACAGTAGCTGTTGGATTTAAACTGTGTCTCTAACCAAATGTTCACGTGTCCTTGTATTAAAAAATATTATTAGTTCTTAACATAATAAATAAAGATAATGTACAGAGAACACTATACAGTACATTTCCTTTGCATACACCTTGCAAAAACATGACTTTCTCTTAAAGAGCTTCCCCTTTCTATAAGAAGCAAAAAAGTAGATGCTAACTCTATTAGCGTTTAGCACTGAGTATCACAAACAGTTGCCATTTATAATTTTTTTTTACAATAAGATACATGTTTCAGTTTTCTTTTCCATCTTTTTTTTTTTTTTTTTTTAGGTCAGTGCTGCTAATCCTTTGCGGCTTTTTTACAGCCACATTTTGTCTGCATGCATGCACTCGAACAATGGCTTCATGGCATTTTCTTCTATGGACCATGCCTGCCCAATGTTTTTTGAAGCTGTCATTTGAAGTTTCATCAGAAGCCTGTAATACAGAGTAAAAATGTCGGAGCACATTGAGATATATTGTCATCCTGTGACAGGGAGTTCCAGATGATGTCATTTGCTGACATCCTTTTCTGAATGAGCACAGTGAGTGATTGGTACCAATCACTCACTGTGTCCACTCATAACTGAAGCATAGTAAATTGTGTTACTATGTTTCGTTTTGTGAATGTCCTGTCCTGTGTCCTGTTCATTCATGTGCAGTGCAGCTGAGGCTGCAGAGAAAGGAATTGAAGAATCTGTATCCTCAGTTCCTTTCTCTGTCTCAAAAGTAGGATGTCAGGGGTCTGTTTAGACCCCCGATTTTTCACCCAAGCCCAACCCAACAGCATTGTAAAAAAATGTAAAAAAAATCTAAAAAATGTAAACAATAATAACAAGTTTTAAAACATAACTAATTTTTTGTAAAAAAAAAATTTAAAATAATTGTAAACAATTGTAAAAAATCAGTTATCCACGCTCATTTACACTCTTCTCTGGCCCATACAGTGTGAATGAAAGGTTTGTTTGTGAGGCTGGAGTCGGATGTTACTCTATGAGGATGCAGATGCTGTATGAACACAGCCACAGTCCTAATTTGAGAGGTGTGCAGGTGTGGGTAAGTGGCCCCAAATACACACTGTCAGTGTTCGGGAGTAGGGATGAGCTTCGTGTTCGAGTCGAACCCATGTTCGACTCGAACATCGGCTGTTCGCCCGTTCGCCGAATTGCGAACGATATGGGCCGTTCGCGCTAAATTCGTGTGGCGCGTCACGGCCCATAATTCACTGCGGCATCGCAGTGCATTGCTGGCTGATGATTGGCCAAGCATGCACTATGACCCGCATGCTTGGCCAATCACAGCGCCGTCAGTAGAGAGAGCTGTAATTGGCCAAAGCCAGGGTGGCTTTGGCCAATTATGGCTCAGGGGATTTAGTACACACCCCACACTTTATAAGGCCGTCTGCACGGCGGCCCTGTGTAGTGTGTGTTCCGGTGTGCTGAGAGATAGAGAGAGAGAGAGACAGTGTCATTTGATTTGAGTTAGATAGATTAGGCAGAACAGTCAGTCAGTTAGCTGCACTTACAGTGTATTGTGTATATATATGCATCCCAGGTGTTGCATATATATATATATACACTGTATTCAGTTTAGCTAGATCCGTTCCTGTTATCTTCTATCTAGACTATTTACATTTAGTGCAGTGCGTCCTGCTCACAGTGTTCAGCTAGATCCGTTCCTGCTATTTACATTTAGTGCAGTGCGTCCTGCTCACAGTGTTCAGCTAGATCCGTTCCTGTTATCTTCTAGACTATTTACATTTAGTGCAGTGCGTCCTGCTCACAGTGTTCAGCTAGATCCGTTCCTGCAATTTACATTTAGTGCAGTGCGTCCTGCTCACAGTGTTCAGCTAGATCCGTTCCTGCTATTTACATTTAGTGCAGTGCGTCCTGCTCACAGTGTTCAGCTAGATCCGTTCCTGCTATTTACATTTAGTGCAGTGCGTCCTGCTCACAGTGTTCAGCTAGATCCGTTCCTGTTATTTACATTTAGTGCAGTGCGTCCTGCTCACAGTGTTCAGCTAGATCCGTTCCTGCTATTTACATTTAGTGCAGTGCGTCCTGCTCACAGTGTTCAGCTAGATCCGTTCCTGCTATTTACATTTAGTGCAGTGCGTCCTGCTCACAGTGTTCAGCTAGATCCGTTCCTGCTATTTACATTTAGTGCAGTGCGTCCTGCTCACAGTGTTCAGCTAGATCCGTTCCTGCTATTTACATTTAGTGCAGTGCGTCCTGCTCACAGTGTTCAGCTAGATCCGTTCCTGCTATTTACATTTAGTGCAGTGCGTCCTGCTCACAGTGTTCAGCTAGATTCGTTCCTGTTATCTTCTAGACTATTTACATTTAGTGCAGTGCGTCCTGCTCACAGTGTTCAGCTAGATCCGTTCCTGCAATTTACATTTAGTGCAGTGCGTCCTGCTCACAGTGTTCAGCTAGATCCGTTCCTGCTATTTACATTTAGTGCAGTGCATCCTGCTCACAGTGTTCAGCTAGATCCGTTCCTGCTATTTACATTTAGTGCAGTGCGTCCTGCTCACAGTGTTCAGCTAGATCCGTTCCTGTTATTTACATTTAGTGCAGTGCGTCCTGCTCACAGTGTTCAGCTAGATCCGTTCCTGCTATTTACATTTAGTGCAGTGCGTCCTGCTCACAGTGTTCAGCTAGATCCGTTCCTGCTATTTACATTTAGTGCAGTGCGTCCTGCTCACAGTGTTCAGCTAGATCCGTTCCTGTTATCTTCTAGACTATTTACATTTAGTGCAGTGCGTCCTGCTCACAGTGTTCAGCTAGATCCGTTCCTGTTATCTTCTAGACTATTTACATTTAGTGCAGTGCGTCCTGCTCACAGTGTTCAGCTAGATCCGTTCCTGTTATCTTCTAGACTATTTACATTTAGTGCAGTGCGTCCTGCTCACAGTGTTCAGCTAGATCCGTTCCTGTTATCTTCTAGACTATTTACATTTAGTGCAGTGCGTCCTGCTCACAGTGTTCAGCTAGATCCGTTCCTGTTATCTTCCTACTGACAGGCAGGCTTGTCTGGTTACAGTATATAAAGCTACCTGAAGAAAATTACAGGTGTTCTATTTGATCCTATTAGTACCACGGTCAGGCAGCTAGACTATTTACATTTAGTACAGTGCGTCCTGCTCACAGTGTTCAGCTAGATCCGTTCCTGTTATCTTCCTACTGACAGGCAGGCTTGTCTGGTTACAGTATATAAAGCTACCTGAAGAAAATTACAGGTGTTCTATCCCAGCTTAGTGCAGCTACAGGCCATTAGTATGTCTGGAAGGCCAAGAAGGAGAGGCAGACAGTCACAAGCCAATAAGAGAGGGCAAGCAGGCTCTGTGTCTAGTGCTGGTCGTGGAGACGGTGCATCCTCATCAGCACGTGGCCATGGGACACGCTTGGCCTTTTTTTCGGCAGCTGGCCGTGTTGAGCCGCAACATGCGGAAGACTTGGTCGAGTGGATGACCAAGCCGTCCTCATCCTCCTCATCCTCTCTCACCCATGCCCAGGGTGCTTTGTCTGGCAAAGCAGCGGCCTCTTCCCTCAGCTCAATGTCATCATCAGTGACTCCTTCCCTAGCTCCACCATGTCCTCATGAGGATTCCCTCGAACTGTTTGGCCACAGTGTTGGGTACATGCTCCAGGAGGATGCCCAGCGTTTGGAAGGCTCTGATGACGATACTGAGCTCGATGAAGGCAGTAACATGAGCACGGACAGAGGGGGTGCCCAAGAAGGACAGCAATCTGGCAGTCATGCTCCCCCTGCTGCAGCATACTGCCAGGTTTGCTCCAGTGATGAGGAGGGAGGGGATGATGAGGTCACTGACTCAACGTGGGTGCCTGATAGGAGAGAGGAGGAGGAGGAGGAGGAGGAGGCGGCGGCACATCACCAACGAGGCAGGATGCCCTCCAGGGGCCAGCCTAAGGGCAGCACATTGACTGCATCACACCCCAAAGCTCCACATGTGTAGGGCGCTGCAGTCTCTGCGCGTTATTCAAAAAGTTCTTTGGTGTGGGCCTTTTTTGAGACGAGTGCATCAGATCGCACCGCTGCTATTTGCAACATATGTCTCAAGCGTATCTCGCGTGGCCAAAACATCTCCCGCTTGGGTACCACATGCTTGACCAGACATATGTTGACCTGCCATGCAGTTCGTTGGCAAGCGTATCTAAAAGACCCACACCAAAGAACAAAGAGGATCTCTCCTTGCTCCTCATCAGCTGAGATTTCCAACCCCACTAGACCTTCAGTCCTCTCTGAGACCTGCAGTGAGAGGAATGAAGGTGTAGAATTAGGTGTGTCACAGCCAAGTACTTGTGGGCAATCTGCTTTTGGTACACCGACGTCAGATTTTACCAGGCAAATTTCCCTGCCCCAGCTGCTGCACCGCCGAAAGAAGTTTGCTCCCAGCTATCCACATGCCCAGCGGTTGAATGCTAGCTTGGCAAAATTGCTAGCACTTCAACTGCTGCCTTTTCAGTTGGTAGACTCTGCCCCCTTCCGTGAGTTTGTGGAATGTGCGGTTCCTCAGTGGCAGGTACCCAAACGCCACTTTTTCTCACGGAAGGCGATTCCGGCTCTCTACCGGCATGTGGAAGGCAATGTCCATGCCTCGCTGGACAGGGCGGTCAGCGGTAAGGTGCATATTACCGCTGACTCATGGTCCAGCAGGCATGGACAGGGACGTTACCTAAGTTTCACGGCGCATTGGGTGACTCTGCTGGCAGCTGGGAAGGATGCAGGACAAGGTGCAGTAGTGTTGGAGGTTGTTCCGCCACCACGCCTCCAAAATGCTGATTGTGACACACCTCTCTCCTCCACCCCCTCCTCTTCTTCTTCCTCCATGGCCTCTTCCTCGGAACCAGCGGTGCTCCGTAGGCGTTCAAGGGGCTACGCAAGTACGCAGGCCAAAAGATGCCATGCGGTGCTTGAGCTGGTGTGCTTGGGGGACAGGAGCCACACTGGGGCAGAGGTTCTGTCAGCTCTGCAGGGGCAGGTTCAGAGGTGGTTGACGCCACGCCAACTTAAGGCAGGAATGGTGGTTTGCGACAATGGCACCAACCTCCTCTCTGCCCTCCGACAGGGACAAATGACCCATGTGCCCTGTTTGGCTCACGTCCTTAACTTGGTGGTGCAGCGGTTCTTGGGCAGGTACCCGGGCTTACAGGATGTCCTGAGGCAGGCCAGGAAAGTCTGTGTGCATTTCCGCCGGTCATATAATGCCAGTGCTCGGCTGACGGACCTCCAAAAGGAGTTTAACCTGCCCAAGAACCGCCTAATCTGTGACATGCCCACCAGGTGGAACTCAACGTTGGCCATGCTGCAGCGGCTGCACACGCAGCAGAGGGCCATCAATGAGTACCTGTGCGACTATGGCACCAGGACAGGGTCAGGGGAGCTTGTTTTTTTTTCCCCACGCCAGTGAGCCATGATCAGGGATGCATGCACTGTCCTGTCACCATTCGAGGAGGCCACGAGGATGGTGAGCACTGACAGTGCATGCATCAGTGACACTGTCCCCCTTGTCCACCTGTTGGAGCACACGCTGCGTGGAATAATGGACAGGGCACTTGAGGCAGAACAGAGGCAGGAAGAGGAGGACTTTCTTAGCTCTCAAGGCCCCTTTTATCCAGACAGTGTTCCTGCGTGCCCGCCGATCACACAGGAAGAGGACGAGGAGGAGGAGGAGGAGGAGGAAGATTGTGTCAGTATGGAGGTGGAGCCTGGCACTCAGCATCAGCAGCAGTCTTTAAGGGATCAGTCCCAAGGAACACATGGACTTGTACGTGGCTGGGAGGAGGTGGCTGCGGACGTTGTTGTCCTTAGTGACCCAGAGGACTCCGGACCGAATGCCTCAGCAAACCTACGCTGCATGGCCTCCCTGATCCTGCAAAGCCTGCGTAAGGATCCTCGTATTCGTGGTATCAAGGAGAAGGACCAATACTGGCTGGCAACCCTCCTTGATCCACGTTACAAGGGTAAGGTTGCGGATCTTATCTTGCCATCGCAGAGGGAGCAGAGGATGAAACATCTTCGGGAGGCCTTGCAGAAAGGTCTGTGCAACGCGTTCCCAGAGACTGGGAGGTTACAAACTCCTGTTTCTGGACAACGTGTTGCTGAGGCTTCGGTCAGTCAAAGAAGGAGCGGTGGAGAAGGTGGCCGTCTGACCGATGCGTTCAGACAATTTTTTGGTCCGCAGCCCCAAGGTATGATCGGTTCCAGCAACCATCGCCAGCGTCTGTTTTACATGGTGCAGGAATACCTAGGGGCAAGATCAGACTTGGACACCTTTCCCACCGAAAATCCTCTGGGTTACTGGGTCTTGAGGATGGATCACTGGCAAGAGCTTGCACAGTATGCAATTGAGCTACTGGCCTGTCCTGCATCCAGCGTTCTTTCGGAACGCACATTCAGTGCTGCTGGAGGCGTGGTAACCGATCACAGGGTGCGTCTGTCCACCGACTCGGTCGATCGGCTGACCTTCATAAAAATGAATGAGTCTTGGATCACCACCAGCTACCAAGCACCTGATGCTGATGTAACCGAATAATTTTTTTTGAAATCTCAGATCCCTTCAAAGACTGCCTATGCTGATGCTGAGTGACTATCCCTGTGTAATTATCCTCTTCCTCCTCAATCATCACGCTGATAGCATTTTTGGTTCTGGGCGCCACCACCAGTGCCTAAGGCACAATTTTTCAGCCCCTGTTTAACAGGGGCGTGTAATTACAATTTTTGATGTAATACTTTGCAGCAGGGCTCGTTCCTGCATTCCAACTAGACTGTCTGTGAGGGGTTGCAGTGTTGTGGCACCAGCACCAGTGCCTAAGGCCCAATTTTTCTGCCCCTGTCTAACAGGGGCGTGTAATTACAATTTTTGATGCAATACTTTGCAGCAGGGCTCGTTCCTGCGTTCCAACTAGAGTGTCTGTGAGGGGTTGCAGTGTTGTGGCACCAGCACCAGTGCCTAAGGCCTAATTTTTCAGCTCCTGTTCAACAGGGGCATGTAATTACAATTCTTGATCTAATATTTCACAGCAGGGCCCTGTGAGGGCTTACAGTGTTGTGGCCACAGCAACACCTAAGGCCCAAATTTCTGCTGAGTATATAGGGCAGGACCCTACTTTCAAACATCTAACTTACAAACGACTCCTACTTGCAAACGGAAGGAGACAACAGGAAGTGAGATGAAATCTACCCCTAGGAAGGGAAATTCTCTCCTGTAAGAGTTAATATGGGAAAACAATTTCTCCTTTCCACTGATGCTTTCCAATCCTTGTTCCACAAAAAAACCCAAATTTTCAAAAAACATTTTTCATTGGGACAAAAAAGTGAGGTGAAATCTTCTGAAGAGGAGGAAAGACAGCAAAACAAATGTCACAGGGGTGATAACCCTTCCCTATGTTTTCCAAAAAGCTTAGAAAAGATTTTTTGGCTGGAGCTAAACACGTTAAAAATGTTCAAAATTACAAACAGATTCTACTTAACAACAAACCTACAGCCCCTGTCTTGTTTGCACCGCCTGTATACTGCTGTTCAGAGTATATAGGGCCTGGTGGCCCCACACCTTTCCTTATTTTAATTTGGGTGCGGGGTTCCCCTTAATATCTATACAAGACCCAAAGGGCCTGGTAATGGACTGGGGGCTACCCATGCCGTTTGTCTCACTGATTTTCATCCATATTGCCATGACCCGACATGACATTAAACCCGCAAGCAGTTTTAAATGAGATTTTTTCCTTTAAAAATGACATTTGGTGCAGGGACTGTTCTAAACATGGGAAACACGCGTCACTTTACAGGCATACTATAGACACCCCCCAGGTACGATATTTAAAGGAATATTTCACTTTTTTTTTTTTTACTTTAAGCATCATTAAAATCACTGCTCCCGAAAAAACGGCCGTTTTTAAAAGTTTTTTTTGCATTGATACATGTCCCCTGGGGTAGGACCCGGGTCCCCAAACCCTTTTTAGGACAATACCATGCAAATTAGCCTTTAAAATGAGCACTTTTGATTTCGAACGTTCGAGTCCCCATAGACGTCAATGGGGTTCTAACGTTCGTGCGAACTTTCGGTCCGTTCGCGGGTTCTGGTGCGAACCAAACCGGGGGGTGTTCGGCTCATCCCTATTCGGGAGTCATACACCAGCATTTACATGCCACATGCCTGTCAATCTAGCACCTGCAGCTGTGTGTTGTACAGCTGCTACATCCCCATAGCGTAATATAGGATGCCTACACACAGCATCAGACACAAAAAAAAAAAACACTGATTCACACTGTACAGGCCACAGCATCCATGTGAATGAGCCCCGAGACCTCATTTATACACAGTACATTATTACTCAATACAATTTTATCTTTTAGATTTGGCAGGAATTGTGTAAGTTATATTATGATTGTTCCTGCTAATAATGATTTTAGTGTATTTTTAGTGAAAATTATTGTTTTTGGGGGGGTGGGCCCTCTCAGATGTCAGAGACTGTATGGGACCCCATGATTTCTGCTTGTAATACAGCTGGCAAGTCTGTTGTTTTTCACAAACACAAGCCCTCTAGCAAAATGTATTAGTTTACATGGATGAGACAAACCAATTAACACTGGCAGGGGTGAATAAAATGAGTATCTTTTATTTATTCATGCAAAACCTTTATCCCAAAAGGAAAAAAAAAAACAGTTTGCTGTAACTGGTTATAAAACGTGAGCTGGAGTTTGGCTTCAATTGGTTAGTGGTTTTAAATCTGCTAATTCATATAACACTACCCCCCCCCCCCCCCCCCCCCGACTGACCATGTTGCTATCTGCTGTGCCTTCTATGCTCATGCCTCCAGAGTTGTGTCTCACTAATACAGAAAGTGTGTTACTGGCCAGATCACCAGCTGAAAACATAGCCAAAGCAAAGAAAACTAATGCAGCCATCACATCTAATGATGGGTAAGCTACAATACAATACTTTTTTTTTTTTTTTTTGGGTTTAGCCCTTCCTGCCACCGCCTTCTGGCTCTTTAAGAACTTCTGGATGTTGGGAGGTGGAGGCAGGCATTTTGGGTCATGTGAGCGCTGTGATTGACTGTCACAGTGGTCACATGACCGGAAGATTTCCAGTCCCCATTGTTGGCTGTGTTGGGAGCACGCAGGGAACTTGCTTTCAGCACAGATTAGTGTTTACATAGGGCTGCATATATGCGGCCTCTTGCCATTAAAGCCCACCCGCCGAGAGGCCGCATATATGCGTACGCCTGGTGGGTAGAGGTTAAAACCACCTTAGCATGTTAAAAATGATATGAGGTTTTAGTGATTGGATTTACATGTATTTTAATCACTTGACCTCCGGAAGATTTACCCCCTTCATGACCAGGCCACTTTTTGCAATACAGCACTGCATTATTTTAACTGACAATTCTGCGGTCATGCAAAATAAAATTAAATAAATAAATAAAATTTATGTCATTTTTTTTTCCACAAACAGAGCTTTCTTTTGGTTCTATCACCACTGCGTTTTTTATTTATTTGCGCTTTAAAAAAAAAAAAAAAAGACAGACAATTTTTTACTTTATGCTTAAAAACCTATCAATAAAAAATTGAAAAAAAAATTCTTCATAAATTTAGTCTAATATGTATTCTGCTACATGTTTTTGGTAAAAAAAACAAACAAAAAAACAATAAGGATATATGGATTCGTTTACGTGAACGTTATAGCATCTACAAATATATATGTAAACTGTAAGTTTTATTTATTTACATTTTTTTACTAGTAATGGCGGTGATCAGTGACTTATAGTGGGACTGCGATATTGCGGCAGACAATCAGACACTGACACTTTTGACACTTTTTGGGACCCGGGGACACTAATACAGTGATGAGTGCTAAAAATGTGCACTGTCACTGTACTAATGACACTGGCTGGGAAGGGATTAAACATCTAGGGTGATAAAAGGGTTGAATGTGTGCCTAGGCAGTGTTTTGATGTACACTGTGTGCTGTGTTAACTAGGAGAAGAAATTGATTCTAGTCCCTTCTTTGCAGAAAAACAGAATCCACCCCTTACCCCCTGTCAGAACCTCGATCTGCCTTGTTTACCTAGGCAGAATGCCGTTCTGTGTTCTTTACCGACGATAAGCGGGTGCCAGAGGACATTGAGTGCCCGACACTCGCAGATCAGTTTCTGCTGTGAATATTCACAGCAGAAGCAGCATGTGTGGCCTCTGTTGGCGGATGTGTGCACATGGGATCCTGCGCACAGCTGCCGCCCTGTAGCAGTAATATTGCTATAGGTTGGTCAGCAAGTGGTTAAGGATATTTTTCTTTATTCGAAGTAAGCCTGTCAGAATTGGGAGCACATGATGAAAAAATGCAGAGGCAAAAGATGTCTTCAGTGGAAACAAATGGCCAAATGATCAGCAGATGCAGAAATTGAAGCAGCTAAAGATTTATGCAAATCTCAACTTTATGTAAATCTTTACTTTACTTTGGCACTTCCTGATCCTTCAATTTGGACAGTGTTGCTGCTTGTTACATTGATGCCACATTATAGAAGTGAAAGAGGGAAAAGTCAGACTCTACTTTTCCAGTAAAAATTGAGATTTTTACAAAACTTTGGCTTTTTACATATCATTTTGATGGTTTTAGTAAAGATAACCTATGCTTATTTCTTTTTTGATCATATGGTCAGTTTGGATTGTCTACATCTTTTACAAGTTTAGGATTGTGCCAAATTCTGGATTTGCTGCTATATTATGAATGCTGTATAATACAAAAGTAGGCTTTAATAATTCTGTACCTACAGATTTCACCTTTCATCTGTGTTTAGAATATGTTAAAAGTACATTCCCTGTAAATTAATAAATCATTTTAAAAACTTTGATTATTATTTATTAGCTTTAGCTTTTTAGCTTTCTTTTTTTCAAAGTGATCATTATTGTTAAGGAAAAAGATACAATTTTGACATACAAAGGAATTCCTCCTAGTAGTTATAACATTACAACACAATAACATTACAACACAGTGGCTTATAAAAATTCATAAGATTAAATGATTAACAACTAAAAGTACCTTCATGTGAGTTTAAGCCATAACATATACCAAGTCATAAATATAGGTACATGATTAAATAGGTAAACCGCACACTGTAAAAAAAAATACATACGGTAATCACTTTTTTTACCCTCTTGTTTATAAGCTTATGGTTAGTAGGGATTCATTTAGGGTGGAACATGGGTTTGTGGTGAATCTGTCCTGTTTGCAGGTTCAATGACCTAACAAACTAATGTGGCTGCTTCCCATAATTACAAGCAACTCCCATAAAATCACATATTGGCCTCTGAACTGTGGTCTGGTAGCTTAGATTAGACAATAACTGAGGTTTCAAATGTTCCAGACCTCTCGCTACAAAAAACGGGATTCCCAACAGCCTTTTGTCAGTGTGTGTGGTGTGGTGAGGTGGATAAAGAGAGACAGTCTTTGCATAGAAATATTGATATGCTACAGTAGACAGTGCTCTATACAGTACTCTACAGTGCTTTACACAGTGCTGTATTGTGCTACATAACAGTGAATTGAGGTGAGGTGGGCTACATTTTAGTGCGTATTGGGTGTCCTTTTTATGACTACCATCTGCTGTATGTCAGCAAAAACTTCAGTTACTGTTTAGCTAACATCAGCAGCAGGAACTAATGACTAACACTGCCCTTTAAATCCAGACCATGGGTGGTGTAAAGATGCCACACCCTATTATTGGTTACAATAACAAAACACCTGAGCATTTAAAAAAAAAAAAGTGCAGGATTTAAAAAAAAAAAAAAAAAAACAGAAAAACATTCTCACTTACCTAGATAGATGCAGCATCGATCTGATGTTGCATCTGTTCCCCGCTGCCTCTACACCACTAACTGAGTAATCAAAGACTGTAAGTCACCGCTCTGTGCTCTGCTCCTCCAGTGCTCACTAGAACTCTGGACTGTGAAGTGGCAGGAACGGCTAGCTCAGGCTGTTGTAGCGCTCTGAGAGGCTTAGCCAGCTTCCAGTCAAGCATCTGGATGGATCCTGACATTACTGTAGGATCCCTGCAGAGCCTGGATTGGCTCTGTGGCGTCAGCTGACAGAGGACTTTAGCCCGCTTAATTTGGGTCACAGAAGTGCAGAACTGATTGCACTCCTATGACCCACAGGAGAAGTATGGTCAACAGAGCTTTGGCCATACTTCTCCTTTAAGACAGCAAATATCAAATAAATCACTATATCAACTATATGAATATATATATCAGCATACTTTTTTTTTTACAGAAGATAAATGTACATAAAACAATACCTACTGCTACTTAAAAAAATTGATTCTGATAATCATTGATGATGGTGTACACAAAGCAAATATCCAACCCTCAATAAACGTATTGCATTTAAGTCAAGATAACTAAGTGCTCTCTCCCAAAAGTGGGCCATAAACAATGCTGTGGGCATATAGAATTTTTACAGAGATGAAAGAAAAGAAAACAAGGGTCACCAATGAGCTCTATGCATTTCCCTACTGCTATTTTTTCCTATCATGACAAAAAGAGATTATGCAGCGTTATAACTTTCAAAAACCATGAATCAGACTGAGACAGAAGTACAGTTAAATCACACTTGTTTAATAATAATAAAAAAGGTAAACAGAGTAAACGTAGTCAAAACATAGCAAGAGTTCAGAAACCGGGACGGATAGTCAGGCAAGCCAAAACATCAGGGAGCCAGAAAACAGCGTAGTAGAACAGCAAGCAGGATCTGGAGCCAGAAGGAATGTCAGCCAAACAAGTCTTTAACAGAAACACAGGAGAGCGTCTCTAGAAATGTGACCAAGGTGAAGGCAGAGATCATCTGGACTGGACACTTAAGTAGGCAGGACTGATGAGCAGGATATCATCAACAGGTGAGTCACTGTGGAGAGATAGGAGCTGGCAATTAGCGGACAGCTGAGCGGCCAGCTCAGAGAAGGAAGGGCTGAGCCCAGACCTGACAGTACCCCCTCCCCAATGATCCATCCCCCTCGGAGGACCACCAGGCTATGGAAATCACGGAGGAGGACAGGGGCATGTACGTCCGAGGATGAGACCCAAGAGCGTTCCTCCAGACAGTACCCTTTCCAATACACCAGGTACTGTATGTGCCTACGGAACCTACGGGAGTCAGCAATGGACTGTACTTCATACTCCTCATAGTTCTCAACCTGTACAGGGTGAGGACGAGGCACCGAGGTGGTAAAGCGGTTGAAGACCAAAGGTTTTATCAAGGAGACATGAAATACATTTGAGATATGCATATTAGAAGGAAGGTCTAAGTTAATCCTGCGAAGAATACGGAAAGGCCCAATAAACCGAGGTGCGAACTTCAGAGAGGAAACACAAAGTCGGAGGTTGTGAGATGACAGCCAGACCTTGTCCCCAACCTGGTAGAAAGGTGTAGGCAGGCGTCTGCGGTCAGCATGGAGTCTGTACCTATCATTAGCATGTTGCAAAGCCTCCTGGAAAGAAGACCGCGGAGATGCTCCTCTAATGCAGGAATACTCTGCAGAACAAATGAGTCAGGCAATATGGAAGGTTGGAAACCATAGTTTGCCATAAACAGGGACAATCGGAAAGCAGAATTCAAGGCACTATTGTGAGCGAATACCACCCACAGTAACAGGTCTGACCAGTTGTTATGATGATCACAAATACAGCAGTGTGGGAATTGCTCCAAGGACTGATTGGCTCGTTCTGTGGCCCCAGTAGACTGCAGGTGACACGCAGAAGAGAAAACAAGCTGAATTCCCAACTGTGCACAAAAGGCTCGCCAGAACCGGTACACAAACTGACTACCCCTGTCCGAGACAATCACTTTGGGTAACCCATGTAAGCGAAAGATCTCCCGAGGAAAAATGGAAGCCAGGTCCTTAGAAGTGGGTAACTTCTTAAGTGGAATATAATGGGACATTTTCAAGAACTGGTCAACCAACATAAGGATAACTGTGTTGCCCTGGGAGTTGGGTAACTCCACAATGAAATCCATAGACAGGTGGGTCCAGGGCCTCTCTACATTGGGTATGGGTTGTAGGAGGCCCACTGGAAGGTGCTGTGGAGTCTTACTCTGAGCACACATGGAACAGGCAGCTACGAAGGCGGTTACAGCAGCACGTAGAATAGGCCACCAGAATTGTTGGGAAATGGCCCAAACGAGTTGATTCTTCCCGGGGTGGCCAGCAGCCTTGGGAGAATGGCAAGTCTGGAGCACAGCAGTACAGAGACTCTCTGGAACAAAGCAGTGGTCACAAGGTTTCTCAAGAGGAGCATGGACCTGAGCAGCAAGAATTTTGTCACCGAAAGGAGACGTGACACTGGTGCGAACTATAGCCAGAATATGATCAGGAGGAATCACAGGAACTGGAACCGACTCCATCTTGGAAGTGGAGGAAAATTGTCATGACAAAGCGTCAGCCCTTACATTCTTAGTACCGGGTAAGAATGAGACAATGTAATTGAAACTAGACAAGAAAAGAGCCCATCGTGCCCTTCTGGGAGAGAGGCGTTTAGCCTCAGACAAGAATGTGAGATTCTTATGGTCAGTAAGTGGTACCTTTGATGAGATGTCTCTATTCTTATAGGGTTAAAATGATCGCTAACAGCTCTCTGTCACCAATCTCGTAATTGCACTCGGCAAGTGACAATTTCTTGGAAAAGTAGCCACAAGGATGCATAGCGCTCTCAGAGGTAGGACGTTGAGACAGAAGGGCACCAACTCCAGGCTCAGAAGCTTCAACCTCAAGGATAAAAGGTAACATAGGACCAGGATGTGCCAACACAGGAGCAGAAACAAAGGATGCCTTAAGACTCTCAAAGGCCTTAATGGATTTCGGAGACCAACTCTATGTGTTACTTTCCTTTCTGGTCATATCAGTCAGGGGCTTGACCAGAGATGAGAAGTTAAGAGTAAACTTCCAATAATATTTGACAAAGCCAAGCAAACACTGCAGAGGAAGTGAACTCACGGGTCAGGGCCACTTTGGGTCTGCTGAAAGTTTCTCTGGGTCCATCGAAAAACCAGCAGTGGAAATGTCATAACCCAGGAATTTAACCTGTTCACGATGGAATTCACACTTCTCCAATTTACAATAGAGATTGTTCTCTCTTAGTTTCTGAAGCACACGACAGATATCTGTGTGGTGGCTCTCCAGGGACTTGGAGAATATGAGGATATCATTGAGATAAACCACCACACATAACTGCAACAAATCTCAGGGGACATTGTTAATAAATTCCTGGAAAACTGCCGGGGCGTTACAAATGCCAAAAGGCATTACGAGGTACTCATAATGGCCTGTTCTGGTATTAAACACAGTTTTCCACTCATCGCCCTCCTTAATTCTCACGGGATTATATGCCCCTCTCAAATCAAGCTTCGTGATAACCGTTGCTCCCTTGAGACAGTCAAATGACTCCGTAATCAATGGAATCAGATAGGCATTCTTAATTGTGATTATAATCAATACAAGATCTCAGTACACCACTCTTCTTCTTCACAAACAAGAAACCAGCAGGAAACGAGGATTTGCGGATGAAACCTTGAGAAAGTGCCTCTGCAACATGCTGCTCCATGGCCTTATCCTCCAAGACTGACAAAGGGTAAACCAGGCCACAGGGAGGTATGGCACCAGGTTGAAGGTCAATTGCGCAATCATACGACCGGTGTGGAGGCAAACTACTGTCTTTAACTTTTTAAAAGACATTGCTAAAATTGCGGTACTCCTCCAGCAGGGAGGAGAGTGAAGAGGTGCACAGGACCTTGGCTACCTTCTGGAAGCATGTCTTACTGCATTGTGGTGACCAGGAGAGAACCTCAGTACTGAGAAAAAGCAGCCATAAGGGCCTCATTGTTCCACGCAACCTCTGCTGCCAGAGTACGGAATTCAATGGCGTAATCGGCAACAGTTCTTGTACTCTGTTTGATGGACATGAAACAGCAGAAGCAGAGCATACAGGAACATCAAATACCCTTTTAAAAGAAGCCAGAAACTTTTTCAAAAAGTCACGTGTCAGTGATGCAACGCGTGGGAGGAGCTTAGGACGTTCAGTGCTGCAATACAGCTGAAGGTTAACAGCAGCTGTTTCTCTATGGGAAACCTCGTCCAAATCTGCATATTTGAATGCTTCTAATAGACCGGGAGTTTGTGAGTGTATCTCTTGTCCCTGTTTTGCTTATTTACTATCTAGTAAGTTCACTGCACAATGATCTATTTTTTCTTTGCTTACTTTGCATAAAACCTTTATCCTGAGAGCCGAATCACCAGAAGTATTATGGCTAAAGTGGGATGCAAGAAAAACTAAATATCCTGATACAAACGATCTAACCCAGTGAGTCAATCAATTAAGATTGATTAAGGGAAGGAACTGTTTAATTATTTTTACTTTCCCCCACTATTTATCTCTGCCTGGACATTGTACTCAGAGTGTCATTATTATTTTATTTATATTCACCGTCACATCACCAATTTGAAGATTTATTTTGGCAATTTTAACACATGTATTAGCACCATAATTATTTATCTATTTTATTCACATGTATGCATTTTTTATTCCTGGATTTAAGCTTAGTCGCAGCAGCATATTGTGCACTATTTATTTAAAGCGCATCAATTTTATACTTAGTAGGTTTTTGCGTCTCCCATACAGGGTTTGCCCAGGCCAAGGCTCTCTCAGAAAGCAAAGATATCATGAAACCTACTTTGCTTCTATCCGTGGGAAACACCTGGGGCAGCATCTCAAAGTATATCTCAACCTGTTTGAGAAACCCTCTGCTTTGGACTGGATCACCCCTAAATCGCTGGGGAAGCAGAGCGCAACCAGACATACCTCTTGTAGAGGTAATACTCGAGGTGGGTGCCTGCACAGAGACTGGAGCAGCAGCAGGGATGGCCTGCAACACAGGTTGTACCGGAGCAGCCACAGTGGGAGATTCCAGGTGAGCCGTGTGACTCAGGAACGTTTGTAACGCTATGGCAAACTGATCCATGTGGTGATCCTGTTCATGCAATCTGGAAATTTTTTTACCAACAAGTGGATTGATTGTATCTTCGGAATGAATGGCCTTCGTCTACTGTCAGAAACCATGAATCAGACTGAGACAGAAGTACAGTTAAATCACACTTGTTTAATAATAATAGAAAAAGGTAAACAGAGTAAACGTAGTCAAAACATAGCCAGAGTTCAGGAACCGGAAAGGATAGTCAGACAAGCCAAAACATCAGGGAGCCAGAGAACAGCGTAGTGGAACAGCAAGCAGGATCTGGAGCCAGAAGGAATGTCAGCCAAGCAATTCTTTAACAGGAACACAGGCAAGCGTCTTTAGAGGTGTGACCAAGGTGAAGGCAGAGATCATCTGGATTGGACAGCTTAAGTAGGCAGGACTGATGAGCAGGATATCATCAACAGGTGAGTCACTGTGGAGAGATAGGAGCTGGCAATTAGCGGACAGCTGAGCGGCCAGCTCAGAGAAGGAAGGGCTGAGCCCAGCCCTGACAATAACTGATTTCAGTGGACATTGACCATGTGGCAGACACATTTTACCGATTGCTATGAACAATAATCACCCCTACCCTATATATCTGTACTATTTAAACCAAAATCTAAATTCTTTCTCATCAGCTTGCTTCATAAAATTCCTAAATATCAACATCTTATTGTCATCTTACATTATGTAGAGATATTAATAATATTATTAATGAGAAAATGGACACCTACAATGGTAAATGGAGGTATCCACATATTTTTTTAAACATGATAAGTTCATGCGGTGTTTGCATGGCACAGAACAATGGTTTTAATTTTTTTTTTCAAATTCAAGTCTTCTCAGTCAAAAGCCAGTACTATAGAAGGGATGGACTGCACCTACATGAGGAGGGTGCAGATCAGCTGGGAATGAAGATGGCCAAAAAGTTAGAGGGGTTTTTAAACTAGGCGACGGGGGGGGGAGGGTCCAGAGGTAGAGATAGTCAGCGTGGAACATATTCCAGAGGGTAGTATTGGGGGCATTAGTGATAGGTTAACCAAAGCACATAAACCCAAGGTAAGTATAGTAGCAAGTCCTAGTTGTAATCTCGGAACACCCAATAAGAGGATAACATGCGACCATTCTAAACTACGTGGCATGTTCACCAATGCCAGGAGCCTGGCGGACAAGATGGGTGAACTAGAGATACTGTTGTACAAGGAGGATTTGGATTTTGTGGGAATTTCAGAGACCTGGTTCAATAGCTCTCATGATTGGCTGGCAACCATTCAAGGGTATACCCTTTATCGCAAGGATAGAGAGGGTAAAAAAGGGGGAGGGGTATGCCTATATATCAAGAATAATGTACAAGTGAATGTGAGAGATGACATCACTAAGGGAGCTAGGGAGGAGGTTGAATCCTTATGGGTAGAATTCCAAAGGGATGAAGCTAAGGGAAAAATAATACTGGGAGTATGCTATAGGCCCCCTAACCTGAGGGAGGAAGGGGAGACAGATCTCCTATCACAAATTGGATTATTAGCAAGGATGGGAAGTGTTATCATAATGGGGGATTTTAATCATCCAGAAATAGACTGGGTGGAGGTAACCACACATTCATCTAGGGCTCACCATTTCCTAAATGTCTTGCAGGACAATTTTTTGGTTCAAATGGTTTCTAGTTGGTGCGTTGGATGCAACAACTAGAAATAAAGCGTTACTGGATCTTCTGATTACCAACGATACAGACCTGATCACGGATGTGGATATATGGGGCAATTTAGGTAACAGCGATCACAGGTCAAATGGCTTCAGTATAAATCACACATATATGGAAGCATAAGGGGAATACAAACACTGAATTTCAAAAGAGCCAACTTCCATAAACTACTAATTTTGCTAGAAGGCATAAATTGGGATAAAATCTTAGGAACAAAGAACACGGAGAAGAGATGGGTTTGCTTTAAGAGCATATTAAATAAGGACATTAGCCAATGCATCCCTTTGGGTAATAAATTTAAAAGAGCGAACAAAAGTCCAGGATGGCTTAACTCCAGTGTAAAAATGCATATAAAAGCAAAGGAGAAGGCCTTAAAAAAATACATGATTGAGAGATCATCCTCAACATTTAGACTTTATAAAGAATGCAACAAGAAATGTAAGGGTGCAATAAGGACGGCTAAGATAGAACATGAAAGACACATAGCAGAGGAGAGCAAAAAAAAACCCAAGAAATTCTTTAAGTATGTAAACAGTAAAAAAGGGAGGACAGACCATATTGGCCCCATAAAGAATGAGGAAGGACATCTGGTTACAAAGGATGGGGAGATGGCGAAGGTATTGAATTTATTCCTTTCCTCAGTCTTCACAAGGGAATCGGGGGGCTTCAGTAACCAAAACTGCAGTGTTTATCCTCATGACACATCACAGGAAGCACCTCCATGGTTAACAGAGGACAGAATTAAAATTAGACTTGGGAAACTTAACATTAAGGGAACTCAGTCAAGTAATTGCCAGACCATTGTTCCTAATTTTTACTGACAGTCTACTGACTGGAACGGTACCAGCTGATTGGAGAAAAGACAATGTAGCACCAATATTTAAAAAGGGCCCAAAATACATCCCTGGGAATTACAGACCAGTTAGCCTAACATCAATAGTATGTAAACTCTTGGAGGGGATGATAAGGGACTATATACAGGATTTTAATAATGAGTACGGTATCATTAGCAGTAATCAGCATGGAAGAATCGTTCTTGCCAAACAAATCTATTAACCTTCTATGAGGAGGTGAGTTGCCATCTAGATAAAGGAAGGCCCTTAGACGTGGTGTATCTGGATTTTGCAAAAGCATTTGACACAGTTCCCCATAACCGTTTACTGTACAAAATAAGGTCCATTGGCATGGAACATAGGATGAGTACATGGATTGAAAACTGGCTTCAAGGGTGATTTCAGAGGGTGGTGATAAATGGGGAGTACTCGGAATGGTCAGAGGTGGGTAGTGGGGTCCCCCAGGGTTCTGTGCTGGGACCAATCCTGTTTAATTTGTTCATAAACGACCTGGAGAATGGGGTAAACAGTTCAATCTCTGTATTTGCAGACGATACTAAGCTAAGCAGGGCCATAACTTCTCCGCAGGATGTGGAAACCTTGCAAAAAGATATAAACAAATTAATGGGGTGGGCAACTACATGGCAAATGAGGTTCAATGTAGAAAAATGTAAAATAATGCATTTGGGTGGCATAAATATGAATGAATTTGTACATTGTAGGAGAACCTCTGGGGGAATCTAGGATGGAAAAGGACCTGGGGGTCCTAATAGATGATAGGCTCAGCATGCAATGCCAAGCTGCTGCTAACAAAGCAAACAGAATATTGGCATGCATTAAAAAGGGGATTAATTCCAGAGATAAAATGATAATTCTCCCGCTCTACAGGACTCTGGTCTGGCTGCACCTAGAGTATGCTGTCCAGTTCTGGGCAGCAGTCCTCAGGAAGGATGTACTGGAAATGGAGCGAGTACAAACAAGGGCAACAAAGCTAATAAAGGGTCTGGAGGATATTGGTTATGAGGAAAGGTTGCGAGCACTGAACTTATTCTCTCTGGAGAAGAGATGCTTGAGAGGGAATATTATTTCAATTTACAAATACCATACTGGTGACCCCACAATAGGGATAAAACTTTTTCGCGGAAGGGCGTTTAACAAGACTCGTGGCCACTCATTAAAATTAGAAGAAAAGAGGTTTAACCTTAAACTACGTAGAGGGTTCTGTACTGTAAGAGCAGGAAGGGTGTGAAATTCCCTTCCACAGGCAGTGGTCTCAGCGGAGAGCATTGATAGTTTCAAGAAACTATTAGATATGCACCTGAACGACCACAACATACAGGGATATACAAAGTAATACTAACATATAATCACACACATAGGTTGGACTTGATGGACTTGTGTCTTTTTTCGACCTCACCTACTATGTAACTATGTATGTCCTTTTCCCAAATAAATCTTTTTACAAGTAGATAACTACACCCTGCACTAAATTCCATTGCAAACATCAGCACAACAACATAGTCTGACCATGCACTGGTGTTTATACAATTTCAGACAGGCCGTGAACTTTACTTCTCAACTCCATGAAAAATGACTAGCCAACTTTTGAACATTCCTGTCTATAATGTACAATTCAAAACCAAAATTTGAATGTACTTTTATCAAAATCTTTCTTCTGTGAGTTTACTTCATTTTGGGAGCCAATGAGAAGAGGGAAAGACTTCAATAAATAACCAAAAACAAACCATTCAATCTTTATAATATGGACCAGCGTGAATATACACTAAAAAACTACTAGATCAGTGGCAATAAGGTAGGAGTACATTTAGTAAAGCAATTTGAGCAAAAACTAAGTCTAAGATCGCTTATCAATTGGATGCAAATGGAATTGTTGCCTTGGAAAAATTACAGGAAAATGCTTTTTTTTTTTTTTACTTTGTATTCCCATTAAAAACCAAGAAAGTAAAGTTACAGTATATGTACAATATCCAGATTGTTACCAAATTAAAACCCTGTGTCCAAAAAATGTATAATAGATTAGGCATACCTCCCAATTTTTCATCTTGAGAAAGAGGGGCAATTTGCAAGAAAGAAAAGACAAAAAACAAAAAAATTCAGTATGCACAGCACACAGTGGTGAAAAGCTCTTGCAGGGAATACACTGAAAAAAAAAATAACACATTGCAAACATGTGATATAAAATATTTAGAAAACATCATTTGACACAAACTTTTCTGCTGAGTGCTGTAATGCTGCGTACACACGAGCAGACTTTTCAACCGGACTGGTCTGACGGACCAAGTCCGGCGGACAATTCGACCGTGTGTGGGCTTCATTGGACCTGCAGCGGACTTTTTCGGTCAAAAATCTGACGGACTTTAGATTTGGAATATGTTTCAAATCTTTACGTCAGAACTCCGCCGGACCCAGTTCCTATCAAAAAGTCCGCTCGTATGTATGCTAGTACAACGGATGAAAACCGACGCTAGGGCAGCTATTGGCTACTGGCTATAAACTTCCTTATTTTAGTCCGGTCGTACGTCATCACGTAGGAATCCATCGGACTTTGGTGTGATCATGTGTAGGCAAGTCGGAAAGTCCATCGGAAGTCCGCCGAAAGTCAGTTGGATAAACCGACGGACCAGTCCGGTTGAAAAGTCCGCTCGTGTGTACGCGGCATTAGCCCTGTTGAGCCTGCTCGCTGTAAACACATCACACATATGTCCTTCTTGCTCACAAAATGTGCTTTATCCACTTCAATACAAGGCACTTTCACCCCTTCCTGCTGTTGTATTTTGAATGACAATTGTGAGGTCATGCAACACTGTACCTATATGAAATTTTTAATTATCACATAAATAGAGCTTTCTTTTGGTGGTATTTAATCATCACAGTTTTTTTTTTTTTGCTAAATAAATGAAGGAAAAAAAAAAGTTTTGAGAAAAAAAGTGTTTTTCTTTGTTTCTGTTATAAGTTTTGCAAATAAATAATCTTTCTTCATAACTTTAGGCCAAAATGTATTCTGCTTCATTTCTTTGGCGAAAATAACCCAAATCAGTGTTTATTATGTAGTCTGTGGGGAAGTTACAGAGTCCAAAAACAATGGCATATATATATGAAAATTAATCATTGCTGATGTACTGACGGAAAAAAGAGGTTCAGCGCTCAAAGATATTGTCCATAAGGTGATGATTCCTCAAAGGAGCTCAAGATGAAACAGACATAAAATAAACGCTTGATCAGGAAAATAGGGGAGAACGACCACCGACACCCGAACAGGTGAACACACTGCCTCTTATCCTCCTCTGTGGACCCTTATTACAGGGGTCAGATGAGCTTTGGATATAATGAGATCCTTGATCACAGCACACCACAATCCATCGAACCAGGCAGAACAAAGATAATCAGGTCTCCACAAGCCGTTCCCAACTTTTATAGCCTTAGTTTCACACCAATGTACATCACATGAAACATAAAGGAATAAACCTCATGGTGCAGCAATCCTTGAAGCAATTTATTGGTATAAAAATAAATAGAAATACACTCACAAGATGATGATTAAAAAGTGCTTGTTTGCTGGCCAACAAGATGGCCGCCGTGTCCCGGAACACACTCGCTCCACATCTGGTCACAAGCTCCTCCCTATGCATTTCATCATGAATTTATGTCATTAGGTTTATGTTTAACCACTTTAGCCCCGGACCATTATGCTGCCTAAGGACCAGAGGACTTTTTCCAATTTGGCACTGCGTCGCTTTAACTGCTAATTGCGCAGTCATGCAATGCTGTAACCAAACAAAATTTGCGTCCTTTTCTTCCCACAAATAGAGCTTTCTTTTGATGGTATTTGATCACCTCTGCTGTTTTTATTTTTTGTGCTATAAACGGAAAAAGACCGAAAATTTTGAAAAAAATGATATTTTCTACTTTTTGTTATAAAAAAAATCCAATAAACTCAATTTTAGTCATACATTTAGGCCAAAATGTATTCGGCCACATATCTTTGGTAAAAAAAAATGTCAATAAGCGTATATTTATTGGTTTGCGCAAAAGTTATAGCGTCTACAAACTAGGGTACATTTTCTGGAATTTACACAGCTTATAGTTTATGACTGCCTATGTCATTTCTTGAGGTGCTAAAATGGCAAGGCAGTACAAAACCCCCCCAAATGACCCCATTTTGGAAAGTAGACACCCCAAGGAAATTGCTGAGAGGCATGTTGAACCCATTGAATATTTATTTTTTGTCCCAAGTGATTGAATAATGACAAAAAAAAAATATTTACAAAAAGTTGTCACTAAATGATATATTGCTCACACAGACCATGGGCCAATGTGGAATTGCACCCCAAAATACATTCAGCTGCTTCTCCTGAGTACGGGGATACCACATGTGTGGGACTTTTTGGGAGCCTAGCCGCGTACGGGGCCCCGAAAATCAATCACCGCCTTCAGGATTTCTAAGGGCATAAATTTTTGATTTCACTCCTCACTACCTATCACAGTTTTGAAGGCCATAAAATGCCCAGATGGCACAACCCCCCCCCCCAAATGACCCCATTTTGGAAAGTAGACACCCCATGCTATTTGCTGAGAGGCATGTTGAGTCCATGGAATATTTTATATTTTGACACAAGTTGCGAGAAGTGACAATTTTTTTTTTTTGCACAAAGTTGTCACTAAATAATATATTTCTCACACAGGCCATGGGCATATGTGGAATTGCACCCCAAAATACATTTAGCTGCTTCTCCTGAGTATGGGAATACCACATGTGTGGGACTTTTTGAGAGCCTAGCCGCCTTCAGGATTTGTAAGGGTGTTAATTTTTGATTTCACTCTTCACTGCCTATCACAGTTTCGGAGGCCATGGAATGCCCAGGTGGCACAACCCCCCCCCCCAAATGACCCCATTTTGGAAAGTAGACACCCCAAGCTATTTGCTGAGAGGCATGGTGAGTATTTTGCAGCCCTCATTTGTTTTTGAAAATGAAGAAAGACAAGAAAAAACATTTTTTTTTTCTTTTTTCAATTTTCAAAACTTTGTGACAAAAAGTGAGGTCTGCAAAATACTCACTATACCTTTCAGCAAATAGCTTGGGGTGTCTACTTTCCAAAATGGGGTCATTTGGGGGGGTTTTGTGCCATCTGGGCATTCCATGGCCTCCGAAACTGTGATAGGCAGTGAAGAGTGAAATCAAAAATTTACGCCCTTAGAAAGCCTGAAGGCGGTGCTTGGTTTTGGGGGCCCCGTACGTGGCTAGGCTCCCAAAAAGTCTCACACATGTGGTATCCCCGTACTCAGGAGAAGCAACAGAATGTATTTTGGGGTGTAATTTCACATATTCCCATGGCATGTTTGAGCAATATATCATTTAGTGACAACTTTGTGCAAAAAAAAAAAATTGTCTCTTTCCCGCAACTTGTGTCACAATATAAAATATTCTATGGACTCGACATGATTCTCAGCAAATAGCTTGGGGTGTCTACTTTCCAAAATGGGGTCATTTGGGGGGGTTTGAACTGTCCTGGCATTTTATGCACAACATTTAGAAGCTTATGTCACACATCACCCACTCTTCTAACCACTTGAAGACAAAGCCCTTTCTGACAGTTTTTGTTTACATGAAAAAAAATTTTTTTTTGCAAGAAAATTACTTTGAACCCCCAAACATTATATATTTTTTTAAAGCAAATGCCCTACAGATTAAAATGGTGGGTGTTTCATTTTTTTTTTTCACACAGTATTTGCACAGCGATTTTTCAAACGCATTTTTTGGGGAAAAAACACACTTTTTTAAATTTTAATGCACTAAAACACACTATATTGCCCAAATATTTGATGAAATAAAAAAGACGATCTTAGGCCGAGTACATGGATACCAAACATGAAATGCTTTAAAATTGCGCACAAACTTGCAGTGGTGATGAAATAAATACATTTTTAAAAGCTTTTAAAAGCCTTTACAGGTTACCACTTTAGATTTACAGAGGAGGTCTGCTGCAAAAATTACTGCCCTCGATCTGACGTTCGCGGTGACACCTCACATGCATGGTGCAATTGCTGTTTACATTTGATGCCAGACCGATGCTTGCGTTTGCCTTTGCGTGAGAGCAGGGGGGGGGCAAGGGTTTTTTTTTTTTTTTTTTGCTTTTTTATCTTATTTTTAAACTTTTCCTTTCATTTTTTTTTAATCATTTTTATTGTTATCTCAGGGAATGTAAATATCCCCCATGATAGCAATAGGTAGTGACAGGTACTCTTTTTTGAAAAAATTGGGGTCTATTAGACCCTAGATCTCTCCTCTGCCCTCAAAGCATCTGACCACACCAAGATCGGTGTGATAAAATGCTTTCCCAATTTCCCAATGGCGCTGTTTACATCCGGCGAAATCCAAGTCATGAAATGTTCGTAGCTTCCGGTTTCTTAGGCCATAGAGATGTTTGGAGCCACTCTGGTCTCTGATCAGCTCTATGGTCAGCTGGCTGAATCACCGACTGCATTCTCGGGTTCCCTGTTGAGACAGGAGAGCCAGAGAAAAACACGGAAGACGGTGGTGGTGGGGGGCATTCCCTCCCACTGCTTGTAAAAGCAGTCTAGAGGCTAATTAGCCGCTAGGATTGCTTTTACATGAAAGCCGACCGCTGGCTGAAAAGAATGATACCAAGATGATACCTAAACCTGCAGGCATCATTCTGGTATAACCACTCAGTCGTGAATGGCGTACCTGAAGACAAAAAAATGGTTATCAATAAAACACAGTAAACGGTAAAGTATAAAAAATTGCATACCTGAAAAGCAAACATGATAAAACATAATAACAATAAAACATTGCAGAATAGAATACAATAAAAAAGAGCAGAACAATAGAGAGAGAATAGAGAGAGAGAGGATAATAAAACGACAACTATTTTTTTTTATTATATATATATATATATATATATATTTTTTTTTTACACTTTTTTTTGTAACTAACTTTTATAACTGTAACCGGTTCCAGGTTCGGGTCTCTCAAAATGCAATGGCATCTTGGGAGACCCAGTGAAAGTGTGCCTAGTGTATGGTAGCGTTCAAAACATTCACCAATGCAAAGACCAGGATTGTCAGGACAGGAGGGACAATAATAGCGGGTGTCACGCCTATATCCACACTTGCTGCAGACACAACATCTTTTTTGGGGGGCTTTGTTGGGTAGGGGTACTCGGGAGGACATAAAGAAAATGCCTCTCATGCAGCCGACTGCATTTGGTTGGGGATGTGAATGGGGGAAGTACGGGCGCTGCAGAAGTGGTGGGTTCCCAATTAGGACTGGCGAATGCAGCAGGAAGGGCATTATGGGCACGACGGGCCTGTGTTTGTCTTCTTCTTGGTGGCAGCGGGACACTACTTGTGCTTGCCACCTCACCAGTTTGAACTGCATTTATGGGACTCGCCACGTCACCAAGTGTTACTGCAGTGCTGGTTTGACTACGACCGGGGTGTACTAGGCCGCTGGTGCTTGCCAGTTCACCAAAATGCTACCAAAAAAGCTGTTAGCGATCGCAGGGATCAGGCCTGACTCTGCGAACGCTGAAGTGATACGTTTTGTAAGTGACAGTGATCGATCGATACTGCACTTGGGTGGGCTGGGCTGGGCTGGGCCGGGCGGAGGAGCAAAATGCAGGTGCTAGCAGGTATCTGGGCTGATCCCGCTAACACTGCGTTTTTGGGAACCCTAAACTGCTGGGGACGCTAGTATAGATCTGATTGGATCAGATATTGATCCGTTCAGATACTATACCACTAAGGGAGGCGCATGCTGCGTGCGTGGGTGTTAGCGGTACTGGTGCTAATCTGACGCTGCCTGGGGCGACGCATATCACCGCCGGGCGATCAGGGGTTTAAACCTTTATTCGGTAATAAACGGTGGGTGCCCTGACACTATAAAAAATAACGAACTAACCAGCCTCACTCGTAACACTTATACGGTGATCAGTGGTGAAAGGGTTAACTAGGGGGCAATCAAGGGGTTAAAACATTTATTAGGTAGTATATGGGGGTCCCTGTCGCTATAAAACGCTGACGGAGAACCTAAATATTTACGTCCCTAACTAGCGTCACCAGCGACACTAATACAGCGATCAGAAAAATGATCGCTTAGTGACACTGGCGACAGGGGGTGATCAAGGGGTTAAAACTTTATTAGGAGGGGTTAGGGGGGTACCCTAGACCTAAAGGGGGCTAATACTAACTGCTCTAACACAGTAACTGTCACAAACTGACACCATGCAGTAATCAGAAAAAAAAGAACTGCTTGGTGTCAGTGTGACGGGGGGAGGGGTGATTGGGGGGCGATCGGGGGGGATCGGGGGTGTTTTGTGTGCCTGACATGTTCTACTGAGTGTGTGTGTGTTGGTGCACTCACATTGATGTCTTCTCTCCTCGGCGCCGGAACGGAAAATACCGAGCCGAGGAGAGATGACATCATTTCCTTTGCTGCTGTTTAGCATACAGCAACAAAGGAAAGTTCTGATTGGCCGGCGGCGATCACGAGGGGGGGCCATGAATGGATGGCCTCCCCCTCACCTCCGATCGCCGGGGGACAAAAGAGGACCGCCTCGGGCACCGGGGGGGTCCGATCGGACCCCCCACCCGCGGGAGGCAGATCACGTATATGTACGTGATTCTGCCTGCCCGTGCCGCCTTGCCGCCGTAAATCGGCATGAGGCGGTCCTTAAGTGGTTAATGGGATTTACATTGGTGTGGAACTAACGCTATGAAAGTTGGGAAAGGCTTGTTGAGACCTGATTATCTGTTACTTGTGACAGTTCTTATATAACTGAGGGCGAGGCCACCTGGTGACGTAAATGGGTGACCCCCCCCTCTGATGCCACGAGGGCTTCCCCGTGACGTAAGAGGGGGGTCACCCGTTTACGTCACCGGCTGGCCCCACCCTCAGTTATATAAGAACTGTCACAGAGAAGATGCGTCAGTCGGTGGGAGCCAGCCTCCCATGGAGGAGGATCGGTTGCAGCTTTTTTTTTTTTTTTTTTCTTTTTCGGTCTGTCGGCGGCGTGATAGAAGAAGATGAATGGACATCGCTGGACATTTTTATTTTTTTATTTTTTAATAAAGGACAAGCTGTCTCTTGTCTTTTTTTACCATTTTTGACACTTTTTTATGAAATGGTAGGGGTACGATATACCCCATTACCAATTCCCACAGGGGGGAGGCCAGGATCTGGGGGATTTTGGGGGGGACCCCTACGCCATTTTTTAAAATTTTGGCGCAGGGTTCCCCTTAATTTCCATATCAGTCCTGAAGAGCCTGGTATGGATTTTAGGGGGACCCCCACGCTATTTTTAAAAAAATTTTGGTCCAGGGTTCCCCTTAATACTCATACCACACCCAAAGAGCCTGGTAATGGACTGTGGGGGACCCCATGACGTTTTTTTCAATGAGTTTTATCTATATTGCCGAGACCCAACATGTCATTACAGCCGCAATCAGTTTTAAATGACAATTTTTCCTTTAGAAATGTCATTTTGCTGTGGTACTGTTCTAAACAAGGGAAAAATGTGCCACTTTAAAGGCATACTATAGACACCCCCCCAGGCACAATATTTAAGGAATATTTCATTTTTATTGTTCCACTGTAAGCATTAAAAAAAATCACTGCTCCTGAAAAAACGTCAGTTTTTAAAAAAAATGTTTGCATTGATACATGTCCCCTGGGATAGGACCCAGGTCCTCAAACACTTTTTATGACAACTTGCATATAAGCCTTTAAAATTAGCATAATTTTTCATGTTAGTTCCCCTTATGCCCCGTACACACGGTCGGATTTTCTGATGGAAAATGTCCAATCGGAGCGTGTTGTCGGACATTCCGACCGTGTGTGGGCTCCATCGGACATTTTCCATTGGATTTTCCGACACACAAAGTTTGAAAGCAGGCTATGAAATTTTCCGACAACAAAATCCGATCGCGTCAATTCCGACCGTGTGTGGCCAGTTCCGGCGCACAAAGTGCCACGCATGCTCAGAAGAAATTCCTAGGTGGAACAGCTCGGTCTGGTAAAATTAGCATTCGCAATGGATACAGCACTTTCGTCACGCTGCAATGTAAAAAATGGTTTAATACAACGCACTCTCTTCTTCTTTATAATGTGAGAAGAATTAAGTAGTTTTGCTGCTCATATTCACACAGACTTCTCTCAAACTTCTTTCTTTATTATTTATCGTGATTCCCTCAATATATTTTGATTTGTCACATTTGACAAAATTTTTTTTTGTTGTTTGTTTTGTTTTTTTTGTTTTTTTAAGGCTGTTTTTTTTTTTTTTGTGGTTTGTATTTTTTTCAAGGCTGATCTTTGTTTTATTTTATTTTTAGTTTTACTCCCTAATATTTTTGTGTGTGTTTTGTGTGTCAAGTTACCACAACACCATTGATATCTTATATTATTTAATCTCAAGAAGGTTGCTTGGTGTTGGTGTCCCTTGTTAATTTCACATTGTATTTTAGAAATGTACCTAAATCCTCACAAACAAACTGTCCTTTTTTAAGGAAAACACACATAGGAAAGTATAATTGAAACAAAAAATCCTTTATTAAGGGCTCAGAACCAAAAAAAGAGGGAGGCAACGCTGGAGAAACATCAGAAATTGGCGAAGCCTTGGACCCCCAGGGCAGACATCAATTATTTAACATCAAAATTGGTGGCCTGAGGAGTCCTTATCTAAGGGAGTGCAGTCTGGTCCAGAAGTCCCAGATATCCAGAAAGCAGCAGATGACATCTGTGTCCCCAGGCTGTGGTACTACAAGAGGCTGCATCTTTTGCCAGACCAGACTGGACCCAGGGTCATCACTCTCTGGTCTTCTTTCCACGCTTCCTTCCACGCTGTGACTCTGGTGTTGGAGATGTGGCAGAAGGAGGAGTAGGACCTGGAGGAGGAGGAGGAGGAGTAGTAGGACCTGGAGGAGGAGGAGGACTATGTGTGAGGTCACAAATGTGGGTAGCAGATGTTATTTGGCCCCTCAACCCCTTATAGAGAGCTTCCAAAATTAAGGACTCACACAGGAGTCATTGGCCCTCATCCATCTGCAGCATTTTGCAGGCAGTTATGCATGCAAAGTCCTCCTCCACACTGTGGGGGCTTCTCAGGGCCTCTGTAGCCTTTCAAAAGAGGCCTATGGCAGCCTCCTCCAGGTTACTCCTCTTCCTGCCACTTTGTCTTTGAAGGTGTAGGGGAGGAACCTGGATATCAGGCAGCATGCTTGGCCCGGCCACCTCCTGGCTGAGACTTCCCTATGTATGAAAAAGGGACATGGTTTTAGTTTTTGCATCATCAATCACAATCATAAATTAGTACTCCAAACTAACATCTAGTTAACATCATTGATTGAAAAAGCAGAAATATTTAGAGGAATGCTATACCTGGCTCAAGCTGGGCTCCTCCACATGTTGCTGCCTGGAAGGCCCAGGTTGGGCTTCAGAAGCCTCAGCTGGGGGGGAAGGAAGCGTGGAAGGAAGACTGGAGAGTGCTGGCCTGGGTTCAGTCTGACCTGAAAATGCAGCCTGTCATAGTACCACAGCCTGGGGACATAGATGTCATCTGCAGCTCCTGATCTCTGGGAATCCTGGACCTTCTTGTGCTCCCTTAGATAAGTGCTCCTCAGGCCACCAATTAGGATCTTCAAATAGGTGATGTCTGCCGTGGGGATCACCGTCTTCACAAATTCCAGCAATTGATCCAGCGCTGCCTTCCTCATTGTTTGGTTCTTATATTCAGGGTGGATTATCTCCCACAGACAAGGCAGCTCCCTGAACATATCAATGAAGATTGGCATAAAGTCCTTATCTTTCAAGATATCTATTTTCACTGCAAGACACAACACAAGACAAACCCTAATGTCAGCCTAAAGTCTTCTAAACTTGTGAAAATACAGGCCTCAATATAGAAGCAGTATAGGCCCAATGTTAAATCTTACCTTCGTTATCACGATCAGATCGTACGTACTACGCACGCGTGTTACGCTTTATAGACACTGCGCATGCGTGAAACTCCGCCCGCCCCTGACGTTCTTTCTAGTCTATTCCCCGCCCCTTCTCATTCGGCGCAGTGGGGAAGAGCACATGGCGGAGTCAGAGCAGGTGTCTGATATTTACACCAACGAGGAGGAGGAAAGCCTGGAGGCAGAAACGTCCCGATCCAGAAGGAGACGATTTAAGGCATCAAAATATGTCCTTTGGGGAGATGTTGGAGATGGTCGACATAATGAAGAAGGCCGACTATGATGGAAAGCATGGACATTACCCCAACCCCAATGTCCGTAAGGCCAAGATCATGGCAAAAGTGGTCAAAAGTCTGCACCGGAATTTCGGGGTACGTCGATCGAAAGATCAGCTCAGGAAGCGGTGGTCGGACCTGAAATTAAGAGAACACGAGCAGTACAGAAAGATCCAGAGAGTTCTGCAAAAAAGTAAGTAGTTGTGCTGTGTTCCTATTCTTTTTGTCTTTATTACGTTCGTGCTGCTCCATGTGCTTTTCTTAACTGTTAATCCAGTTTAAAATGCCAACTTTCAGGTTCATGGGCACATTATTCGTTCGTATCAAACATTTTTCTTTCGGCCTATAAAACACCATTGTTTGGGCCATATGCATTTGCCAACATTTTTTAGGGCCTACTTGTCTGAAAATAATTTGGTTGTGTAGATGTGTTTGTTAATAGAATGAAATGCAAACTAGATTCTGTGTAAGGAGAGGACACTTAGCAGCTGTTTAGACATCTGGACGCTGGAGCACTAGTGTGGAACACAAGAACACCCTTTTTATTAGGGGGCCCACACAGGTGCTCCAGTGTATACTATAGGGGTGTCTCCATCTGTGAAGCTTGTACAAAACACGTAAAGTATTGAAGCTTGACAAAGGACACTCAAAATTCTACATCTTGGAACTCAGCCAAAATAGACAATTGTACCCCACTTCCAAGCAATGTTTCATATTTATACTTCTTCCCTCAAATATCTGTGTGCTAAGTATACGATTTTTTTTTTACATAGGGGAGAAAAGACTCGGAGGACACCCCTCATCGGAGGAGACCAGAGACCCCCCACCTCTGGAAGAAGGGGAAATCCAACCAAGACAAGAAGAGCAGGAGGAGGAAGACGTGGTGGAAATTGGCACCACAACAGGTGAGTGTCTGCGACCACAGGCTCAGGTAAGAGATGGATGCCGGCATATTTATAATACATGGTGTATTTTTGTTTCTATCTTTTTAGGTGATTGTGATGTTGTGGATCCAGGTCCTTTCACCTCGGAAAGTGCACAGATCCTGATTGGGGAGATCATGGGGTGTAATAGGGACTTGGAAAACATCAAGAAAAACATCAATGATGTTCTTCAAAAAAATAAGAACATCATTGATGTTTTGGAGAGAGTTTAAAACCCCTCCAAATCCCTTTGTTTTATGGTATACTACAATTTTTACATTTTTTGTCAAATAGTAGAAAAGCCAAATTTTGAAGATGCACACAGTGTGTCAACAAGTGCTATCTGCCATCACGGCAGATCAATGGACGCGTTTTGGGGGTGCAACCCCTTCTTCAATAATAAAGTAGCTGAGAGGAAGGGGTTGCTCCCCCAAAACACGTCCCTTGATCCCCGTGATGGCAGGTAGCATATGTTGACATTCGTAAATTTGTGTGCATCTTCAAAATTTGGCTTTTCCGGAGGTGACTTCACCCCATCTAAACGCAATATCAAACACAGTTCCTAAATACTCATGTCTGATATTGCCTTCAAGTTCTACCAAATGTGAAATTTGTAAGTTCAAGATTTGTGTCTTTCTTGTTGGTTTTAAACATGCCTGTTTTATCTTAAATGGACATTTCTACTTTTTCTAATGCCACCCCAAAAATTGTTATACAGCAAACACGTTGGTTTGTTTTAAAAACCTTTTCTAAATGCACATGTGATTGTGCTGGTATTAAAAAGATTGTTAATCAAGAATGTGTGGATTATTGTCTCAACGCTACAACACTTTTGTGGTGCTCTAATTGCTGCTTTCTGTGACAATGGGGGTTATTTCCTAAGGGCAAATCTACTTTGCACAACAAGTGCAGTTTCAAGTGCACTTGTAGTGCAAAGTGTCTCTGTCTTTAGTAAATAACACCCAACAGTGCTTTGTAAGGTTACACAATCACGCCATTTTCAGGACTCATCACATTTCTGTCAGGGTCAGCTAAAACAAACACAAGCAGTAAATGCCACCAAAGATTTGCTTAATTATTTTTTTTATTTGAAAAAGGTTTCACACATTTTCTGGCATATTGATAGCCCCCCTACCCACAAAGAATTCAAGGTATCTTAGCTGGATATCACGGGCACTCAGGGAGGGCAAGCCAGGATGGCCCCTTTAAGCACCGTCAGGGTTGGTTCATTTTGAATTCCAGCCTCAGGCCCAACTGAGCCAGCATAGTTGGCAGAATGTTGCCGTAAAAAGTTGTGTAGAACATAGCACGCCAGGATAATGTAATTCAGTTTGTACTCCGCCATATGTATGGGTGTAAGAAATAGGCGTAACCGGCTGGCCATGATTCCAAACGTGTTCTCCACCACTCTTCTGGCTCTGGCCAGCCGGTAATTAAAAACCCTCTGGTCCGGGGTGAGGGTCCTCATCGGGAATGGCCGCATAAGATGGTCCCCCAGCGCAAAAGCTTCATTCGCAACAAAGACGAATGGGAGTCCTTCCACATTGTCTTCTGGAGGTGGCAAGTCCAAGCTGCCATTCTGGAGACGCCTGTAGAACTCCGTCTGGGCAATGACTCCACCATCGGACATCCGGCCATTCTTCCCCACGTCCACATACAGAAATTCATAAGTAGCCGACACCACCGCCAACATCACAATACTATTGAACCCCTTATAATTATAATAGTACGACCCCGAGTTGGATGGTGGGATGATGTGGACGTGTTTCCCATCAATTGCCCCTCCGCAGTTATGAAAGTCCCACCGCTGGGCAAAGTGGAAGGCCACAGTCTGCCATTCCTGTGGCGTGGGAGGAAACTGTGGAGGAAAACATAAAAAAATTAGTCTTTTTGCACATAAACATGGAAAGCAGATTAGACACAAACATTATTGTCCAACATCAAGATAACATTGATTTATTGGAATTTTTAACCACTTGAGCCCCGGACCATTATGCTGCCTAAGGACCAGAGGTCTTTTTCCAATTTGGCACTGCGTCGCTTTAACTGCTAATTGCGTGGTCATGCAATGCTGTACCCAAACGAAATTTACGTCCTTTTCTTCCCACAAATAGAGCTTTCTTTTGATGGTATTTGATCACCTCTGCCGTTTTTATTTTTTGCGCTATAAACGGAAAAAGATCGAAAATTTTGAAAAAAAATGATATTTTCTACTTTTTGTTATAAAAAAAATCCAATAAACTCAATTTTAGTCATACATTTAGGCCAAAATGTATTCGGCCACATGTCTTTGGTAAAAAAAATGTCAATAAGCGTATATTTATTGGTTTGCGCAAAAGTTATAGCGTCTACAAACTAGGGTACATTTTCTGGAATTTACACAGCTTTTAGTTTATGACTGCTTATGTCATTTCTTGAGGTGCTAAAATGGCAGGGCAGTACAAAACCCCCACAAATGACCCCATTTTGGAAAGTAGACACCCCAAGGAAATTGCTGAGAGGCATGTTGAACCCATTGAATATTTATTTTTTTTGTCCCAAGTGATTGAATAATGACAAAAAAAAAAAATATTTACAAAAAGTTGTCACTAAATGATATATTGCTCACACAGGCCATGGGCCTATGCGGAATTGCACCCCAAAATACATTCAGCTGCTTCTCCTGAGTATGGGGATACCACATGTGTGGGACTTTTTGGGAGCCTAGCCACGTACGGGGCCCCGAAAACCAATCACCGCCTTCAGGATTTCTAAGGGCATAAATTTTTGATTTCACTCCTCACTACCTATCACAGTTTTGAAGGCCATAAAATGCCCAGATGGCACAAAACCCCCCCAAATGACCCCATTTTGGAAAGTAGACACCCCAAGCTATTTGCTGAGAGGCATGTTGAGTCCATGGAATATTTTATTTTTTGACACAAGTTGCGGGAAAGTGACAATTTTTTTTTTTGCACAAAGTTGTCACTAAATGATATATTGCTCACACAGGCCATGGGCATATGTGGAATTGCACCCCAAAATACATTTAGCTGCTTCTCCTGAGTATGGGGATACCACATATGTGGGACTTTTTGGGAGCCTAGCCGCGTACGGGGCCCCGAAAACCAAGCACCTCCTTCATGATTTCTAAGGGCATAAATTTTTGATTTCACTCCTCACTACCTATCACAGTTTTGAAGGCCATAAAATGCCAAGATGGCACAAACCCCCCCCCCCAAATGACCCCATTTTGGAAAGTAGACACCCCAAGCTATTTGCTGAGAGGCATGTTGAGTCCATGGAATATTTTATTTTTTGACACAAGTTGCGGGAGAGTGACATTTTTTTTTTCTTGCACAAAGTTGTCACTAAATGATATATTTCTCACACAGGCCATGGGCTATGTGGAATTACACCCCAAAATATATTCTGCTTCTTCTCCTGAGTACGGGGATACCACATGTGTAGGACTTTTTGGGAGCCTAGCTTCATACGGGGCCCCGAAATCCAATCACCGCCTTCAGGATTTCTAAGGGCGTAAATTTTTGATTTCACTCCTCACTACCTATCACAGTTTCGAAGGCCATAAAATGCCAAGACAGCACAAAACCCCCCAAAATGACCCCATTTTGGAAAGTAGACACCCCAAGCTATTTGCTGAGAGGCATGGTGAGTATTTTGCAGCTCTCATTTGTTTTTGAAAATGAAGAAAGACAAGAAAAATGTATTTTTTTTTTCTTTTTTCAATTTTCAAAAGTTTGTGACAAAAAGTGAGGTCTGCAAAATACTCACTATAACTCTCATCAAATAGCTTGGGGTGTCTATTTTCCAAAATGGGGTCATTTGGGGGGGGGTTGTGCCATCTGGGCATTCCATGGCCTCCGAAACTGTGATAGGCAGTGAAGAGTGAAATCAAAAATTTACGCCCTTAGAAAGCCTGAAGGCGGTGCTTGGTTTTCGGGGTCCCGTGCGCGGCTAGGCTCCCAAAAAGTCCCACACATGTGGTATCCCCATACTCAGGAGAAGCAACAGAATGTATTTTGGGGTGTAATTTCACATATTCCCATGGCATGTTTGAGCAATATATCATTTAGTGACAACTTTGTGCAAAAAAAAAAAAAAAAAAATTTGTCTCTTTCCCGCAACTTGTGTCACAATATAAAATATTCCATGGACTCGACATGCCTCTCAGCAAATAGCTTGGGGTGTCTACTTTCCAAAATGGGGTCATTTGGGGGGGTTTGAACTGTCCTGGCATTGTATGCACAACATTTAGAAGCTTATGTCACACATCACCCACTCTTCTAACCACTTGAAGACAAAGCCCTTTCTGACACTTTTTGATTACATGAAAAAATTATTTTTTTTTGCAAGAAAATTACTTTGAACCCCCAGACATTATATATTTTTTTAAAGCAAATGCCCTATAGATTAATATGGTGGGTGTTTCATTTTTTTTTTTCACACAGTATTTGCGCGGCGATTTTTCAAACACATTTTTGGGGGAAAAAACACACTTTTTTAAATTTTAATGCACTAAAACACACTATATTGCCCAAATGTTTGATGAAATAAAAAAGATGATCTTAGGCCGAGTACATGGATACCAAACATGACATGCTTTAAAATTGCGCACAAACGTGCAGTGGCGACAAAATAAATACATTTTTAAAAGCCTTTAAAAGCCTTTACAGGTTACCACTTTAGATTTACAGAGGAGGTCTACTGCTAAAATTACTGCCCTCGATCTGACCTTTGCGGTGATACCTCACATGCATGTTGCAATTGCTGTTTACATTTGATGCCAGACCGATGCTTGCATTTGCCTTTGCGTGAGAGCAGGGGGGGACAAGGGTTTTTGTTTTTGTTTTTTTTTTATTTTTTTTATTTTTTGCTTTTTTATCTTATTTTTAAACTTTTCCTTTCATTTTTTTTTTTAATCATTTTTATTGTTATCTCAGGGAATGTAAATATCCCCCATGATAGCAATAGGTAGTGACAGGTACTCTTTTTTGAAAAAATTGGGGTCTATTAGACCCTAGATCTCTCCTCTGCCCTCAAAGCATCTGACCACACCAAGATCGGTGTGATAAAATGCTTTCCCAATTTCCCAATGGCGCTGTTTACATCCGGCGAAATCTAAGTCATGAAATGTTCGTAGCTTCCGGTTTCTTAGGCCATAGAGATGTTTGGAGCCACTCTGGTCTCTGATCAGCTCTATGGTCAGCTGGCTGAGTCACCGACTGCATTCTCAGGTTCCCTGTTGAGACAGGAGAGCCAGAGAAAAACACGGAAGACGGTGGTGGTGGGGGGCATTCCCTCCCACTGCTTGTAAAAGCAGTCTAGAGGCTAATTAGCTGCTAGGATTGCTTTTACATGAAAGCTGAACGCTGGCTGAAAAGAATGATACCAAGATGATACCTAAACCTGCAGGCATCATTCTGGTATAACCACTCAAAGTCCAGCAACATACCAGTACGTTGCTGGTCCTTGTTGGGCATATATTGTAAACTTTTTTTTCATGCAGCCTGTGGGCTGAACGAAAAAAAGATATTGATCAGTGGGTATGCCCACTATTAGAATACCTCCCTTTATCCACCCACTTCTAATGATGGGCATACATGCACCATTTATATATGCCGAAGCATGGGGGCATCCTCCCGCAAAAGGCAGGAGCAAATCGCTCCTCCACCTACTGCTGCCCCCACGCTTCAGCATATATGCTGAAGTATGTAACTGTGGTGGTGAAATCACCTCCGACAGCGCTGGAATCACGGCTTTATATATCGTGGGAGCAAACGCTGTTGCTGTCAAGATAGATAAATCTGCGCTGCAACTGAATGGCGGACCTGCTAAGCAAATGATGGTTAACAATAAAACAAAGTAACATTACAGTATAACAGTAAGACTTACCATACCTGCAAAGCAAATACAAAAAAAAACATAGTAAAAAATAAAACATTTAACGCAACCTGTGCCTAAAATATATATATGCAGAAGCATGGGGGCATCCTCCCGCAAAAGGCAGGAGCAAATCGCTCCTCCACCCACTGCTGCCCCCACGCTTCGGCATATATGCTGAAGTATGTAACTGTGGTGGTGAAATCACCTCCGACAGCGCTGGAGTCACGGCTTTATATATCGTGGGAGCAAACGCTGTTGCTGTCAAGATAAATAAATCCTCGCTGCAACTGAATGGCGTACCTGAAAACAATAAAATGGTTACCAACAAAACACAGTAAACAGTAAAGTATAAAAAAATTGCATATCTGAAAAGCAAACATGGTAAAACATAATAACAATAAAACATTGCAGAATAGAATAGAGTAAAAAAGAACAGAACAATAGAGAGAGAATAGAGAGAGAGAGAACAATAAAACAACAACTATTTTTGGTTTTTTTATCTTATATTTTTTTGTGTTTTTATTTTTTTTTTATTTTTTTTATTTTTTTTTTTACACTTTTTTTAGTAACTTTTAACTTTTGTAACTGGTTCCAGGTTTGGGTCTCTCAAAATGCAATGGCATCTTGGGAGACCCTGTGAAAGTGTGTCCTAGTCTGTGAAATGCTGAACCCTACGCTAATACTCAACTAGTGTATGGTAGCGTTCAAAACATTCACCCATGCAAAGACCAGGATTGCCAGGACAGGAGGGACAATAACACCGGGTGTCACGCCTAAATCCGCGCTTGCTACAGATACAACATCTTTTTTGGGGGGCTCGTTGGGTAGGGGTACTCGGGATGGCATAAGGAAAATGCCTCTCATGCAGCCGGCCTACTGCATTTGGTTGGGGAAGGTTAGGTAGAGCACCGTCTGGAAACAGAAGGGCTCTGACGATCTCTTCCTTGAATTTAAGGAAGGATCCAATCCGTCCTGAAGCTCTGTATAGCACATGAGCGTTCAGCAAAGCCAATTGAAATAAATAAACAGACACTTTTTTGTACCAGCGTCTGGCCTTACGGGCAACTAGGTACGGCGCCAACAACTGGTCGTTGAGGTCCACCCCTCCCATATTAAGGTTATATTCGTGGACACAGAGGGGTTTCACCACAACACCAGTCGCCGTAGTAATTTGGGTCGTCGTGTCTGCATGAAGGGAGGTGAGAACGAAAACATTCTTCTTATCCCTCCACTTCATAGCGAGCAAATTATTATACAAGCAGGCTCTCTCCCCCAGCCTAAGACGGGAATCTACAAGCCACTGGGGAAAGCCCCGGCGATTAGGTCGCACGGTGCCACATGCTCCAATTTGATGATCAAACAAGTGACTAAAAAGTGGCACGCTCGTATAATAATTGTCCACATACAAGTGGTACCCCTTTCCGAATAAGGGTGACACCAAGTCCCACACTATCTTGCCAGCGCTTCCTATGTAGTCAGGGCAGTTTGTCGGCTCTACGTGACTATCTTTGCCCTCGTAAACCATAAAACTACATGTATAGCCTGTGGCCCTGTCACAGAGCTTATACATCTTGACCCCGTATCTGGCACGCTTGCTGGGAAGGTACTGTTTGAATGACAAGCGGCCAGAAAATTTAATCAGGGACTCATCAATGCAGACAACTTGATGGGGGGTAAACAAGTCTGCAAAACGTTGGTTGAAGTGGTTTACGAGGGGCCGAATTTTGTAGAGCCGATCGTATGCAGGGTCTCCACGAGGACGACAGAGTTCATTGTCGTTGAAGTGCATGAACCGCAAAATCTGCTCGTATCGTGCCCTGGCCATGGAAGCAGAGAACAAGGGTGAATGGTAAATTGGGTCAGTGGACCAATATGACCGCAACGTACTCTTTTTATTCAAGCCCATGAGGAGGAAAAGGCCCAGAAAGGTCTTAAATTCGAAGACCATAATTGGTCTCCAATCTCTGGCAAGGGCGGACTGGGGATTAGCGGCGATGTGTTGACCAGCGTATAAATTGCTTTGGTCCACAATATATCTATAGAGATCTTCGGTGAAAAACAGTGAATAAAAATCCAGTGGCGTAAAGTCAACTGTTTCCACCTGAATTCCAGGTTGGACAGTGAAAGGGGGAAGTACGGGTGCTGCAGAAGTGGTGGGTTCCCAATTCAGATTGGCGAATGCAGCAGGAAGGGCACTATGGGCACGACGGGCCTGTCTTTGTCTTCTTGGTGGCAGCGGGGCACTACTAGTGCTTGCCACCTCGCCAGCTTGAACTGCACTTATGGGACTCGCCACGTCACCAAGTGTTACTGCAGTGCTGGATGTACGACCAGGGTGTACTAGGCCGCTGGTGCTTGCCAGTTCACCAGAAGGAATAGCGGCGCTAGTACTTCTCTGCTCCATATGAGAGCCCTGCGGTTCTTGCACTTCAAGGACAGAAGAAGTTCGGGGTCTGGTACGCCTGACCCTAGCAGGGATCACAACTCGTCGTCAGAGCTATCTGTCATGGAGCCGCTGTCCTCTACAGGATCGTATTCTGAGTCTGAACTTGACAGATGAGTGACTTCCTCTTCACTATCTGTCATGCTCAGAAACGTGTAGGCCTCTTCACTAGTGTACCTTCGATTTGCCATTTTGGGCTCTAAATTTAGGGGTACACTAGTGAGACTCACAGGCAAAAAAGCTCCTGACTGTCAGCGACTATATCAAAACGCTACCAAAAAACTGTTAGCAATCGCAGGGATCAGGCCTGACTCTGCGAACGCTGCAGTTATGTGTGCTTAGTGTTTTGTAAGTGTCAGTTATCGATCGATACTGCACTTGGGTGGGCTGGGCTGGGCTGGGCCGAGGAGCAAAACGCAGGTGCTAGCAGGTATCTGGGCTGATCCCGCTAACACTGCGTTTCAGGGAACCCTAAACTGCTGGGGAGTATAGATCTGATCGGATCAGATATCGATCCGCTCAGATACTATAGCACTAAGGGAGGTGTATGCTGCGTGCGTGGGTTTTAGCGGTACTGGCGCTAACCTGACGCTGCCTGGGGCGACGCAGACCTTATCTGACCCTAAAAACGTAATTTATATCACTGCCGGGCAATTAGGGGTTAAACCTTTATAAGGTAATAAACGGCGGTGCCCTAAAACTATAATAAACTGTAATAAACTATAATAAACTACAAAAAACAAACTAGCTAACCAGCATCACCCGTAACACTTATGGTGCCCTAAAACTATAATAAACTGTAATAAACTATAATAAACTACAAAAAACAAACTAGCTAACCAGCATCACCCGTAACACTTATACGGTGATCGCTGGTGAAAGGGTTAACTAGGGGCAATCAGGGGGTTAAAACCTTTAGCAGGTAGTATATGTATATATGTCGCTATAAAACACTGACAGCGAACCTATATACTTACCTCCCTAACTAGCGTCACCTGTGTCACTAATACAGCGATCAGAAAAACGATCGCTTAGCGACACTGGTGACGGGGGGTGATCACGGGGTTAACCTTTATTAGTGGGGGGTTAGGGGGTACCCTGAACCTAAGGGGGGGTACCCTAGACCTAAAGGGGGCTAACCTAACTGCCCTAACACTTATAACTGTCACAAACTGACACCAATGCAAAAAAAAAAACTGCTATTGGTGTCAGTGTGACAGAGGGTACAGGGGGGTGATCGGGGGGTGATCGGGGGGTGAAGGGGGGTGACAAGTGTGCCTGGCATGTTCTACTGTTAGTGTAGTGTTGTGCAGACTTACTTGATGTCTTCTCTCCTCAGCGCCGGATCGAAAAGACCGGCTCAAGGAGGGATGACATCACTTCCTTTCCCTCTGTTTACATTACAGAGGGAAAGGAAGCGTTTTCATTCGCCGGGAGCGATCGGGAGGGGGTGGCCAACAATGGATGGCCTCCCCCTGACCTCTCATCGCCCGGGAAGAAATGGCGACCGCCTCGGGCACCGGGGGGGGTCCGATCGGACCCCCCACCCGCGGAAGGCAAATCACGTATATGTACGTGATTTTGCCTGTCCGTGCCACCTTGCCGACGTACATCGGCGTGAGGCGGTCGTCAAGTGGTTAAAGACCAAAGTATAAGGTATAAGTATAAGGCACTCTTGGACAGGTAACCCTCTCCACTTCATTGAGAGATTAATGCCTAAATAATGTGTATTACTTGGAACAGCCCCTCCTTAGTTACACTATTGGCAGCCCACTGGACAGGTAAGAAGTGTCATAATACAAAGATATAAATACACATTGTACACATTTGAGCACATTTGGACATTCTGCTATTACCTATCAAGATAATAATAGGATACAAAAACTTTAAACAGTACCATTTGAAATTATACAGGCAGGCCCTTGCACTACATGCTTTAGGGAATTCATTCATAAATCTGACCACAAAAGAGATGGGTATAGTGTGTATGGGTTTGGTAAAGTCAGCAGATAGATGATTGAGGATAGATAGAGAATTGTTATCAGCTGACTTAGCAGTTGGGGGGAGGGAGGGTTCCAAATGATTTGGGGACCCCCCAAAAAAAGCCTCTGGCTCTCTGCCTGAATTTGAAGCACCAATCACATTTAAAAACATTTTAGGGGGGGGGCGTGGCCTGACTTTACATGGAGTAGGACGCATTCCGAGCGGCTCCACACAGTGATCCTGCAATCCTAGGCATCCTACAACCCACGGAAGACATCCGGACCTGCAAAGCACCCTCCAGGTCTCACTGGACGCCAGACATCATGTCCCCGTCGAAACCACAAAAATCGGCCTCGGCAAAACTAGATCAATATCGCCATCAGGAGAAGGAGGATCGGGTGAAAAATGGCGGCGCCGAGCAGCATGGTGCAGAGCGCACGGCGGGAGACACAGACAAGCTACTGGAGGCTATCACCCTCTGTCGAACGTCGCTTGCTTCCCAAATAGAAGATGTGAAGGTGGACATATCATTAATCAGACAAGACCTGCACAAACTGAGGGACAGAGTCAGGGAGACAGAGGCCCGTATCAGTACTGCAGAAGACGCCATCTCTCCACTCCAGACAGGGATGGAGCAGATGAAACAACACATACAGCAGCTGTTTTCCAAACAAGACGACATTGAGAACAGGAGCAGAAGGTGCAACATCTGCCTAATCGGCCTTCCGGAGGGGGCAGAGGGTAAGGACCCAACCACTTTTCTAGAGCAATTGCTCACAAATACCTATGGCAGAGAGGCCTTCTCCCCCATGTTGGCAGTAGAAAGGGCACATCGCATGCCGGCCAGACCACCACCCCAGGGAGCCCCGCCACGCACATTCATCGCAAAACTTTTGAACTATAAGGATAGAGATGCAGCCTTGCGACTGGCAAGGGAGAGGGGCAACATCCCGTTTGGCAATGTTAAAGTCGCACTGTTCCCAGACTTTTCGGCCGAGGTGCAGAAACGCCGGCAAACCTTTATGGAAGCTAAACGCAAACTCAGAAACATGCATTACAAGTATGCAATGCTATTCCCCGCAAGACTAAGAGTGGAACATGATGGACGTGCATCGTTCTTTGAAGACCCAGCAGAGCTGATGACCTGGATAGAGCGCCGGAACGCTCCTGCAAGAGCAGACTGAGGTCAGAGTGAGTATGAGATATACAACAGAGACCGTGCATAACGAGACCCTAATTTACCCGAGGTGAAAATCTGTGATAACCTGAACCCCTGAAAATCTGCTCCTTGATGAGTCACTGAACACTAGTTGTTAATCTTGTAGACGGACTGAGTCAAGCTGCAGAGACTGCCTTTTCAATTATAGTCACCTACTATCCTAAAAAGGGGTTAAAACAAATCATAACCTAGACCCGTGGGACAGTACCAAGGCATAAGGATCTGCAACAACTACAAACATGCCCTCAGTGGGCCATGACATGTAATTTTCTCCTAGACTTTGCCTTAATTTCATTTTTCTTTTTCATACATTTTTTGCAAGCTACAGAAGTAGCAGGAGTCCTGGACCGTTACAGTCTTACTGGTAACTTGTAAAGTGCAGCGTAACTTACCCCCAGGTACCCCAAGAGAAGATGGCTTAAGAAACTGGTATAAATATCAAATTAAGCGAATCATCCGTCAGATAAACTGGTTTTACCCATTTTATCCCTCTTTTTTCGATGTTTTTTTTCTTTTTTTCACTTTATTAGATACTGTTCTCTCTTGGTGGGCAATGCAAGTTCAGTTTTGGGACTATGCTCGCATCAGTTGGGGCAGATGCAGGGCTGGGAGGGGGGAGGGGGGAGGGGAAACAAAAAAGGTTAAAGTGCAAATGTATGATATATGCTCAATGCATAATGTGCTAATAGATATAAGATTTCAAAGATATCACTTGTATGATTATTGGAATACATTGTACCTGATACTGAGATACGACAAGTTTATTATGACTTACACCCAGATTAATAAGTGTGATCATAGATGTAAAACATGTAAGCAAAAAAATCAATGTCAGGTGCAACATTGAAGTTTCTTACTTGGAACGTGAGAGGGCTGCGTGATAGGATTAAACGCACGGCGGTACTCGCATTCCTTAAGAAACAAAGAACAGATGTAATAACATTAGTGGAGACGCACGTAGAGGGCAGACTCCAAATGGCACTCCGACGTCCATGGGTGGGTTGGACATTCCACTCGACACACACACCTCACTCCAGAGGAGTATCAGTACTCATTGCAAAATCAGTCCACTTTGAATTGAGTGAGCTACAAACAGACCCAAAAGGCCGCTATGTATTTATATCCTCCAAAATTCATGGAGAACCCTTCTTATTAATGGCCTTCTACATCCCTCCCCCATTCTCCACCTCGCTTCTTCTAGAAGGCATCGCTTTTATGGCTAAACATCCTATGGCCCTAGCAATCTGGATGGGTGATTTCAATACCACGTTGAATGACAAACTAGACAGACTTAGACCCTCAATGACAGACTCAGGCCATACTGGAGACACCAGACTGCTAAACCTTATCTCCCCAATTCACTTAATAGACACATGGAGACATAGATTCCCAACTAAACTAGCCTACTCGTGCTTCTCATCTTCACATAACACTATGTCCCGCATAGACTTTATATTAATATCACAAAAACTCACCCCACGCCTCCTTGACTCCGAATTCGGCCCTAGAATACTTTCTGACCATGCCCCATACTGGATCACGTTGAATTTTCCATTTGACAGGCCGCCACGGCCATGGAGTCTGAACCCATTCTGGTTGTCTCTGCTTCCCGAAGACGATGACCTTGCTAATGAGTGGGACAGATTTCATACAGACAATGCTGACTCTGCTTCCCCTTTGGTAGTGTGGGAAACCTTTAAGCTACATGTACGCTCCTCCCTAACAGCACATATTAATAAATTGAAAAAGGGGTCGTTAGAAATATACAATAAAGCAACACTAGATCTTGCATCCATAGAACAAACATATCAGGCGAATCCCACCCCGGCTAACGCTTCCCTTCTTAAGATGCAGACTAGAGTGGTGAACCAAATACAGTACACCAAAGCCAGACAGAAATTATTTTTCACCAAACAGAAACATTTTGAGCAGGGGGAGGGGGCTGGCAAACTTTTGGCATATCTGGTCCACAGTGAGGACAAACCTCCAGTGGTAATTACACTACAGAGCCCAGAGGGACAAAAAATCTCAGACCCTCCAACAGTGTCGTCCAGGTTTGAGGAATTTTATAGGGACCTATACACCTCCACGGTGCGGGGAGAGTCCAATGATATGGACTGTTTTCTAGATGGGGTGGTGTTTCCCCAGCTTACTGAGGAACAGGTCCGCCTTCTGGAAGCCCCTCTAACGGTGGAGGAGATCACGACGGCGATAGCCAGTTTTGCCAGGTCCAAGTCCCCAGGTTCAGACGGCCTACCTATTGAGTTCTACTCAAAATATAGTGAAGTGATTACCCCCAAATTATTGAATCTATATAATGAAATGTTTAAAACTTTCACCCTCCCAATATCTATGAGAGAAGCCACTATAATTCTAATACCTAAACCAGGCAAAAACCCAAACCTGCCGGAATCATACCGCCCCATATCACTGCTACAAGTCGATATAAAAATTTTGGCCAAAACATTTTCCATTAGATTAAATCAAGTCATACTAACCCTCATACACCCGGATCAGGCGGGATTCATGCCAGGCCGTAACACTTCCTTTAACCTCAGAAAACTATTTATAAATTTGCAAGCTTCACATGAAAATGTTGGCACAAGAGTGGTGGTGACTCTAGACACGGCCAAAGCATTTGACTCGGTGGAGTGGGCATATCTTTGGAATTGCCTGGGGAGGTATGGATTTGGCCCCAATTTCATCAAGTGGGTCCAATTACTATACCAACAACCTGCGGCCAAGGTGGTGGCGAACGGGTGGCCGTCTCAGAAGTTTGACCTCGGCAGAGGCACGAGGCAGGGCTGCCCCCTCTCCCCACTACTATATGCGTTGGCGGCGGAGCCACTTGCCATGTCTATCTGGGAGGACCCAGAGATTGAAGGACTTAGGTTTGGACCACTCACTGAAAAAATCAGCATGTATGCTGACGACACATTACTATACCTAGCTGACCCTGGCCAATCCCTCTACAAAGCTCTTCAGATAATCGAACAGTTCGGGAAATTTTCTGGACTTAAGATCAATTGGGAGAAATCTCAAATCTTGCCAATTGATAACTTTCCGCCTACAGAATCCCAAGCTGAACTACCACTGCAAAGAGCTGACACGATTAAATATTTAGGGATATACATTTCCAGAACCCCATCAGATTATATAACTTTGAATATTAAGCCAACATTCTCACTCATCAGAGCCAAAATTAAAGCATGGACCCGCCTACCCTTGGGGGTCTGGGGTCGTATTAACCTGATAAAGATGGTCCTACTCCCCAAAATACTATATATACTCTGGCACGCACCGATATATATACCCTTAAAACACTTTAAGACAATTGAAGCCTTACTAAAACCCTTTGTCTGGGGAAACAATAGACATAAGATATCATGGCAGGCTCTCAAAAACCCGACAGATATGGGAGGTACAGCGCTCCCAGACTTTCACCACTACTATATTGCTTCCCAACTGTCACAACTGTTTCATATAGACAAGACGGACAGTGAAAGGTTTATGCACTTGCTTTGCCCACAATGGGCACAACAAACTACAGATCCGATCTATGCTATAACTATGGGCACAAAGACGGTGGAGGGAGGGGAGGACAGGAAGTCTTTGCTCTACCACTACAGACGCATTTGGGAACTTGCAAATGGTAGATTGAGTGTTCCCCCACACAATGATCACACTCCCCTATGGTACAACAAGGATCTCCAAGAGTTCCAACACGTACAAGATCCAGGGACCTGGATCAGAAAGGGAATATTTTATCTACATCACATAATATCGAATGGTACCCTCAAAGACTTCAACACCATGAAAGAAGAATTTGCTCTACAACAAAATATGTTCTTTAGATTCTTTCAACTGCGACACGCAGCCCGATCACAATTTTTACAAGCCCCATTACAACCCACACCCAACCCCATAATCGCAATCATAAAAGACACGGACCCCAAAAAATTAATATCTTGCTTCTATAATATGTTAAATGCACCAATATCGGCTAGAGTGGCATACGCACTTAAACCACGCTGGGAGGGAGATGTGGGCCAGATGGAGAATGAGGAATGGGAGGAAGCGTTAGAATCCTGTAAAGAAGTGTCGCCCAAACTCTCAGACAGATTAACACAAATATATGTACTACACAGAGCATACCTAACCCCGCTTAGAGTAGCCAAATACAACAAGAACCAACCAGCTAAATGCCCAATGTGCGACTCCACAACCGGTACATTCTTTCACCTTATCTGGTCCTGTCCGCAAATTCAGGGATTATGGCAACAAATTGTAACATTTTTGCATGATAACATGGGATCCCCCGTAACGATGGACCCAAAACAATGTTTGTTAGGGATTTTCCCCGACCCTCCTGATAAGTTCACCAAAATTTTCCTCCAGGAAACTCTATTCTCTGGAAGGAAAATAATAGCCAGAAAATGGATGAGACAGACCCCTCCAGACTTTGGAGAGTGGAGAGCAGACATAAATGCAACTCTTCCCTACAAAAGATTTATATACATAAACAGAGGATGTCCAGATAAATTTAACAAGATCTGGGATTGATGGACGCAAGACTCAGAAACATGCTCATAATTAATATATATCAATACTATAGTCGTATTAGCCCTTGGGGGGTGGTTATTGTTTCAATGCACTAACCTCATAAAGGTAATTAAAATAACTTTAGTATGAGCTGAATATAGATGATTACATAATGCAATTCTCTATTATCTTATGAAAATGTAAGCACATGTATGCGCTGTAATGCCTGTATGCACTTTCTTGTTCAATAAAACTCTGTTTAAGAAAAAAAAAAAAAAAAACATTTTAGGGGGTGTTTGGGGTAAAGCACTACTATGGAGCTGATAAAATACATTGTTAAGTGACTACATGAGGTGAATATAGGACCAGGAGACCATGCTGGGGAAGTAAGTGAAGGCAAATATGTATGAAGGACAACAAAAATAATTACATAAAAATCCAGCATGCATGAGGACAAAGGGGATATTCACAGCATATTCCAATCAGGGTAATTAGGGAATCAGGAAAGAAATACAATATATTATCAAACATTAAATACAATAAAATGTGATATTAAAGGATAAATCTTACCTTAATATACTCCTTCTGCAGGACCTGTATAATGGCAGAACAGGTCTCTGGGATAATGATCCCCAGAGCCTGGGGGGAGATGCCTGTCGAGAACTTGAGGTCCTGCAGGCTTCTCCCCGTCACCAAGTACCGCAGGGTTGCGACGAGCCTCTGCTCCGGAGTGATGGCTTGCCTCATGCAGGTATCCTGCCTGCAGATATAGGGGGTCAGCAAAGCCAACAAACGGTGAAATACGGGGTCCGTCATCCGGAGAAAGTTCCTGAAATCATCAGGATTATTCTCACGCATCTCACGAAGCAAAGGCATATGACAGAACTGGTCACGCTGAAGCAACCAATTCTTGGTCCATGAACTCCCCCCCACCCTGTTCATGGACTGGATTTGTGTCAAGGTCAGGACCCCAACACCAAGCCCCCAAACAGCACGAACTCTATGAGGAGTACGTATACGCAACATGGCTAGAAAACGGTCGGCTGCTCAGAACAAAGTAACAGAACGCACTGAAGAACAGCAAGGCCTGTGAAGAGCGACCTGAAAAACAGTAACAAACGAACAAGAACACAATGACAAAGTCATGCGTAGCTTGCTTGCATGCACTGAAGAGCAGATACAAACCCACAAGCACAAACTGAACAGCAGAAAACGATCTGAAAACCACGAGTCTGAAAAAGCGCGAATCGTCTCTCACCAAACTTTTACTAACACGAGATTAGCAAAAGGAGCCCAAAGGGTGCCACGCTTGGTTCTGAACTGGCCTTTTCTAGTCTTGTCGTACGTGGTGTACGTCACCGCGTTCTTGGCGATTGGAAATTCCGACAACTTTGTGCGACCGTGTGTATGCAAAACAAGTTTGAGCCAACATCTGTCGAAAAAAAAATAGTATTTTGTTGTCGGAATGTCCGATCAATGTCCGACCGTGTGTATGGGGCAATAGAGTTTAACGGTGTTCCAGCGGATTTCAAATTTGCCGTGAACACCGCATATTGTTTGCTGTTCGGCGAGTAGGCGAACACCCGATGTTCATCGGGCTCATCCCTAGTCAGAAGTATATTATATAGAGCCCGGCATATAGAGTGCAGGGGTAAGGAGTATGAAATGTACACCACAGTGTCTATTATGCAGGGCACAGGAGAGCATAATGCACAAAGATGCAAGGCTGAGGAGTGCATAATCTACAGAGCGTAGGATGCAGGCGTGTATAACAATCAACCCCTCATTACACCCCTCCTTCCATGCCCTTTTCATGACGGCCCCCAGTAAAGACCACCTCCTCAATACAGACCCGTAGCCAGCTATAAATGTGACAGGAACCCAGGAGTAGCCACCCTCAGCTTTGCATAGGAATGAGCTAAAGGTAGGGTTTGCATTTGAAAGAGGCACTGTAGCTCACAGACATTTTATTTGTAACTATAACTGTAATGGTTCGGTTCCAGGTTCGGGTCTCTCAAAATGTGATGGCATCTTTGGAGACTCTGTGAAAGTGTGTCCTAGTCTGTGCAGTGCTGTACCCTACGCTAATACTCCACTAGTGTGTGGTAGCGTTCAAATCATTCACCGATGCAAAGACCAGATTGGTCAGGACAGGAGGGACAATAATGCGGGTGTCATGCCTATATCCACGTTTCCCACAGACACAACTTTCTCTTTGGAGTGATCGTTGAGTAGGGGTACCAGGGAGGACATACAGAAAATGCCTCTCATGCACTGACAGAAAAAACAGCACTAAGCCTCCTTTCAAAAGTCCTCTAAATATTTTGGGAGACCTTTGGAGCAGTCTATGTGCTTTTTTTTGTCTTTAACCTCTTCCCCACTGCTTGCCCGCAATGTACTGTGAGTGAACAGCTGGTGCAGGCAAAGCGTTTTACCCGTTCGTTGCTGCCTACACCCAGGGTTTGAGCATGCACATGCACTCCCCCCGGTCAACACCCGCTGTGATGGTACACAGCGGAAGCCTGTCAGCAAGCCCCGGCCAATGATTCACCGATCGATCCGAGTCCAGTCACAGCACCGGCTCAATGATTCGGATCCTCGGCAATACAACCCCACCAACCAATCCGAGTCCAGTCGTAGCACCGACTCAACGATTCGGATCCTTGCCAATACAACTTTCACCGACCGATCCGAGTCCAGTCGCAACACCGGCTCAATGATTCGGATCCTTGCCAATACAACCTTCACCGACCGACCCAAGTCCAGTCGCAACACTAGCTCAATGATTCGGATCCTTGCCAATACAACTTTCACCGACCGATCCGAGTCCAGTCGCAACACCGGCTCAATGATTCGGATCCTTGCCAATACAACCTTCACCGACCGACCCAAGTCCAGTTGCAACACTAGCTCAATGATTCGGATCCTTGCCAATACAACTTTCACCGACCGATCAGAGTCCAGTCGCATACTGGCTCAATGATTCGGATCCTTGCCAATACAACCTTCACCGACCGACCCAAGTCCAGTCGCAACACTAGCTCAATGATTCGGATCCTTGCCAATACAACTTTCACCGACCGATCAGAGTCCAGTCGCATACTGGCTCAATGGTTTGGATCCTCGGCATTACAACCCCACCAACCAATCCGAGTCCAGTCATAGCACCGCTCAACGATTCGGATCCTTGCCAATACAACTTTCTCCAACCGATCCGAGTCCAGTCACATACTGGCTCAATTATTCGGATCCTCAGCATTACAACCCCACCAACCAATCCGAGTCCAGTCGTAGCACCAGCTCAACGATTCGGATCCTTGCCAATACAAACTTTCACCAACCGATCCGAGTCCAGTCCCAACACCGGCTCAATGATTCGGATCCTTGCCAATACAACTATCACTGACCGATCCGAGTCCAGTCGCAACTACGGCTCAATGATTCGGATCTTTGTCAATACAACTTTCACCGACTGACCTCACAAACAAACCCCACCGATGCTCGCACCCCAGCCCGGTTCGAACTAGTTGCATCAGCGTTTACGAATACAGTGGAACGTAGGATTCAGATCCCCAGCCTTACGTTTATCAAAGCATTAACATTCACATCCCACTTCATCTATTTGTACAATGTTCCGCACGGTCATTCCTACATACTCCTAATTCTGCTAAACTTGTATTTTGCCTTTCAAATAAGGCTGCTTCCTTGCAATCGCTGCAAGCATTTCAACAAGTGGCTCAAACCGCCATTCATCATCTCCAGTAGCAACATGGCTACTCATCATTTTCTCTATCGCTTTCCCCTTTAGGTCAGTTAGACTACCGGTTGGTCCACCCTGCACCAGGCTTGGACAGTATCTCCCCCAAAAAAAAAAAAACATTGTCGAGGGCTTGCATCTCCACCAGTGGGCCAGCTTCGCCCCGAACAGCTCTTTGCAATCCCCTTTGTCAAACCAAAATTCCCATGTCACCTTACTACAGGTTCCCGGTCGACTCCGTCCTCAACCTCAACCAAAACTTCACTACTAGGGCATCAAAAAGCCAGGTGCGTAGTTCAAAGGGATCCCCCTTGCTTGTCTCTTAAACACTCTTTCACAACATATTTTACTTCACATACACGATTTGACTTGCTCTCGAGGCGTTAGTAACTGTCACATACTTCTGTGCACTTCACTCTGTTTTCGAAGAGCGATCCGAGATTCTTCACCACGCAGACAAGGTCACCTAACGTCCAGCTTTCTGGCAGTGCAAGCGTTAGCAGACCGAACATACGTCAATTAACTACAGATCGCAACATTCCTACTTAGAATACCAGAATTCAGCTACCTACCCCAGTCCGCCCTGGGGGGCTCTGGGTCATTAGTCTGTGCCGAGCACAGACAGACACCCGAGCTATCGGTAACCTAGCCAGTCACCTCCTGGCTCACCTCGGTTGTCACGCATTCTTTTGAGTTTTCTAAAGTCACACTCAACAGCGCTCGCACGCAAACTAGCTGTCACTACGGCTGTCATTCCTTGTCCTGTTCTTGTTTTCTTTCTGCCTTTCCATCTTATCTACCCAAACGCATCTATCCCCTCCTACCTTTGCAACTTACCTTAAACATATGCATTTCCCCTCCTTGCTTTTAGCTGATGCCATGTCGCAGGCCGACAGCGATGACTTCGCCTTGGCGGCGCACAGTCTCACAGAGCTTGGACCATTTGAAAAAAAAAATGCCACTGGCAGCCCTACCAGGCACCCAGGCATCACTGCAGTCTATTTTCTTAGCGACTACTCAGCTGCACTCCTTGGTGACCACACTGTCAACAGCAGTCACCGACGTTCAAGCCAGAGTGGGAGCCCTGGAGGTACGCCCAGCCACGCCCCTACCAGCTCCAGTCACCACCATCATTCCCGTGCCTTCACTTACAAGTGCGCCCGACATCAGCACCACTGTCTTCTCTGTGCATCTTGTCCCAGCAGGGCATCAGGAAGGACATCTTGGACGGCAACGTTAACTTAGCATTCTTCCTCATAGCAGTACACGACTTGGCCGAAAACAAGTCATATTTGTGAGGAAACGTCTCCATCGTCCTGAAGGCCAAAGATCCTAGACTTATTCGCAAGCTCACTGTCACAGAGTTTGTGCTGGCCTTGGGAACGGTCAGACACATGCTATGCAGGGCAACCCCAACAGGAGGAAAGAGCCAGACCCGTATCTGCATGCAGTAGTGGATCTAGCTCACAAGTACACAGGGTGCTCATTCTATGACTGTCACCGCTCATTTTCAGCAGCCAGACTCGAGGTGATCCTTTATCTCACGCCTCCTAGTGTTTCTCTCCCAGGTACAAGACCCTGACTAAATCCTTAAATTAGACGTGCCAGCAATAGCGGATCTGCCCATGTGGAACGAATTTCTCACCAACTGGAATGGCATGTCAATGTTCATTCCGTCAGCATCTCCCTCTTCAACTCAGGTAGTCACGGACGCCACAGCCTCTACAAGTCCTCGCGTCAATTTTTGGCCATCTTTGGTTTGCAGGGCCATGGCCGTCAGAAATCCTCTTGATTCCCGGGTTCAGTTAGTCCTTCTCTTTGTTCGAAATCTACCCCATTGTTGCAGCAGCTCAAGTCTGGGGCAGCAACTGGGCAGGACAAACAGTGTTGTTTGCCACAGACAACCAAGCCACAGCTAGTATCATAAATAAAAGCAGGTCCAACTCGCTGGCCATCATGGCCTTCCTGCGCAGGCTGGTGCAACTATCTCCACCGCACCAATTAATGTCCTCTGCATCTAAATCCCAGGCAAATGCAATACTCTGGCTGACGCACTACCCATTTTAACTTTGAGTCATTCTTTTCGCAGGGATCTGGAACCGACCCGACCATGTTTCTTATCCCACATTGGTCGTAGCTAACCTCGGATTAAAGCAACACCTTCACAATGCTACCTGCCTTATTAATCTATCATTTTTTCACAACACCCTGAAGGCCTACCGTACTGCCTGGAAGATCTATGACAGGTTCCTAGCCTCAAACCCTGGGGCAGTATCAGGAGATCTCCATCACATCCTGGCCTTCATATCATGCTGCCACACACAGTTGGCATTGTCACACTATACCCTTAGGCTCTACTCAGCTGGCATCCAGCATTTTATCTCCTACAAGATCCTACCAAACCATCTTTGGCTGCCGCCCATGCGGTCAAGACATCCTGCGCGGTAGTCACAGGCAACTCCAAATCAATAGTAAACGCCTACCTGCGACCAGCGCCATATTCCGAGACGTTCCCCTTTGGGTTATTTTCAGCCTGGTCATTCAAGCAGCCATCTACCTGACTTTCTGCAGCTTCTTACGCCCCAGTGAATTCACAGTCACCGACCCCAGTTGTAATATGTTACGTGGACGCCACCTGACACGCCACCAAAGTTACTTCATCCCGCACCTCATGGTGTCCAAAACACAACAGTCTGGTCCCGGGGTAGATATCATGCTTTCCAGACTTGCAACGCCTGGTGCCCCGTGGCCATTCTAGACCAGTTATTAGCTCATCTGTCCGACCTCTCGGAGGACAGCCATTACTATCGTTCCCTACTAGCCCTCTAAGTAGCAACCAGTTCACTAGACACGTTAGGATTCTTTTGCACAACTTAGGCCTTGACCCCGGACGATTTTTCTGGAAATTCTTTCCCATTGGAGTAGCATCAGCAGTCTCACAAAACGGGGTCCCGGACCACGTCCTCAAGAAGATGGGCAGGTGGAAATTCACTTGCTTCACTCGATACATCCCCAATCTGCAAGCAAAAAGGTCATGAGCCTTCAGCCAGCTTGCCCTGTAGTATGGCAGTAAACATAAATATATAATTACCTCCCTAACAGTGGCGTAGCGTGGGGGGGGCCAGGGGGGCCGTTGCCCCGGGCGCAACATTTGGAGGGGCGCAGTGACAGGCGGCAGATTACCAGTAGCTCTTCTCCTGCACTGTGCAGTCTAGGAGACTGTGAGCTCTTCGCTATGATGAAGAAGAAGTTGCGGTGCGGCTTAGGCTCCAGCGGTAACACTGACACCGCAGCGAGTGAGTGACTGAACAGTGAAGACGGTGATGATGCCAGGGATTGTGACCGTGCGGCGTGTGGAGAGTGGGGGGAACTTAGGGCAGGCGAGGCTCTCCATTACACGTCACTCCCAACACATTGGGTCCAGGATCCCCACTCGCTGTGCCCGTTCTCTTAACCCGCCTCACAGCCCGGACTTCCGCCGCTCTCCTGAGTCTGACTCCTGCTTGTCACTGAGTGAGCTGCTACGCAGCCACGGCACTCTGACCCTGCACCGACCACCCCAGGACTGTCTGGAGAAAACCCAGGCCAGGAGGAAGAGGATGCGGCATCCACATAGACAGAAGCCCTGGCCCTCTCCATGCAGCCTGCACGGACACTGTGAGTACTCGCTCTGTATTGCATGGTGGCAGCCGAGCCAAGGAGGGGGCTGAGCTGAGGGGAAGAGAGCTTTGTATTTGAGGGGGGAGATGTACACAGATGTAACTCCTCAACCCTCGCACACAGCGCACCCACTCAACCCTGCATGCCACTAACAGTGCAACCCCCTCAACCCTGCACGCCACACACAGTGCACTCTCCTCAACCCTGCACGCTGTATAGGGTTCACCCCGCTCAACCCTGCACGCCACAAACAGTGCACCCCCTCAACCCTGCACGCCACAAACAGTGCACCCCCTCAACCCTGCACGCCACAAACAGTGCACCCCCTCAACCCTGCATGCCACAAACAGTGCACCCCCTCAACCCTGCACGCCACAAACAGTGCACCCCCTCAACCCTGCATGCCACACACAGTGCACTCTCCTCAACCCTACACGCTGTACAGCGTGCACCCCGCTCAATTCTGCACGCCACACACAGCGCACCCCCTCCTCAACCCTGCATGCTGTACACAGAGCACCCCCTCAACCCCGCACGCCACACACAGTGCACCCCCTCAACCCTGCAAGCCGCACACAGCGCACCCCCTCAACCCTGCACGCTGCACAGTGCACCCACCTCAACCCTTCACGCCGCACACAGCGCACCCCCTCAACTCTGCGCACTGCACACTCTCCTCAACCCTGCACACTGTACACAGCGCATCCCCCTCAACCCTGCATGTTGTACACAGAGCACCCCCTCAACCCCGCACGCCGCACACAGCGCACCCCTCAACCCTGCACGCCACACACAGTGCACCCCCCTCAACCCTGCAAGCCGCACACAGCGCACCCGCTAAACCCTGCATGCCACACACAGTGCACCCCCTCAACCCTGCATGATGCACACAGCGCACCCCCTCAACCCTACATGCCACACACAGCGCACTCTCCTCAACGCTGCACGCTGTACATAGCGCACCCCCCTCAACCCTGCATGCCACACACAGTGCATCCCCCCTCAACCCTGCATGCTGTATACAGAGTACCCCCTCAACCCTGCATTCCATACACAGAGCACCTCTTAACCCTGCACTCTGTCACCTCCACAGTCTGTGGTGTGCAGGCAGTGAGATGATATGCTGTAACCTTAAGCAACCAATCAGTGGGTTGTAATGATGTGCTGTAACCTCTAGCAACCAATAAGTGAGCTTTAATGATGTGCTGTAACCACTAGCAACCAGTTAGGGAGCATTAATATTGTGCAGTAACCTTCAGCAACCAATCAGTGAACAGTAATGATCTGCTGCAATCTCTAGCAAGCAATCAGTGAGCAATAGTTATTTGCAGTAACCTCTAGCAACCAATCAGTTAGTAGTAACAATGTGCAGTAACCTCTAGCAACCAATGGGTAAGCGGTAATTATGTGCAGTATCGTCTAGCAACCAATCAGTGAGCAATAATGATGTGTGTAGTGGGCAGTGTAGGAATCAGGTAGTGTAGTGGTCAGTATAGGAATCAGGTGGGTCAGTGTAGTGGTCAGGTAGGTTAGTGTAGAGGTCAGTGCATAAATCAGGTAGGTCAGTGTAGGAATCAGGTAGGTTAGTGGTCAGATTAGTCAGTATAGGAATCGGATAGGTTAGTGTAGTGGTCAGGTAGGTTGGTGTAGAAATTAGGTTGGTCAGTACTACTGTACTAGTGGAAGGGACTCAGGGAGTGTTAAAAGTCTGCGGGTTAGGGGGCGCAAATTTCTTACCTTGCCCCGGGCGCTGACAACCCATGCTACGCCACTGCTCCCTAACCGAGTCTTTTTGCACCCTTCTCTTGCCATACCACCCAGCAGACCTGGGTTTACCATACAGCAGGCCAGGGCACACTTCAGGTCTATTTATGTTGTTAGTCTTGTGACGTGTTTATGTGCTTCATATTTCTCAGGACGGAGGGAAGTCCAGTATGTTGGCCTGAAATTATGGGAGGAGCCCGGAGGGTATTTAACCAGACCACCCACAATGATCAGTGTCGGTTCCAGTGCGCATTACCCACCCACCCATTCCCCTTCTCAGGGTACTTCTTCTAAAACAATTTCTCTACAGAAACATCCATTTACTTTCTTAGGGTATGCACCCTTCTCTTGGCATACCGCCCAGCACACCTGGGTTTACCGTACAGCAGGCCAGGGCACACTTCAGGTCTATTTATGTAGTTAGTCTTGTGACGTGTTTATGTGCTTCATATTTCTCAGGACGGAGGGCTCCGACCATAAATAGGAAGGCCAGTATGCTGGCCTGAAATTATGGGAGGAGCCCGGAGGGTATTTAACCAGACCACCCACAATGATCAGTGTTGGTTCCAGTGCGCATTACCCACCCACCCATTCCCCTTCTCAGGGTACTTCTCCTAAAACAATTTCTCTACAGAAACATCCATTTACTTTGGGTATGCGCCCTTCTCTTGGCATACCGCCCAGCACACCTGGGTTTACCGTACAGCAGGCCAGGGCACACTTCAGGTCTATTTATGTTGTTAGTCTTGTGACGTGTTTATGTGCTTCATATTTCTCAGGACGGAGGGCTCCGACCATAAATAGGAAGGCCAGTATGCTGGCCTGAAATTATGGGAGGAGCCCGGAGGGTATTTAACCAGACCACCCACAATGATCAGTGTTGGTTCCAGTGCGCATTACCCACCCACCCATTCCCCTTCTCAGGGTACTTCTCCTAAAACAATTTCTCTACAGAAACATCCATTTACTTTCTTAGGGTATGCGCCCTTTTCTTGGCATACCGCCCAGCACACCTGGGTTTACCGTACAGCAGGCCAGGGCACACTTCAGGTCTATTTATGTTGTTAGTCTTGTGACATGTTTATGTGCTTCATATCTCTCAGGACTGAGGGCCCCGATATATATATATATATATATATATATATATATATATATATATATAATTTTTTTTTTTTTTTCATACTGTAACCAGAGCAGTACATGTTACCATAGTGACACTGTGCTACTCTGGGGAGGTGATCAGGTGATCAGGATTTGTTTTTTTTTTTTGAACACTGTGATTGCTTAAAACAGTGATAAGAACTGTAATAAGCAATCCTTTTTTTATGAATGGCATCTATTCATCCAGTGTTTATTATTGCAAATCTGTCATTGGCCACAGCTATCACATGGCACAGATACACTGTGATTGGTTCAGTCTGTACCATGTGATTTCTGTGACCAATCACATAGATCAACACAATGAATGGCTATTAAAGGAAGTTATTCGTTGTGTACAATTGCCGTGTGATCTGCTGTGATTAGTTAGCCCAGTACACTGATTTGTCATCCATTGTGTCTGGTGGACATATGCCATCTATCCATCCACCCATTCACTCGCTCGGCTATTATTGCACTATAGGTTGAGCAGTGGGAAACTCAAGCTACATTTAGGGGCACCCACACATATTACAGTTACATATGCCCATCTGTCATAGGGTTTGCATGCACAACATTTGCACAAGGACCCTCTTACCCTTTAATTTAGTTGATGCCTTTACAGACACTCTAGTTGCACCTGTTGTAGTTTATTTTCATTTTGTCATAGCCTTTGAGTCTTTGTTAGTGGGCAACTGACCATTCATCTATCATAGTATCCTTAAGTCTGTGCAATTGCCTGTTTGTTGATTTACACCGTGTTGAATTAATTTGCCATAATATATTCAATTTACAGCCAAGCTGTTTGTGGCTTTATTCCTGTGCATTCTTATAGAGCGATAGCTTGCTACCTCTTAAAAGCGGAGTTCCACCCAAAAAGTGGAACTTCCGCTTATTTGCTTCCTCCCCCCCTCTGGTGCCACATTTGGCACCTTTCAGGGGGGGAGGGGGGAACGGGTACTTGTTTTTGACAGGTCCCTGTCCCCACTTCTGGGAGACCATGGTGCCATCCCTTGAAAGTTCGGCCCCCCTCCTCTTTCCTTTCGCCACCGGACCAATTAGAAAGCTCAGCATGCTTTGCACATGCGCAGTAGGGAACTATCTGTGAAGCCAAAAGGCTTCACTGCCTGTTTCCCTTAGTGGAGATGGTGGCGACAGCACCCGACAGCTAATCCGGATTTTGGCTGGGGTGCCGACATTGTGGGCTCCCTGGACTGGTAAGTGTCCATATATTAAAAGTCAGCAGCTACAGTATTTGTAGCTGCTGACATTTATTTTTTATTTCCCAGGCTTAAACACCTCTTTAAGTCCGCAGGCGTAAACGGCTTTTAGTCTACGGCCAAGTGTGTCAGTGGAGACTGAGCAGTTAAGAGAGTCATGGCAGAACAGAGAACCCATTATCACTGGCGGATCCTATGGGGGTAAGTCATTTTGTCATGCTTTTTCTTTTTACTTTTGTTCATATGGACTGTTATCTACAGTATATATTGTGTCAGGTAAGCAGTTATACATATTGATTATTTTATGCGTGATTTTGGATTCTGTTGGTAACCAGGTTTGGGCATTACCATTAGCCTTATCTTGACCACCATAGTGGTAGGTAAGGATAGGAATTTTCACCTATATTTTGCTATGAGAAAAGCCAGGATTGGCGAAAATGCATTAGCTTCTGTATTGTTTTTATCCTGTACTTACCATGAAGAAATAAACTTGCATTTTGTAAACCTCAAAGGTTCTGGTGTTTTGTGGCTTGCATAGTTACCACAGAACCTAACCCTACGTCCTGTGTACAAACTACATCTATGCCACATAATTTGTACCCACAAAATATGCTTTAAAGAGACCCAGTCACCAGTTCTAGCTTTTTTTTTTTTACTTACATGTTTTAACATGAAGTATAACAGATACATGAAACCACTTGAGGCACACCTCGGAAAAGTCATAAAAATGTCTATGCCGCGGTTTTGATTAAAAGATTTATTGTGAAATCAAAGTCAAAGGATTCCAAGAATGGAAAGGGTTCAAATATGTCTGGCAGACAATCATTGTTAAACATCATGCTTGATTATGAACCTCGATCTCCCCCAAAAATCGACAGGTCCTGGGAGTGGCCAAAAGGTGTGAGGTGTGTAGGAGCCGGATGTTGCATGGGCATCCACCCAATCTGAGGGATGACAGATTACTGGTTGAACCTGTAAGGGTTAGTGATGTAGAAAGGCCACCAATGGACCATGCAGAGGACTCCAAACCTCAGGATGGTGCAGCTGGTGTAGTCAGGCGGTGCGCCGGATGTGACTCCACCAACACGGAGCGATGTGGGACCGACTCACCACAACAAGGCTTGGGATGGAACACAGATGCAGTAGCAGAGCAGATGGAAAGCTGTCAGCAGGCTGTAGTCATGACAACACGTTTCAGGCGTAGCCCTTTATCAAATCATGTAACTTTGAATTAAGTCTTAAAGGCACAAAACATAATTTTGGCTCCTGCAGCACCAAGCACCATAACATTACCTTTTGTACAAATTACCATCTTACAACAAGGCAGACAATAATTAATGAATAATTGAAAATAATAATGATAAAAGATAAAATAAAATAAACCAAAATTAGACTCAGAATTTAAGACACAAAACTCAAAAATTGAAATTAATTGATAACAAGTTAATATAATATAAAGTATTATATAATATATAGTATATGTGTTATCATAGATAATAATTATCCTATCGAAAAGACAAAAGGTTTTTGAACCCATTATGCACATACCATCACACAGAAGAATATTGGCAATGGCCAAGGGTAAATTAAAAAAGAAAGAAAGAGGGGTAATAAAAAAATAGGAGGGGGGTAAAAAAAGAAAAAGAGAGGGGGTTATTCAAAAAAAAGGAGGGAGGGTAATAGAAAAAGGAAGCGGGTGGTAATAAAGAAAAAAAAAGGAGGGGGTAATAAAAAAATAGGAAGATAATAAAAAATAGGAAGGGGGTGGGGTAATAACAGAACAGAAAAGGAGGGTAATAAAAAAAATGTAATACATTTAATAATAAAAATTAAAGGACTAAAACTCTACCGCAATCAATAATTGTGCTCATTGAATGAAAATATATAAAACAAAGATATGTATAAAACTATAAAAAGAAACTCAAATGTGCATTATATCCTAGGTCACAAGGTCTCCACTGCTATGTTCAGAATTACATGAGACATATTAATGGAAAGAAAGGGTAAAACAGGAGCTGACTGGAGAAACTGCATGCTAGGATGGTGTGTACTTCTAGTTCTTGTTTAAACCGTTAAGGGACATGGTGGACAATCTATATATCCAAAAGTTCTCCCTTCTGCACAACAAAGCTAATTTTTCTTTGGCAGTAGGGGAGTCCTCTAGTATACACTCAATGACTGTTACAGATAGTTTGCTAATGTCCCTTTTATGATGAATTTTAAAGTGCCGAGGTACACTGTGTTTATCACAATCCTTGATAATAAAATGACAATGTTTTCCTATGTGTTTTATGAGAGTACGCATGGGACGTCCTACGTAAGAGAAATTGCAAGGGCACTTAAGCATATAGACAACATACTCAGTCGAGCATGTTATAAATTGCTTTATGTTGTAGGTAGGGATGAGCTTCGAGTTTGAATCAAACTCATGTTCGACTCGAACATCTTTGGGAATTGCTGTTTTCCACTCTGCACCGAAGGTTACAGCTTCACTTCAGATATACTGTTTGACCGACCACCGCAGACGAGATCTAAGGCAGCTGCCCATCAGATATTCATCCAGGCGTGTCTGACCCCCTGTAATTAAGGGGTCCATCCTTTCCGGTAAGCGTACCCATATGATTTTGTATATGACATCTGAGACGCAGGAAAAGGGGACCAGTCTGTGCCAAGAAGAATTTAATATATGTCTTACTAGATGGACTTTTTATTTAATGCTTTTATTTAGTGCTTTTAACAGTTTGCGCTGCACTTTCATTTGTTTAGTTATCGACTCGAACATCAGCTGTTCGCCAGTTCGCTGAACAGCGAACAATTTGGGGTGTTCGCGGCAAATTCGAAAGCCACGGAACACCCTTTAAAAGTCTATGGGAGAAATCAAAAGTGCTAATTTTAAAGGCTTATATGCAAGTTATTGTCATAAAAAGTGTATGGGGACCTGGGTCCTGCCCCAGGGGACATGGATCAATGCAAAAAAAAGTTTTAAAAACAGCCGTTTTTTCAGGAGCAGTGATTTTAATAATGCTTAAAGTGAAACAATAAAAGTGTAATAATCCTTAAAATTTGTATCTGGGGGGTGTCTATAGTATGCCTGTAAAGGGGCGCATGTTTCCCGTGTTTAGAACAGTCTGACAGCAAAATTACATTTCAAAGGAAAAAAAGTCATTTAAAACTACTCGCGGCTATTAATGAATTGCCGGTCCGACAATACACATAAAAGTTAATTGATAAAAACGACTTGGGAATTCCCCACAGGGGAACCCTGAACCAAAACCCTGAACCAAATTGTGGGGGTCTGCGGGTGGGGGGGCTTATCGGAATCTGGAAGCCCCCTTTAACAAGGGGACCCCCAGATCCCGGCCCTCCCCTTGTGTGAAATGGTAAGGGGGTACTTTCCTACCATTTCACAAAAAAGTGTCAAAAATGTTAAAAATGACAAGAGACAGTTTTTGACAATTCCTTTATTTAAATGCTTCTTCTTTCTTCTATCTTCTTTCTTCTATCTTCCTTCGGTTTCTTCCTCCATCTTCTTCTTCTTCTTGTGGTTCTTCCTCTGGTGTTCTCGTCCAGTATCTTCCTCCGCGGCGCCGGCGTCTTTTTCCCTTTGTCTTCTGGGTCGCTCCGCATCCAGCATGGTGGGAGGCTCCCACTGTGTGACGCTTCTCCTCTTCTGACGGTTCTTAAATAATGGAGGGCGGGCCACCCGGTGACCCTGCCCCCCCTGATGCACGGGGACTTGACGGGGAATTCCCTGTGGCATTCCCGTGACGTCAGAGGGGGGCGGACAGGGAAGTCACCGTGCATCGGGGGTGGGGTCACTGGGTGGCCCCGCCCTCCATTATTTAAGAACCGTCAGAAGAGGAGAAGCGTCACACAGTGGGAGCCTCCCACCATGCTGGATGCAGAGTGGCCCGAGAAGACGAAGGGAAGAAGACGCCGGCGCCATGGAGAAGGATGCCAGACAAGAACACCAGAGGAAGAACCACAAGAAGATGGAGGAAGAAACCAAAGGAAGATAGAAGAAAGAAGAAGCATTTAAATAAAGGAATTGTCAAAAACTGTCTCTTGTAATTTTTAACATTTATGACGCTTTTTTTGTGAAATGGTACCCCCTTACCATTTCACACAGGGGGAGGGCTGGGATCTGGGGGTCCCCTTGTTAAAAGGGGCTTCCAGATTCCTATAAGACCCCACCCGCAGACCCCCACAACCACCGGGCAAGGGTTGTGGGGATGAGGCCCTTGTCCCCATCAACATGGGGACAAGGTGTTTTGGGGGGCTACCCCAAAGCACCCTCCCAATGTTGAGGGCATGTGGCCTGGTACGGTTCAGGAGGGGGGGGCGCTCTCTCATCCCACCCTCTTTTTCTGTGGCCTGCCAGGTTGCATGCTCGGATAAGGGTCTGGTATGGATTTTTGGGGAGACCCCACGCCATTTTTCTTTTAATTTTGGCACGGGTTCCCCTTAAAATCCATATCAGACCTGAAGGGCCTGGTATGGAATTTAGGGGAACCCCCCACGTCTTTTTTTTTTTTTTTTTTAATTTTGGTTCGGGGTTCCCCTGTGGGGAATTCCCATGCCGTTTTTATCAATGAACTTTTATGTGTATTGTCGGACCGGCAATTCTTTAATAGCCGCGAGTAGTTTTAAATGACTTTTTTTCCCTTTGAAATGTCATTTTGCTCTCAAACTGTTCTAAACACAGGAAACATGCGCCCCTTTACAGGCATACTATAGACACCCCCCAGGTACGAAATTTGAAGGAATATTACACTTTTATTGTTTCACTTTAAGCATTATTAAAATCACTGCTCCTGAAAAAACTGCCGTTTTTAAAACTTTTTTTGCATTGATACATGTCCCCTGGGGCAGGACCCAGGTCCTCAAACACTTTTTATGACAATAACTGACATATAAGCCTTTAAAATTAGCACTTTTGATTATTCATGTTCATGTCCCATAGACTTTAACGGTGTTCGCGTGTTCGAACACATTTTTTGCCTGTTCGCATGTTCTGGTGCAAACCGAACAGGGGGGTGTTCGGCTCATCCCTAGTTGTAGGTATTGCCTTCTCCATCAGTAAAAGAAGTCTGTCCATGTCTGAGGAACTGACAGGTAAGGCAACCTCTTTTCTTGCACTGAAAATAGCCCGTCCTACTGTCAAAGTATGAGAGTATATCCATGGACCTCATATTGCACGTGCTCTTGAGTTTGCTAAGTGCTATGATGTTAACCGTGCATGCTCTCTTAAAGGTAACTTGAGGGAGATTAGAACCTAACTTGGGATCCATTTGGAGGATGTGCCAATGTTCTTTGATGATTTTAATAATAGACTTAAAGCTGCTGCTGTTATGAATCTGACATTATTACTTTTGGTGTTGTCTTTGTTTTTTCATACCAGAGAGGGGGCTTCCAAAAATGTATCAAAAGCTTCCTGAATTAATGTCTCTTGGTATCCTTTTTGTTTGAATTTACTAGTCAGCTTAAAGCGGGGGTCCACCTAAACCGCCAAAAAAAAAAATATATTAAAAGCCAGCAGCTACAAATACTGCAGCTGCTGACTTTTAATAAATGGACACTTACCTGTCCCAGGGTCCAGTGATGTCGGCAGGCGACGCCGAGAACCCGTTCGGTTCTCGGCAGCTGCCGCTGCCATCCTAGGTGAGGGAATCAGGAAGTGAAGCGTTGCGGCTTCACTTCCCGGTTCCCTACTGCGCATGCGCAAGGTCCCCGCTATCTCCTGGGAGCTGTGTGTTTTCCAGGAGACAGCGCGGAGGGACAGGAAGAGGCATAGACTCCCATGGGAGTCTATGCCGGAAGTGGGTGCAAATACCTGTCTTAGACAGGTATCTGCACCCGCCTCCCCCCTGAAAGTGCCAAATGTGACACCGGAGGGGGGGAGGGTTCCGAAAAGCGGAAGTTCCATTTTTGTTTGGAACTCCGCTTTAACACCCTAATGGACATAATCCTCCCTCCTAGAACAGTTCTTGTGCAACCTTTGGAACTGCCCCAGGGGAAAGTTATTTTACCAGGCAGGGTGGTGGCAGCAAGAAAAATTAAGATAGGAGTTCCCATTAGTGGGTATACAGTAATTTTTAGTTTTAATCACTCCTCCTTCTAGAAGTAATTCCAGATCTAAAAAGACCAAAGATAAGGAGTGGAGCACATGTGTAAATTTTAGACCTAGTTTATTACAGTTATAATGCCTAACAAATGCTGCAAAATCTTCCTGGCTACCACTTCATATAAGGAAAATGTTGTCGATGTAGCGACCATACTATACCTAGCATAGGGGTTGTGGCTCCAGATATAGTGTTCTTCCCAAAACACATTGTAACATTTTGTAATATGGAGCAAAACTGGCCCCCATTGCGGTGCCATTGATTTGAAGATAGAACTTATCTTGGAACACAAAATAGTTATGTTCCAAGCAAAATTTCATGGCATCTATCAAGAACTTGGCTTGTCTGTGGTTCATGTTGGTAACTGTAAATAAAAAGTGCTGGAGAGCTGTAAGGCCAACCACATATGGGACGGAGGTATATAAGGAGCACACATCCACATGTAGCACCCTGATGGTTAGGCAGGCATGCTAGTAAATTTATGGTTGCCTTGGCCAGTTGATAGATCAGTGGATTCCGCCCTAATTCTGGAATTTCTGCATTTCTCTTTTCTGTCACTAGATGGTCGGGTATCTGGTGACATTAGATAAGACAAGAGCACTACAAGGTCAGATTAGGAATATATGGGGTATCTCAGCCAATGGGCAGGGATCTTCTTGGGTACCTTGGCCCGCTGGGAGAGCCTATGTATTTGGGTGAGGTCAAGTGATAGGGGTTCTGTTCCAATTGGATGGCTGTCTGGGTGGACGTGTGTTGTGCTGCTGCTAGGCCAGAGTCTGAGGCCTATCCCAGGGACTTCTGGCTGCTAGGCTGTCTGAGGGCCTATCCAGAAGCAAGAGAGCAGCATAGGGTTGGGACTGCGGCTTGCAGTCCAAACAGAAGTGCCGGTTCTGCCGGTTGGAGAACCTGTCGTGCTAGAGGGGAAGCTGTCGCCACTAAGGGACCAAGCACCTTGTTACTGGGGACCACAGTGAGTAGCTAAAGCAAGTACCGGAGCAGTATTCTCACCAACCAGGGGACGGCGAAGAATTGGGGAAGCTTTAGCAGGTGTCAAGCCAGGGACCCAGCCAGCAGAGGTGACGTTTGCAGAGCAGCCTTGAGTGACAAGCCAGGGACCGAGCAGGCCAGTGGGGTGACACTTGAGGAGTATTTGTGAGTGTCAATCTAGGGACCCGGCAGGGAAGTGGGGGTGACGCTTCAGGAAGATACTCAGTGAGAAGGTTGGAAGAGCTCGAGAGATCCAGTGGCAGTGGATCAGCAAATCTAGTGAGAGAGACTGGAAGCTCAGTGGAGTGAAGATCTACAAGAAGTGATTGTAGAGGAAGTACAGAAGTTTGTTACAACTTGTGTGTTAGAAACTGTTATTAGACTGTGCTATAGGAGACAGCGATCCTACACATGCAGATGTGGTGTCTTGCTGGATGCCTTTCCCTACATGGCTGTCTACCTATAGATGTCTCGGAGTCTGCTAATTGAAATTGCAACTACTAAAGGGTGTCCTGACCCTAAACCCTCTCTCCCACAGTTCTGTTAAAGAGAAAATAAATCTCTTTGCATTCAAGAAGTGTCTGGCGCCCATGAATCTACCTTACAGTACACCCACCATGCCTTGTAACCCGCTCTACATAGAAGGATGTCAGCTGTCCCTAACTCTGGACAAAACTATTATGCCCCAAACACACGAGTGGAATTTCCGGGAAATATTCTATGTGAGCTTGTTGTCAGAGCCGTGTGTATGCTCCATCAAACATTTATGGTCGGAATTTCCTCACACAAATGTTTGAGAGCAGGTTCTCAAATTTTCCGACAACAAAGGAAAGTTTGATTGTGTGTATACAAGTCCGATGCACAAAAGTCCACACATGCTCAGAATCAAGTATGAGACGGAAGCGCTCGGTCTTGTAAAACTACCGTTCATAATGGAGATTGCACGTTTGTCACGCAGCAAAATTTTAAATCTTTCAATGCAGCGCATTCTCTTCTTCTTTATAATGCTAGAATAATGAAGTTGCTTTGCTGCTGATATTCACACAGAGTTCTGACAAACACATTTTTTATTATTTCTTGTGATCTCATGAATAATCTTTGTTTTTGTTTTGTTTTTTAATCAAGATCTCCAGAATAATCTTTTTTTATTTTTTATAGTGATCTCCTTTTTTTTTGTTTTTTTAATTTCTCCAGATCTCCAGAATAAAAGCTTTTTTTTTTCTAGTGATCTCCATGATATTTTTTGTCGTTGTTTTGTGCCAAGTTACCACAACATCATTATTATCTTGTATTTTTGAACCTCAAAGAGGTTGGTGTCCCTTGTTAATTTGACATTGTATTTTTTTAAATGAACCTGCCTAGTCACAAACAAACTGTCCTGTTTGAAGTATAACACATAGCCAAGTATTTGTCAAAACAAAAATGAAACATTTATTAGGGGTCCTAACAAAATAAAGAGTAAGGCAACGCTGGAGAAACAGTTGGAATTGTTGAAGCCTTTGTACCCCAGGGCAGACATCAATTATTTGACTGTCAAAATTGGTAACCTGAGGAGTCCATTTAATAGGGAGCACAATATGGTCCAGGACTCCAAGAGATCGGGAGCAGCAGCAGATGACATATATGTCCCCAGGCTGTGGTCTTACAACAGCCTGTGTCTTTTGGCAGACCACACCAAACCCAGGGCATCACTCTTAACACTTCCTTTCACCCTTCCTTCCAGGCAGCTGTCATGGGTTGGGTGGCTGTGTTGTTGGAGGTGGTGAAGGAGTAATATGGTCCAACTCATACGCGTGGCTTTTAGTTGTGAGTTGGCGTTGTGAGTTGGCCCATCATCCCCTTGTTTAGGGCCTGAAATACTACCTCCTCACAGATGAAATGTTGGCCCTCCTCCATTTGTCCCAGTTTACTGGCGGTCAGACAGTCATATGACTCAGGGCCACCAGGGGTTGTTGTGAGGACCACAGTAGCCTGCCGAATCAAAACAGTCGCTGACTACTCCAGGTTCTTCGTATTCCTGGTCCTGAGGGGAGGAACCTGGGATTCGGTCAAGCTGCTTTCCACGTCCACCTCCTGGCTGCCACTTTCCATGGCCTCCTCCTGGCTGAGACTTTCCTGTGTATGAAAATGGGACAGTTTTAGTTTTTTGGTCATCAATCACACACAATTTTTAGCTCATGACTGTTGCAAATTGAACGTTAACAAATAGAAAAGACTATCATTCTGATCCCAGCATTTTTCATTCTTGTCCCAATCTTTTTTGGCTACTATTGTCTATTGATATGTAAACCACTTTGTTAAATCAGAAATTAGTGATCAATAATAGCATCTAGTTAACATCATTCAATTTTGGACAAGAAATATGTTGAACAATGCTATACCTGGCTCAAGCTGGGCTCCTCCACATCTTCTTCCTGGGTGGAAGGCCCAGGCTGGACTTCTGAAGCCTCAACTGATGTGAAAGGAGGTGTGTAAGAAAGTGTAGATAGTGATGGCCTGGGTTCACTCTGGTATGACAAAATCCGCAGTCTGTCGTAGTACCACAGCCTGGGGACATATACATCATCTGCTGCTGCTCCTGATCTCATGGAATCCTGGGCCTTTTTGTGCTCCCTATTATATGTGCTCCTCAGGCCACCAATTTTGGCCTTAAAATAGGGGATGTCTGCCGTGGGAGTAACCGGCTTCACTAATTCCAACAGTTGCTAAAGCGCTGCCTTCTTCTTTAGCTTGTTGGAGTAATCTCAGTGTAATCTCGGTGTTTGACTTGCCAGAGACATGGCAGCTCCCTGTACATGTCTATGAAGTTTGGCAGGAAGTCTGAGTCTGTAAATATATCCATTTTATCTGCAAGACACAACACAAGACAAACCCTAATGTCAGGCTAAACTTTCCTAATCTTGTCCTAATATAGGCCTCAATCTAGAAAAGCAGTATAGGCCACTAACCTAAGTTAAAATTGTACCTTTGTTTGCACAATCGGCGCTTAAGCTACTCTGTCTTCTGCTCACAGATCATACGTACGATGCACGTGTGTTATGCTTTATGGACACTGCGCATGCGTGAAACTCCGCCCCTGACCTTGTTTCTACTGTATTCCCGCCCCTACTTTTTTGGCGCAGTGGGAGAGCACATGGCGGAGACAGAGCAGGTGCATGCAGATGAGGAGGACGACAAAAGCCCGGAGCAAGGCAGTTCCCAATCCAGGACGAGATATTAGGCCTCAAATATGTCCTTTGTAGAGATGGTGGAGATGGTGGACATCCTGAAGAGGACAGACTATGATGGGAAGTATGGACCATACAGAAACCCAATTTTGAGAAAGGCCAAGATCATGACTAAAGAAGTGAGAAGTCTGCACAGGAATTTTGGGGTACGATGATCCAAGAAGCAATTGAGAAAATACTGGTCAGACCTGAAATTGAAGGAGCACAATCAGTACAATCAGTACAGAAGGATCAGGAAACTGCTTCTAAAAAGTCAGCTTTTGTCGTGTGTTCCTATTATTACTACTTTAGTGCTGCTCCATGTTCTTTTATTTACTGTTGTACAGTTTAAAATGGTAAGTTGGAGGTTTGTGGGTACAATAATCGTTTGTATTAAACATTGTTCGTTCAACCACTAATACAATGTTTTTGGCACATGCAGTTTAACTACATTTGTTCATGCCTATTTGTATGAAAAGAAGTTTAGTACATTGTTGTCTAGATGTGTTTGTAACTAGAATAAAATGCAAACTTGATTCAGTGTAAGGAGAGGACACTCAGCATCTGGACACAGGAGCACTAGTGTGGGACACCAGAACACCCTTTTTATGGTGTCCCACACAGGTGCTCCAGTGGATACTAGGGATATCTCCATGTGTGAAACTTGCATAAAGCAGGTAAGTATTCCAGCTTTTGAATGTGAAAAAATCATGTCTTCAGTAGGGATGGGCTTTATGTTCGGGTCGAACATGAGTTCGACTCGAACATTGGCTGTTCGCCCGTTCGCCGAACAGCGAACAATTTGGGGTGTTCGCGGCAAATTCGAAAGTCTATGGGAGAAATCAAAAGTGCTAATATTAAAAGCCTATATGCATGGTATTGTCATAAAAAGTGTTTGGGGACCTGGGTCCTGCCCCAGGGGACATGTATCAATGCAAAAAAAGTTTTAAAAAGGCTGTTTTTTCATGAGCAGTGATTTTAATAATGCTTAAAGTGAAACAATAAAAGTGTAATATTCCTTTAAATTTCGTACCTGGGGGTGTCTATAGTATGCCTGTAAAGGGGCGCATGTTTCCCGTGTTTAGAACAGTGTGACAGCAAAATTACATTTCTAAAGGAAAAAAAGTCATGTAAAACTACTATTGGTAGCACCAGCTATAATGAATTGTCGGTCTGGCAATACACATAAAAGTTCATTGATAAAAACAGCATGGAATTTCCCCACAGGGGAACTCCGAACCAAAATTTAAAAAAAATGCGTGGGGGTCCTCCTAATTTCCATATCAGGCCCTTCAGGTCTGGTATGGATATTAAGGGGAACCTGCGCCAAAATTTTTAAAAAAATGGCGTGGGGTCCCCCCAAAAATCCATACCAGACCCTTATCCGAGCATGCAACCTGGCAGGCCACAGGAAAAGAGGGGGGACGAGAGATCGCCCCCCTCCTGAACTGTACCAGGCCATATGCCCTCAACATTGGGAGGGTGCTTTGGGGTAGCCCCCCAAAGCACCTTGTCCCCATGTTGATGGGGAGAAGGGCCTCATCCCCACAACCCTTGCATGGTGGTTGTGGGGGTCTGCAGGTGGGGGGCTTATCGGAATCTGGAAGCCCCCTTTAACAAGGGGACCCCCAGTTCCCGCCTCCCCGTGTGAATTGGTAATGGGGTACAAATGTACCCCTACCATTTCACAAAAAAATGTCAAAAAGGTTAAAAAACACAAGAGACAGTTTTTGACAAGTACTTTATTAATTTCTTCTTCTTACATCTTCTTTCTTCTGGTCTTTCTTCTGTGTTTTTCTTCTTCCTCCATCTTCTTCTTCCTCCATCTTCTTCTTCCTCCGCTCTTCAAGTCCCGCATCTTCCTCCGGTTTCTTCTCTGCTCTGTCCGCACGATCCGCCTCCGTGGGAGTCTTCTGCCGTGTGACACTTTGGTTCTTCTGACACTTCTTATATAACAGAGGGTGGGGCCACCTGGTGACCCCGCCCTCCTCTGACGCACGGGGACTTCACAGGGACTTCCCTCTGGCTTTCCCCATGTTGTCAGAGGGGGCGGGGTCACCCATTTATGTAACGGGGTGACCCTGCCCCCCTCTGACAACACGGAGTCCAAATTGAAGCACATTTTTACATTCTGCAATTACCTATCAAGATAATAGGAGAACAAAACTTTAAACAGTACCATTTGAAAGTATTCAGGCAGGCCCTTGCAGTACATGCTTTAGTGAATTCATCCATAAATATGACCACAAAAGAGGTAGGTATAGTGTATATGAGTTTGGCAGAGGCAGGGTTCAGTCAGCAGATAGAGTATTGGTATCGGTTGACTTAGCGGTTGGGGGGGGTTCCAAATGAGTTTGGGCCCACAAAAAAGAGCCACTTGCACTCTGCCTGAATTTAAGGACAACAATAACATTTATACACATTTTAGGGGGTGTTTAGGGTAAGCTCTATGATGGAAAAAGTTTTAAAAACGGCCGTTTTTTCAGGAGCAGTGATTTTAATAATGCTTAAAGTCAAACAATAAAAGTGTAATATCCCTTTAAATTTCGTACCTGGGGGGTGTCTATAGTATGCCTGTAAAGGGGCGCATGTTTCCCGTGTTTAGAACAGTCTGACAGCAAAATTACATTTGGAAGGAAAAAACCCATTTAAAACTACCCGCGGCTATTGCATTGCCGACAATACACATAGAAGTTCATTGATAAAAACGGCATGGGAATTCCCCACAGGGAAACCCCGAACCAAAATGAAAAAAAAAAAAAATGACGTGGGAGTCCCCCTAAATTCCATACCAGGCCCTTCAGGTCTGGTATGGATATTAAGGTGAACCCCGGCCAAAATTTAAAAAAAAAATGACATGGGGTTCCCCCTAAATTCCATACCAGACCCTTCAGGTCTGGTATGGATTTTAAGGGGAACCCCGCGCCAAAAAAAAAAAAAATGGCGTGGGGTCCCCCCAAAAATCCATACCAGACCCTTATCCGAGCATGCAACCTGGCAGGCCGCAGGAAAAGAGGGGGGAACGAGAGTGTGGCCCCCCTCCTGAACCGTACCAGGCCACATGCCCTCAACATTGGGAGGGTGCTTTGGGGTAGCCCCCCAAAACACCTTGTCCCCATGTTGATGAGGACAAGGGCCTCATTCCCACAACCCTGGCCGGTGGTTGTGGGGGTCTGCGGGTGGGGGGCTTATCAGAATCTGGAAGCCCCCTTTAACAAGGGGACGCCCAGATCCTGCCCCCCCCCGTGTGAAATGGTAAGGGGGTACTTACCCCTACCATTTCACTAAAAAACTGTCAAAAATGTTAAAAATGACAAGAGACAGTTTTTGACAATTCCTTTATTTAAATGCTTCTTCTTTCTTCTATCTTCCTTCATCTTCTTCTGGTTCTTCTGGCTCTTCTGGTTCTTCCTCCGGCGTTCTCGTCCAGCATCTCCTCCGCGGCGTCTTCTATCTTCTTCTCCTCGGGCCGCTCCGCACCCATGGCATGGGGGGAGGCTCCCGCTCTTCTCTTCATCTTCTTCTCCATCCTCTTCTCTTTTTCCTTCTTCTCTTCTTCATTTTCTTCTCCGGGCCACTCCACATCCATGCTGGCATGGAGGGAGGCTCCCACTGTGTGACGGCGTCTCCTTGTCTGACGGTTCTTAAATAATGGGGGCGGGGCCACCCGGTGACCCCGCCCCCTCTGACGCACGGGACATGACGGGACTTCCCTGTGGCATTCCCCGTGATGTCACAGGGAAGTCCCGTCAAGTCACCGTCACAGTCACAGAGATTGTGGAGATGATACAAGCTATGGTTAAAGATTGTGGACATGATAAAAGAGTTGATTAGGGGCTGAGAACATGGTACAGGAGATGATTAGGGGTTGTGGACATGGCACAGGAAATGGTTAGGGGCTGTAGACATGGTACAGGAAATGGTTAGGACCTGCGGACATGGCACTGGAAAAGGTTAGAGATTGCGGACTTAGCACAGGAGATGGTTAGAGATTGTGGATATGGTACAAGAGGTGGTAGAGATTGTGGACGTGGTACAGGATATGGTTAGAGATTGCGGATATGGTACAGGAGACAGCTAGAAGCTGCAGACATGATACAGGAGACAGTTAGAGATTGTGAACAAGGTACAGGATCAGTTAGAGATTGCAGACATGGTACAGGAGACGGTTAGAGATTGTGGACATGGTACAGGAGATGGTTAAAGATCAGTGGTTTTTGATTGCTCAGTTCTCAGTCTAGAAATGGCGGGGGGCAGATGCAGTACCAGACCGATGTTGCATACAGGTAGGTGAGTATGAATGCTTGTATTTTTTTATATTACCGCACTTCTTTTTTAAACAACAATATATAGATCTCATTATAAAAATGTAAAATGCGAAATACCTTTTCTGAGTTACTGTACATTGAGGCCACGTGATTTCCATGGCTTATTCTGCACTCCACTGTGCATCCACTAGGTAGAGCTAAGAGGCAGCAGTAACATGATTATCAGGCATTATTGCAGACTTTTTATTTGCCTATGGAGGCAGAGACCTGATTGGTGCTGTTGCAGTTACATGTCATTATTATCGAACTGTTCATTAAATTCATATTTGAATATCAAAGAAAAAGCATCAATACAGTACACAGATATTCAAATGTTTTGCTAAATTAAATGCCAACATAAGGAAAGGCTGATAACTAGGAAAGAAGCTACTGGCAGTCACCTGCCTGGAGGCAGGGTTCAGTCAGCAGATAGAGCATTGGTATCGGTTGACTTAGCAGTTGGGGGGGAGGGTTCCAAATGAGTTTGGGCCCACAAAAAAAAAGCCTCTTGCACTCTGCCTGAATTTAAGGACAACAATAACATTTATACACATTTTAGGGGGTGTTTAGGGTAAGCTCTATGATGGAGCTGACAAAATACATTGTTAAGTGATTAGGCTAGGTGTGTATGGGCCCAGGATAGCATGCTGGGGAGGTTACTGAAGGCAAATATACATAAAGGACAAAAAAGGAGCATTAAAAGCTTCCAGCATGCATGAGGACAAAGAGGACAGGGTCCGTCATCCGGAGATAATTCCTGAAATCATCAGGAATCTCCTGGATCTCCCGCAGCAAAGGCATGTGTGAGAATTGCCCTGTTCATGGACTTGACTTGGGTCAAAGCAAGAACTCCAACACCAAGCCCAAGCACAGCACGAACTCTATGATGAGAATGTAACCGCAACATGGCTTGAAAACGGTCGACTGGTCAGAACGAACTGAGAGAACGCACTGAAAATCAGAAAGAATCTGAGAAGAACGATCTGAAAATCAGAAACGAGCGGACAAGAACACACTGAAAAACAGAAGCGAACTATTAAATAGAACCCACTGAAAGACAGGAACGAACTGACAACATGCACAAACTAAAAAGCAGAAACAAACTGAAAAGCACAAGGCTAAAAAGCGCGAATCGTTTCTCACCAAACTTCTACTAACACGAGATAAACACGAGATCAGCAGAAGGAGCCCAAAGGGTGGCACACTGGCTATTGAACTTCATTTTTATAGTACTTTCGTACGTGTTGTACATCACCGCGTTCTTGACGTTTGAAAATTCCGACATTTGTGTAACCGTGTGAAAAAACAGACAAGTTGAAAAAACAGCTAGGCTTCTGCTAATATAGACTGGCTCAAGAGATGCAGATCGGTTTACCTCAGAGATCCAAGCTGTTGCCCTGAAATAAGTTCTGAAAAACAACATGAAAGCTGATGCAACATTGAAGCCTAATGTCATCCTATTAGAAGTAGTAGAATGGGAGCAGGAAGTGACAGAAGCTAGAGTAGCAGCCACTGTCACTGTTGAAGAGTGTGCCATCAGAGATTTGACAATTGCTCCCATTTGACTAGAAGTATTTCTTGTTATACACAAACTGGGTGAGGTCCCAAATATTGCTCAGCATATAATAATGCTAGAACCCAGAAAATATGATAAACATTTAGAGTTGTAGTGCCTTGCCTTTTCCATAAAGCCCCATGGCCCAAAATTGTAGAGTTTTCTATTCAAATTTACCAATAACTTTCAGAAGCAAACAATATACTAGATAGTCACAAGTGTGTGATTTGCGTGATTTGCATGACTTGCATGGATTTTATCCTTGGTTCCACATGGTGTCATTCGCCGGTTCCACAAGACATACGAAGTCAAGATAACATTGTGAAAGGCGTGTGTGATTGTGTGTGATTATCTTTAAAAGAACCATAATAAATACAGCAGTATAATACATTGTAATTTTTATGATAAAATAAATTACAACTTTTTACATAAAAAAGATGAACGAAGTAGTGATAAAACCATACGTTGGAACAAAAGGGGAAATTAGAAAAGACTACACATGGTATTATAATAATAAAAAAAAAAAAATGAGAAATGCACAGAAGATACCTAGTAGAGATATAACAGGAATATATTTTGCAATATAGGCTCCATGATAAATAATAAAAGAACTGTGCAGAAGAAAATAAATGCAAGTGTCACTATACAAAATCCCAACAGGAATCCTCTCTTTTTTGCTTCTTTTGGTGTGTTTGTCTCTTCCCCTTACCCACCTCCCAGCACTTACTTCTTCCCACACACAAAAACAAAAAATCTGAATTGTAGGTTTGTCCAGATTGTGCTAACAGTGAGAGGGGCCTGAGTCTAAAGCAGGCCATACATTATGCAATTTTCTTTCCTCCAACCACAAGTTGAAGGAAAGAAAATTGTTCGATTTCCCCCATCAACACAGTCAGTGTTGATGAAGGAATCACTCCTGCTGGCAGGGAGAGCCTTCCCCACTGACAGACTACAATGTTCACTGCTGTCGGCTATAGCTACTGGCAGTGATGAAGTGAAAAAAATCCAACAGGTTGATTATACTGAAGTTGATGGACGAATCAATTTCAGTACAACCAGCCTTCCCATAGACAGATCAAAGTTTGGCTGGTGCAGCAGGAACCGTCTATGGCTGGCTTAAAAAACACTGCAAAATAATTACTATTTTACAAATAAAACTCTTCCATTACATATGCTTTTCAGCCTACATAAAAGTAGCATACCTTATCGATCTTCACAAAATAGTCAGCAACTATTGAGCCAATATACACTTTGGTCAGAAGCATTGGTGGTCAGTGGCTGGCTGTAAAAATAAGAAGCCTCTATTTACATCAGTGTCCCCCCTTCACATCCTAAAATTCCTATCACATCTGGAGCCCCTGCTTCCATCTGGATACCCCATTCTCATCTGGAGCCCCCATTCTCATCTGTAGTACCCATCCACATCTATTCTGAAAAGAGGCAGACTTCTGTGAAAGAAATTACATCTTCTCCTGGAGCAAGCCACAGGGGTTGACGTATTAAAACTTGACAGTGCAAAATCTGTTGCAGCTCTGCATAGAAACCAATCAGGTTCTAGTTATTTTTTGTCAAAGCTTAACTGAACAAGCTAAAGTTAGATTCAGTGAGGTATCAAGTCAAAAATCCAGGTCAGTAACAGAGATGAGCAGCAATCATAGGCAGGCAATGATAAGAAGGTCAGATGAGAGCTGAGTGGGTAATAAGGTCAAGTATAAGCTCAACACCAGGAATCACAGGAATCCAGAATCTTTCTCTTTTAAACAACAATATGTAGATCTCATTATAAAAATGTAAAATGCGAAATACCTTTTCTGAGTTACTGTACATTGTGGCCACGTGATTTCCATGGCTTATTCTGCACTCCACTGTGCATCCACTAGGTAGAGCTAAGAGGCAGCAGTAACATGATTATCAGGCATTATTGCAGACTTTTTATTTGCCTATGGAGGCAGAGACCTGATTGGTGCTGTTGCAGTTACATGTCATTATTATCGAACTGTTCATTAAATTCATATTTGAATATCAAAGAAAAAGCATCAATACAGTACACAGATATTCAAATGTTTTGCTAAATTAAATGCCAACATAAGGAAAGGCTGATAACTAGGAAAGAAGCTACTGGCAGTCACCTGCCTGGAGGCAGGGTTCAGTCAGCAGATAGAGTATTGGTATCGGTTGACTTAGCAGTTGGGGGGGGGAGGGTTCCAAATGAGTTTGGGCCCACAAAAAAAAAGCCTCTTGCACTCTGCCTGAATTTAAGGACAACAATAACATTTATACACATTTTAGGGGGTGTTTAGGGTAAGCTCTATGATGGAGCTGACAAAATACATTGTTAAGTGATTAGGCTAGGTGTGTATGGGCCCAGGATAGCATGCTGGGGAGGTTACTGAAGGCAAATATACATAAAGGACAAAAAAGGAGCATTAAAAGCTTCCAGCATGCATGAGGACAAAGAGGACAGGGTCCGTCATCCGGAGATAATTCCTGAAATCATCAGGAATCTCCTGGATCTCCCGCAGCAAAGGCATGTGTGAGAATTGCCCTGTTCATGGACTGGACTTGGGTCAAAGCAAGAACTCCAACACCAAGCCCAAGCACAGCACGAACTCTATGATGAGAATGTAACCGCAACATGGCTTGAAAACGGTCGACTGGTCAGAACGAACTGAGAGAACGCACTGAAAATCAGAAAGAATCTGAGAAGAACGATCTGAAAATCAGAAACGAGCGGACAAGAACACACTGAAAAACAGAAGCGAACTATTAAAAAGAACCCACTGAAAGACAAGAACGAACTGACAACATGCACAAACTGAAAAGCAGAAACGAACTGAAAAGCACAAGGCTAAAAAGCGCGAATCGTTTCTCACCAAACTTCTACTAACACGAGATAAACACAAGATCAGCAGAAGGAGCCCAAAGGGTGGCACACTGGCTATTGAACTTCATTTTTATAGTACTTTCGTACGTGTTGTACATCACCGCGTTCTTGACGTTTGAAAATTCTGACATTTGTGTAACCGTGTGTCTGCAAGACAAGTTTGAGCCAACATCCTTTGGAAAAAATCCACGGTTTTGTTGTTGGAATGTCCGATCGTGTGTACGCGGCTTTAGGCCTAAAGAGGCCCGGGACCTTGCTACACAAAGAAGCCCACTTGTAGTCATCTTTCCATCTGTAGTGTTTCAAAATATCAATGACATGGCCAGAGTCCTTGATAAAAGAAGGTAGTGGTGTGACAATGGGTTGTAAGAAAAAGTCCACATAGACAGAAATATTTTTTTTTACATATCCAAAAAGAGAATGAGTATATACCCAATTTGTAGTGGCAATTAAGGAGCTGTGCAAATGTCTGGAAGGAAAAAAACAGCTAGGCTTCTGCTAATATAGACTGGCTCAAGAGATGCAGATCGGTTTACCTCAGAGATCCAAGCTGTTGCCCTGAAATAAGTTCTGAAAAACAACATGAAAGCTGATGCAACATTGAAGCCTAATGTCATCCTATTAGAAGTAGTAGAATGGGAGCAGGAAGTGACAGAAGCTAGAGTAGCAGCCACTGTCACTGTTGAAGAGTGTGCCATCAGAGATTTGACAATTGCTCCCATTTGACTAGAAGTATTTCTTGTTATACACAAACTGGGTGAGGTCCCAAATATTGCTCAGCATATAATAATGCTAGAACCCAGAAAATATGATAAACATTTAGAGTTGTAGTGCCTTGCCTTTTCCATAAAGCCCCATGGCCCAAAATTGTAGAGTTTTCTATTCAAATTTACCAATAACTTTCAGAAGCAAACAATATACTAGATAGTCACAAGTGTGTGATTTGCGTGATTTGCATGACTTGCATGGATTTTATCCTTGGTTCCACATGGTGTCATTCGCCGGTTCCACAAGACATACGAAGTCAAGATAACATTGTGAAAGGCGTGTGTGATTGTGTGTGATTATCTTTAAAAGAACCATAATAAATACAGCAGTATAATACATTGTAATTTTTATGATAAAATAAATTACAACTTTTTACATAAAAAATATGAACAGAGTAGTGATAAAACCATACGTTGGAACAAAAGGGGAAATTAGAAAAGACTACACATGTTATTATAATAAGAAAAAAAAAACAAATGCGAAATGCACAGAAGATACCTAGTAGAGACATAATAGGAATATATTTTGCAATATAGGCTCCATGATAAATAATAAAAGAACTGTGCAGAAGAAAATAAATGCAAGTGTCACTATACAAAATCCTAACAAGAATCCTCTCTTTTTTGCTTCTTTTGGTGTGTTAAATATATAATTGGAAATGTTTTGTTATGTCCAGGTGCATGTCCCCCCTTCACATCCTAAAATTCCTATCACATCTGGAGCCCCTGCTTCCATCTGGATACCCCATTCTCATCTGGAGCCCCCATTCTCATCTGTAGTACCCATCCACATCTATTCTGAAAAGAGGCAGACTTCTGTGAAAGAAATTACATCTTCTCCTGGAGCAAGCCACAGGGGTTGACTTATTAAAACTTGACAGTGCAAAATCTGTTGCAGCTCTGCATAGAAACCAATCAGGTTCTAGTTATTTTTTGTCAAAGCTTAACTGAACAAGCTAAAGTTAGATTCAGTGAGGTATCAAGTCAAAAATCCAGGTCAGTAACAGAGATGAGCAGCAATCATAGGCAGGCAATGATAAGAAGGTCAGATGAGAGCTGAGTGGGTAATAAGGTCAAGTATAAGCTCAACACCAGGAATCACAGGAATCCAGAATCCTTCTCTTTTAAACAACAATATGTAGATCTCATTATAAAAATGTAAAATGCGAAATACCTTTTCTGAGTTACTGTACATTGTGGCCACTTGAATTCCATGGCTTATTCTGCACTCCACTGTGCATCCACTAGGTAGATCTAAGAGGCAGCAGTGACATGATTATCAGGCATTATTGCAGACTTTTTCTTTGCTTATGGAGGCAGAAACCAAATTGGTGCTGTTGCAGTTGCATGTCATTATTATCGTACTGTTCATTAAATTCATATTTAAATATCAAAGAAAAAGCATCAATACAGTACACAGAGATTCAAATGTTTTGCTAAATTTAATGCCATCAGAAGGAAAGGCTGATAACTGGGAAAGAACCTACTGGCAGTCACCTGCCTGGAGCCACCCCTGCAAGCCAACATCAAACGGGAAAGCTTCCAGGGGAGAAGAGGGGTTTCCTCATAAGGGAAATTAGAGCATGTGAAGTGAGAGTGTCAATGCAGAATGTGGAGCTTTAGCTGCAACCACTCTGAATGAGGAACTCCAGACAAATGGCGGGATCAAGCAAGTGTTTACTAGAAAAGAATATAGATGCAAAGGAAAGGTTGAACACCCAGTTAGAGAAAAAAACATTTTTGAGACAATGACATAAAAAGCTTTTGGGGTTTCCAGACACTTGAATGAGTGTTGTCAGAATTGTTCAAAGTGGTTTTACTATGTTACAAACCCAAGCATTGCCAAAAAATAATGTATTAAGGAAATGTAAATGTTCTATCATCAGGAAGAAAAGCAAAATTACAAGTTGCAAAACTTGAGACATTCTGTGATTTCTAGCACAGATAGCTAGGGTGTGTGCTGGTTGAACTCAAATAAAATGTTTATTACCTGATATGAATAATCTTAAATGACTATATGATGGCACTAAAGGTGTTCCCTGGGATCTTCTTTGACGTCAAACCTTTATCTAATACCCTTGCACTGTTCCTAGATTCAACCATACCGATACTGACCTGCATACCCTATAGGCGTAGCATGATAGAATTCACAGACATCTTTATCAGTTTAACAGCTACTAGGTTTAAAGTGCAGGCACTTCTTGACCTTTTCACTTAAAGAGGTTTTAAAAACAAGTGTTTGCTTTATATTAAGGTGGGTCTTTTTATTCAAGTATGTATTAGTATTCAAGTATTCAGCTTTAATGTGTAGTATATATACTGCTACTGCCAAATATATCAAGAAGCTAAAGCATTCTTTTGGGAGAACATGTTCACTCCAATCTCATATTTCCATGGCTTAAAGGAAAACTCCACATCCATCTAAAAGAAATTATAGAACATACAATATACGGTATAAGCACTATCAAAGTTGTTTTAAATTCATATTAGTAAAATGATCTTTCCATTTTTGATGGTAATGCAGCTAATGTGCTTTTCTTAAAAGTTAGAAAAAAATTAGTGTAATATGGCAACCTGAAGGAGTCTGTACACCAGAAACACCTTCTCCTGCTTCTAGGATTTGTTCACTGCTTTTCCAAGAAGTATGTACTGAACTACGTGTCAGAATTTAGATATTCCTTGTGATAGGAGTTTTGTTTTTGGTTTTTGTTTTTTTGGTGAGATACTTCCAAAGTCTTGTCTACTTGTAAATGGATGCATTTACTGCAGCTTTCTTCCTTAGAACACTGAGATTTGCTTAGGTAACCACAATGAAGGTTAATATCCCATTCGGGAATTATAGTGAGATGGGACCTAAGAAGTAAAACATACTATTTATTTAGAACATAAAAAAATAGGAACCTGCTATAAAGTTTTCCAAAACCCATACAATGTATATAGTTTAGCTAAATGGGAATACATAGGGGTTGATTTACTAAAGGCAAATAGACTGTGCACTTCGCAAAGTGCAGTTGCAGTTGCTCCAATGCTTAGTAATTGAGGTAAACCTTCACTTTGCAAAGAATAACCAATCATGTGCAATAAAAATGTTAAAAAATGCATTTTTGCTTGCACATGATTGGATGATGGAATTCAGCAGAGCTTCTGATCATTTACTAAGCTCTGGAGCAACTACACTTGCAGAGTGCAAATGTACTTTGCAAAGTGCACAGTCTATTCTAGTCTAAATCCACCCCATAGAGTTACATTTTGAAGTAATTTTTGGTTGAAGATACATACATCACCACATCTACATTCATTTTAGTTAGCAGCAGTGCAAACCGTCTGCAGACTTCGTGTAATATAGAAGAGAAACCATAGTTCATCACTACCAGAACTTGCAAATATCAGAGTATATCTATATGAAGAATGTATGATTACCAAAAATTAAGTACCTTGACCCTGCTGATAAAAAAGTACTAAGTCTGTTTAGGTTGCAAGGGCAAGGCCACAACTTTTATGACTTTACACAGCCTATTAATACCAAACATAACTGCAAGCAACAAACATATTACCAATAACACAAACTAGTAGACCAGTGGCCTGTTCTAACCATTAGTCCTGAACAGACGTCACACATACTTCCAACATTCCAACTAGCCAAAATCCACTGATGCCATCAAACTAAGCCCTTCTTGTTTGTGTGATAAAAAGGGTTAAAATGATTCAATACAATGGTATATTTTCAGCATTATTTAATAAAAACATGAAACAGTGAAAGGTTCTTGTTGAATTTCTTTGTGATCAACTGTAAATTGACGTAAGATAAGTATTTGCTTCCATTTATACCTATTGTAGTTAGCCTCTGCTAATCAATTAATCTGTTAATTGACTCTTGCTAGCTCATAAATGCTAAATTATTAGGCAAACAGTATTATTTACATGAGTTGATTTCATAAAGGAGTAAAGAATATTCACCTATCTTACTAAACAATGTGATGTTGTGTCCCCTTTGATGACCCATCGTCTTGCGTGATTAGATTATTGAAGTGTACACAGCTTGCTTTCTTCGCTAAACTGTAGGAATAAGCAAAATTGGAAACTTAATGTAAAAATGTGTTGAGAATTTGCCATTTCAGCAAAGCACATTGTAGCCAGGGAGGAAGGTTAAATTAAGATGGGTTTAAAGGTCCAATTGGGTCCTAATAAGCCCTGATATTTAGTATAGCTCCTTTACATTTTACTGCACCTGTTCCATGTTCTATTTTGATGAGGTTTTCACAAAGAGAAAATTGGTATGTCTGCCCATCCCTAGTTAACACCCACTACTCCTGTAGTAAATCAACCCTACAAACTCATTGAAAACCAATACCAGCAAACATGTGGCTTGATGTATTTGAGATTTGTATTAAAGTAAAAGCTATAGACTTCCAGATAATGAACTATAGAGCTGTCATTTTTTAAACTCTCCATTAACCTTATACAGTATTACAACTAAGGATGATTAAATCCAGGCAAAGAGTATTTATAACTTGCAGTAAGTTATCAGACAAATCTAAATGCATATACAGAAGAAGAAAAACATCTACAATCAAGTCAAATTTTAGGAATCCACTGAAACTGAAATTCATTTTTGCTGAGATACTCCCTAAGGGCGCCATAACTGTCCTTCAGTGCCTGCCATGAATATTTCAATGGGCACCACTCTAGTAGTACACACAGAAGCAGTTGCATTGAGTAGTGTTGTGTTAAAAATTAAGAAGCCTATCGCTTTCTTGAGGCACCAAAGATTATCAGCTGTCTCCATTCATTTCAATGGTAACATGCTGAAACTGCACCTTAACCACACCTATAGTATTTATGGCATGTTAATGAAGCATTTATAAAGTGTTAGCTGGGTGCCGAGGGAGAGGCAATGGAGGTTCCTGTATCCCAAAATGCATTGGCAAATACTAGAGAACTAGGACAGAGCAGCACGAGCCTGTTCCTGTTTGTACAGAACAACTGTGTTGTAACACCATTTGCTTCTGTGTGCAGGCAAAAGCATCAAGCCAGCCAGAAAGACTGACAGTGCTAGGCAGGAGCAGGAATATTGACAATTATTGTCAGTGGCAAAGCTTTAAGGCCCTTTTCATACAAGCGGACCGATTGGGTCTGTCTGTCTGTTTTTGAGGCAGACTCGATCTGACCATCCATAGCTCTCTATGGAGTGCAGATGTCAACAGACGTGTCCGCTGAAACTTGCCGGCATCTGATCCAATCCAGGCTGCAAAAAACAGACAGATGGAGATCCGTTTTGTCCAGCGGATCGGATGACAGTCAGATGGAAACAGACAGGCTGTTCATTTCCATCTGACCGCCCCATATAGGAGAGCAGGCTGTGTCTGTGTCCAGTCTGCTATGCAGACCTGTCATCTGCCTGCTCAGCGGGGACCAACAGAGAGATCTCCCACTGAGTAGGCGGATCCACTGGGCCAAGTCCACTCCATGTGAAAGGAGCCTTAGTGTCAGCAAAATGTTGACGCCAGCATATAAGTCAGTGCCAGCAAGTGACTGTGACAATCTTTCTATGATCATCTTGAGCTAGAGACTAAGCCAAGTGTCAAAGAGATCAAAGTATACAAATTCATCTTGCAGAGAAATCACAACATGCCTGCTGTCACACTACAACCTACACATGTCTCAAAGCAGATCATTTCCTCTACATCACTTTCCTTTTAAACACTTACCACTAGAAAAAACAACACTTTCATGGGCATTTAACTTTCTTGATGCCTTTTCAATGCTTCAAAAACACATCAAAAATACATCATAAATGCTACAGGCATATTAATGCGTGTTGCTTTGTTCTTTATAATCAGCACAAGTGTGAACGAGCCCTAAGGGTCAAGTATCTCTAAAGTCATGCAGACCCTGAAACTTTTCTCATCAGAACACTGGGAGTGCACCAAGTGATTACAATTATTCAGATCCAGTATCCAAAGACAGAGAAAACTTCAGAGCAACAAGAGGTGGGAATTTACAACTGTTTTTTTTAAATACTTGCTATGTACAGTATATTGATCACCCAGAGGGAAAGTTTTTTTTCAACAAAAGTGGAGATACTCTTTAAAAATGTTGAATAGGCCACTTTTTCAACACAATCCACACTAGCCAGTTTTTAACAAAAATAATCAGCATGACAATGTGCTTATTTCACTGAAAAAAAATATTTTGTAGTGAACATGTGCACCGTCCTTAAACACTTTGACTTGTTTTGTCAACAGGACCCACACCAGTTAGATTTTAATTTTAATAATATTTCAAACAAATGAATGCAAGAGAATGTGCCATAACAAATTTATACAACTATGGTTGTAACAATAGCGATGACATGGTATAACTTTAAATATATTATTGCGACTTATTAATAGCACAAGTGCAAAAGCATCACAGACTACAGGAGAGTAGTACAGCATCATATACATTCTTTGTGTTGAGGACCAAAGAATGTATTTTATACAAATTATAAAGAAGTCATTGGGATTGATTTACTGAAACCGGAGAGTGCAAAATCTGGTGTATCTCTGCATAAAAACAAATCAGCTTTGAGGATTTTTCTTTAACTAGCTGAATTTAGAAGCTGATCTGATTGGCTACCATGCACAGCTTCAACAGATTTTGTACTCTCTGGTTTCAGTAAATCAACCCCAATGGATACTGTTTATTCAAATAAATGCAAAAAATCAGGTACTGGGGGAAAAAACAACAACATTTTTGAGGGGTAACAGGAAACAAAAACAAGAAGGTAAAAAGTTGAACAAAACAACAAGGGGGTCATCAGAAATACTTTGTTGGGTATTGTAATACATCCATCCTAATTCAGGATAGTGTACATTTACTGGCATATTAATATAGAGGTCCTAAGTCCTGTACGCATGGGCCAAATATTGGCTGGTATCTGCAAGTTCAACAGAAACCACCCGACATTTGGCCCTTGTGTATGGCAGCCTGTCCGACAGAAGCCTGATAGGGCATGCCCGAAAAACCTCTGATGATTGGGATCCGATCAGCGCTCTAAGCCAGTGGCTGTGAGCACTGACTGGTGTGTTCTGATGGGAGTGGGCAGTCCCCCTGTCAGAATACAATAGTTCAGTAGGGAAATCGCTGTACATTGGATAGTTAGTACAGTGAACTGCTCCCGAGCTCCTCAGTTGTTTTTTTTCGTTCAATCCACTGGGTTGAACAAAAAAAAAACTGATAGCCTGTACCTAGCATTAGGGTGTGTAAGCCACGGACTCCACTTCTTGTTAAATTTTACAACAGCATTATCTTTATAAGCCAGCATTTTTTTCGTACTGAAATTGTAGATTAAGTCTATGGAAAATCTCATTAAGGTTTGGATAATCAGTATGCTTTCATTTGCAAGCAATTGTCAATTTAGCTGCAAATAAGATATGAGCTACTGTAGTTCTATATTCAGGAGCGTGTACATCAATGCCTTTATTCAAAAGGACCACTTGTGAGGAAGGTGGCATTGTCCATAAGGTTGATAATCTTTTTAAGCAATGAAGTCCAAAAACTCTTAAGTTATCTGTCTGTGTACATTTCCAGTGGTGGATATATCAATAACCCCATTGTTAAAATGAATAGCTACTTTTCAGGAGTTAATACCTGTTGGAGGTCTTTTTTCCCACTTTAGTAATCACTTGACCTCTAGAAGGTTTTACTCCCTTCATGACCAGAGAATTTTTGGCTATTCAGCACTGCGCTACTTTAAATGACAATTGTGTGACATTTAGCACTGTGCACAAAGTACGTTTTTATCATTTTTTTTTCACACAAATAGAACTTTATTTTGGTGGTATTTGATTACCATTGGGTTTTTAATTTTTTGTGATATAAATGAAAAAAGACCTAAACTTTTGAAAATAAAAATATTTGCTACTTTCTGTTACAAAACATATCCAGTAAAACGTAAAAAAAATCTAATTTCATCATCAATTTAGGCCAACATGTATTCTGCTACATGCTACATTCTGCTCATGTACTATGGTATCTATATTATACTGGTATATATGCAACTATGACACTATGCTAGTAATGGCGGTGATCAGCGATTTATAGTGGGAATGTGATAGGAAATGTGATGCTAGCCGATGCTCGTTGGGAGATACACTAACTGAATAACTGACACTGACATCAATAGTGACATTAATACAGTGATCAATGCTAATACGTTACACTGTCATTGTACTAATGACACTGGCTGGGAAGGGGTTAATATCTAGGGGAAATCAAAGGGTTAACTGTGTGATGCTTTTACTTAAAGTGGATATAAACCCATACATATTCCCAGTGAACAGCCTCAGATGATATACAGAGATGAAACAAATCTCCCTACATACAGTAACTTTTACCTGTCTCTGCTGTTTTCAGCTTTCTACACTCTTTAGAAAGTGCAGATCATGTTGGAAATTTTGTCTATATTTCAATATATCCTAACATCGTACATAGCATGTTACAAATTCCTTTCCATCATGTTCATATACCAATCTAACTCAAACACAGAAGTTTTACCTGTATGTTATAATATGTACTCCCACTGAACATTCCCTTGCTATATTATTCGCTTTGTACTTTCTGTAATAAAAACACGAGAAAATACAGATTGAACTAAAAAGAGTTTTGAGATCGTGACCAGAGGTAATTGCTTGCTCTATAGTAAATTATAACGTATAATGAGAAAACCATGTTTTAAATTGCACTCAAATAATCCAAATATTCGCTCTATTACAGATTCCGTGTCTATGCACACAAAACTACAGGTGCTGGATCCCCAAGCAGTCTGTACTCTGTTCAACATGCCAGCATTATTGAGAAAGACAAGCCAAACTCTAAGATAAAAGGCACATATACCCTGTGCCGAAGACGCGTAGGGGAGGGGCAGGACGGAGCTTTCTACACACAGACAGGCAGAGGATTGAACACCGCACCGCACGCCACAGGATTCATCTGTATTGCATGTTTTGGATAGGATGGTGCACTGACGCACCCAAGCATTGTGAGTACCCTCCTGGAGGGATTGTTTTTAGGGCTTTTCAAATAAATTCCTGGCGGTATTATGCTATGAGTCTCCTTTCTTTCATATATGTCACCATTTGAGCGAGATACAGATCATCACCAGCATACCCTGTGTGAGCCCTGGAGTGGCTCTAATGCGTGTTTTGACACTGTTTAGCTACTGTGTCACACGCTCTAAGGTGAGCGCATTATCCATTGGGGGTCACTGGAGAGCACTGCAGCATGCCTTAATGTGCACATCTCATAAGAAGAGCATGAGGAATATTTAGCACTTTTTAAAAAAAAAACAGCATGAGGATTGCCTGCTATTTGTTTGGACACTATTGTGCACTTTGATTTATATACTCTTATGAATGGCTTGGACTGAGATATATTCATTTGTATGAATTGGTTTCGGACACTTTATTTATCAAGTAGCACTTATATATTTTTTTAATCATTTAAAGGATTTTTTTTTTTTTTTTTTTTTTTTCTCACATTTTTTTGCATGGTGCATGTTACCATTTTTCATATATTCAATTGTGGATTATAGTCACTTTCTTCACAGGTGTGTGACACTGTTTATAATTTATAATAATTTTTAATATTATATAGATTTATTATATTCTTTGTTCACGTATTTATAGCCTTTAGCGCATACACATATATTTATTTATTTTTGGCATATACACGGTATGGAACGTGGTTAGTGTGTGCAGCTGAATTAGGTTCATTTATTCACACTGAAGGCATTAACCCATTTGTGGCTCACAAGATTTTAGCACTATTTTTGGATATTATTTTAATACACTAGTTAGTAGCCTATGGATCCTTTTGCCTTTTTTGAAAATAGGGACATAGATCTGGAAGATCTGTTCTCGGTTAGCAATAGCAAAGAGAATGATATCTCTCACTTATTTAGAAAATTGGGACACTGCATGGATAAGAAAAGTAATATATGGTGGGACCGTTCCACCATGGAAAAGTATTTAAAAGATGGTTTAATTCCCAGAAAACTTAGATGGGATGTTCCCATAAATGATGGTCTGTTGGGAGAAGAGGATATTGATGAATGGTATGCCTTCTTTATAGGCAAAGGAAGGGAAATCATGGAATTTCTCCTCAAAAGGAAAGATCCCCCAGATGAAGGCACGTATACCCTGTGCCGAAGACGCGTAGGGGAGGGGCAGGACGGAGCTTTCTACACACAGACAGGCAGAGGATTGAACACCGCACCGCACGCCACAGGATTCATCTGTATTGCATGTTTTGGATAGGATGGTGCACTGACGCACCCAAGCATTGTGAGTACCCTCCTGGAGGGATTGTTTTTAGGGCTTTTCAAATAAATTCCTGGCGGTATTATGCTATGAGTCTCCTTTCTTTCATATATGTCACCATTTGAGCGAGATACAGATCATCACCAGCATACCCTGTGTGAGCCCTGGAGTGGCTCTAATGCGTGTTTTGACACTGTTTAGCTACTGTGTCACACGCTCTAAGGTGAGCGCATTATCCATTGGGGGTCACTGGAGAGCACTGCAGCATGCCTTAATGTGCACATCTCATAAGAAGAGCATGAGGAATATTTAGCACTTTTTCAAAAAAACCAGCATGAGGATTGCCTGCTATTTGTTTGGACACTATTGTGCACTTTGATTTATATACTCTTATGAATGGCTTGGACTGAGATATATTCATTTGTATGAATTGGTTTCGGACACTTTATTTATCAAGTAGCACTTATATATTTTTTTAATCATTTAAAGGATTTTTTTTTTTTTTTTTTTTTCTCACATTTTTTTGCATGGTGCATGTTACCATTTTTCATATATTCAATTGTGGATTATAGTCACTTTCTTCACAGGTGTGTGACACTGTTTATAATTTATAATAATTTTTAATATTGTATAGATTTATTATATTCTTTGTTCACGTATTTATAGCCTTTAGCGCATACACATATATTTATTTATTTTTATCTTTAATAATCCACCTGGTGCCATCACCTGTCCCGAACTGCTGCCCTCACATTTCACTCTATTATTTAGATCATCGCTATATAAAACACGTTAGAGGGCAGATGATTTTGCCATTTGCACCCAGTTAATAAATATCTTTATCAGATTTTAAGCCATATTGCCTTTCTCCACAATGTTTATACAGTATGTTTGTAATCGGTAATTGGATGCCCTATATATTCCTGCATCAGTCCCATACTTTCAATTGACCTAGGTTTAATCAGAACTCTGTATGGTGTTCTAGACTTTTTACCATGCCAGACATAATGTAATAAAAAAGTAGTTAATGTCTGAAAAAATTCCACAGGTGTGGAATAGGTAAAGTCCTTAACCACTTACCTACTGGGCACTTAAACCCCTTCCTAACCAGACCAATTTTCAGCTTTCAGTGCTCTCACATTTTGAATGACAATTACTCAGTCATGCAACAATGTACCCAGCTCCTCCCTCTCCCCACAAGCTGTACTGATCGGCGCGAGGAGAGGGGAAGAGCCGAACCGGACAAGCTCCGGTTTGTTTACAAGTGATCACGCTGTCATTGGATGGTGTGATCATGTGGTAAAGGGCCACTGTCAATGGCCCGTTACCCTGATCCGTGACACGTCTGGTCTCCCACGGAGATTCCCGGGTGCACGCCCCAGAGGGCGCATGGGAGCGCAATTCTGGAAAGGCTTGTCATATGACGACCTCCCAGAATTATCTGACCGCTCTGTAGCCATCATTTGGCTATGGCCCAGTCGGAAACTGGGTAAATAGAATTTTGGCAGTACTGATATTTTAAAATTTGCTACGCGACCCACCCATGACAACTCAAGTCTTCCCACTTAATTGAGGCGTGAAGTAGTTCAAAGATTAACTGCTTCTGGAACGCCCTACGTACTTTTATGGCGGCAGGACCGTCCATTAGCGCAAAATCACGTTCCTGTACGTCGCAGCTTTTTCTGGGTCTGGGGAGCGCACACTGCCGGAGACCCACTCCAGCTGTGATTGGACACAGCGGGAAGCAATCAGTGGGTCTGGCAAACCCAAATGGTCGCTGGCACCCGGTGATCTCTCCCGAGGGAGGCGGAACAACAGTCTGCCTATGTAAACAAGGCAGATCGCTGTTCTGTCAGAGGGGAAGATGAAGATCTTGTGTTTCTGCTAAGCAGAAGCATAGATCTCTCTCTTTCCCCAGTCAAAGCATCTCCTACACAGTTAGCGAACATTTAACCCTTTGATTGCCCCTGATGTTAACCCCTTCCCCGCCAGTGTCATTAGTACAGTGACAGTGCATTTTTTAAGCACTGATCACTGTATTGGTTTCACTGGTCCCCAAAAAGTGTCACTTAGGGGGTTATTTACAAAAGGCAAATCCACTTTGCACTACCAGTGCACTGCAAGTGCACTGGTAAGTGCACTGCAAGTGCACTGGTAAGTGCACTGAAAATGCACTTGGAAGTGCATTCGATGTAGATCTGAGGGGAAGGTCTGAAATGAGGGGAAGATCTGCTGATTTTATCATCCAGTCATGTGCAAGCTAAAATTATGTTTTTTATTTTCCTTGCGTATCCCCCTCTCATATCTACAGCGACTGCACTTCCAAGTGCACTTTCAGTGCACTTTCAAGTGCACTTGCAGTGCACTTGTAGTGCAAAGTGGGTTTCCCTTTAGTAAATAACCCCCTCAGTGTCAGATTTGTCTGCCACAATTTCGTAGTCTCGCTAAAAATCACTGATACTGTTAAAAATAAAAGATAATGAGGTAGGTTTTATACTCACATTTAATACATAGAATTGAATCACTTTTTTAACCACCTCAATACTGGGCACTTTCACCCCCTTCCTTCCCAGACCAATTTTCAGCTTTCAGTGCTCTCACACTTTGAATGACAATTACTCAGTCATGCTACACTGTACCCAAATGAAATTTTTATAATTGTGTTCACACAAATAGAGCTTTCTTTTGGTGGTATTTATTCACCACTTCATTTTTTACTTTTTGTGATATAAGTGAAAAAAGAGCGAATATTTTGAAAAAAAAAAATTCTACTTTCTGTTTTAAAAGAAACCAAAAAAAATCAAATTTTGTTGAAAATTTAGGCCAAAATGTATTCTGCTACATGTCTTTGGTAAAAAAATCCTGATAAGTGTATGATCATTGGTTTGTGTGAAAGTTATAGAGTCTACAAGCTATGCTACGCATTATTGAAAATGTATTAATCCTAATGCACTGATGGCCTATCTCATTTCTTGAGGCCCTAAAATGTCAGGACAATACAAATACCCCCTAAATGACCCATTTTTGGAAAGAAGACAGTCTGAGGTATTTAGTAAGAGGCATAGTCAATTATTTGAAGTTGCAATTTTTTTCCCCACAATGCTTTGGAAAATTAAGAAATATATATTTTTTTTTTTCTTCACTAAATTATCATATTTACAAGTTATTTCTCACAGGCGTAATTGCAATCATACCCCAAATTACATTCTGCTATTCATCCTGAGTATGGCGATACCCCTTATGTGAGACTTTTCCACAGCCTGGCCACATACAGAGGCCCAACATCCATATAGCACCATCAGGCGTTCTAAAGGCATAAATTACACATTTCATTTCCTGAGTACCTATCACATTTTTTAAGGCCCTGGAGCACCAGGACAATGGAATTACCCACAAAATGACCCCATTTTGGAAAGAAAACACCCCAATGTATATTCTTTGAGGCATAATGAGTCTTTTGAACGTGTCATTTCTTTCCAAAAGTTTTTGGTAAATGTGGAAAGAAAATGAAAACTTATTTTTTTCTCACAAAGTTGTCAATGTAGAAGATCTTTCTAACATATAGCATGTACATAGACAAAATTACACCCCAAAATACATTCTGCTACTCATCCTGAGTATGGCAATACCCCATGTGTGAGGCTTTTTCACAGCCTGGCCACATACAGATGCCCAACATCCATGTAGCACCATCAGGCGTTCTAAAGGCATAAATTAATTTATCATAACTGGGATGATTTTGAGGAAGGCATTGGGCATTGTTGTTGAAATGTAAAAATTTCATAATCATCTCGTAACGGGTTCTGGGCATCAGTGATGAATAGACCGGCATGTGGTGGATAGGTTGGGTAGACCAGTAGGCATGGAGTTCATTTTTTTTTTGTCAGCCCCATGTTGAGGGTTAGGCCAAGGAAAATTTTAAATTCTTCCATGGTGTGGGGTTTCCAAACAAAAGGACGGGCATATGAAGAATTTGGATTGTTGGCTATATGTTGGCTGGTGTATAGATTACATTGCTCCACAATGTAATTTAGGAGATCATTGGTAAAAAGTATGTGAAAATAATACATTGGGGTTCCATTTTCCGACTGTATCTGAGGGCCTGGCTGACCTGTAAAAAGGGGAATTACAGGTTCTACTGACGTATCGGGCAGCCATGTTGGATACAGTAGAATATCTGGGAGGCTAGTATGAGCCCTGCCTCCTTGATGGGATGCTCTTTAGCATCTGGCCTATCCTCTAGGAAGGTTGCAGAACTGCTGGTGGATGCCTGCCTATCCCAGAGTGCTGCGCTGCTGGTGGATGCCTGCTGGTGGATGCCCTGGATTGCTGCACTGCTGGTGGATGCCTGCTGGTGGATGCTCTGGAGTGCTGCACTGCTGCTGGTGGATGTCTGCACCTGCTCATATCTCCCGATTCTCCTTGTTAGGATTCTATCTTCCTCTGTTTCCATCTCAGAGCCACTGCTTTCCACTGGCTCATAGTCGCTATTCGAGTCTGACAGAGAGAGTTCCCCGCTACTCTCGTCCGACGTACTCTGGAGTATCTGGAGAGCCTCCTCAGCATTGTAGAATCTTTTAGTCATGTTGGCGGGCAGATGTGCCAGATGGCGGGCAGATGTGCCAGATAGCGGGTAGCAGATGTGTCAGATGGCGGGCGGCAGATGTGCCAGATGGCGAGCGGCCATGCCAGATGGTGGGCGGCTAGATGTGCCTGATTTGGTGGGCAGATGTGCCTGATGTTGGCGGGCAGATTTGCCTGATGGCGGGCAGATGTGCCAGATGGCGGGCGGTAGATGTGCCAGATGGTGGGAGGAAGATGTGACAGATGTTGGGCGGCTGTGCCCACGGGCAGATGTGCCTGATGTTGGCGGGCAGATGTGCCTGATATTGGCGAGCGGCAGATGTGTCAGATGGTGGGTGGCAAATGTGTCAGATGGCGGGCGGAAGATGTGACAGATGTTGGGCGGCTGTGCCCACGGGCAGATGTGCCTGATGTTGGCGGGCAGATGTGCCTGATATTGGCGAGCGGCAGATGTGTCAGATGGTGGGTGGCAAATGTGTCAGATGGCGGGCTGCAGATCTGCCAGATGTTGGGCAACTGTGCAAGATGTTGGGCGGCTGTGCCTGATGTTGGCAGGCAGATGTGCCTGATGATGGCGGCCAGATGTGCCTGATGATGGCGGCTGCAGATGTGTTAGATGGCGGGTGGCTGATGTGCCAGCTGTTGACGGACTGATGTGCCAGCTGTTGGCGGACAGATGTGCCAGTTGTTGATGGGCAGATGTTCACTGTATGACAGGTGTTTTCACTGTTTTGGGGACACTGTGTTTTGGGGACACTAGCTGGGTGATCAGTGGGTAAACAGCAGACAAACAGCTAAAAACTCACTGATCTCACAGCTGCAGCACAGATCTCTCTTCCTCTCCTCACTGACAGGCTCTGTGTGAGGAGAGGAAGAGATGAGAGCAGTTCCAACCGCTCTCTATTTACATTACATGATGACTGTGATTGGACACAGTGGTCATGTGATCAGGAGGGCCAATCACAGAGCCCTCATGTCTTGTACAACTCTCCTGTCTCTGGGGGGCACAGGAAGATCGGGATTGCGCCGCTGCATGGTGCGCGCATCAGCGCGATCCCCTGTCTGATGCCACTCCTCCCCCTCTGTTTACATTACAAAGGCTGTGATTAGACACAGCCATCATGCGGATCAGCAGGGCAAATCACAGTGTCCTCCTGCCGCTCCGAGATGTGGCATGTCCGGGGGACACGCGCGCATCAGGATCGCGCAGGTGCGCGGGCGTGCACCAACGCGATCCCACTCCTTCTGAAGGATGTTCGGGAACGTCCACTCAAAAGGAGGGAGCTCCCACCGAGCTGTATATGTGCAGTGGCCGGGTGGGAAGTGGTTAATAAGATACATGGCCACATTTATTGATAGTGCTCTGCACTGCTCATAAGAAAGGTACAGGATTAGTCAATAAAAGGCTATTGGCAAATATCCCAGTTTTATGGGTGTATCTAGCTTTAGCTATACCTGTAATCAGGGAACTTGATTTAACAGCAATGGAGAATTTCTCTATCATTGGCACAAACATTAATGAGGATAGAGGACATCCCTGAGGAGTACTAAATGTAATGTTACAGTGGTAATAAACATAAAACAAAAGGGGAATTTATAACAGCTTTCCAATTTTTCGATATTGTGGCCATGTTTGTTTTCTTTTTTTAGGTTTTTTCACCTTGTGATCTGCCCAGTAAGTTTGTTATTTTTCAGCTTGAACAGACCAAGTTGTCCAGACAAAGTGGCAGTTAGAGGGTTGAGACAAAGCCATTACCACTGACAAGGGTGCTTACAATAATCAGATTTTATTAATTTGTGTAAAACCTTTATCCCAAAAGTAAAACGTTCTTTGCTGTAACTGATTATAAAGAGTTAACTGGAGTTCAGCTTTAACTTGATAGTTAAGCCCATCTAAATTTGCTAGTCTATTACTACCCTCAAACCAGACTGACCATGCTGCTGTTCAAAGGTGTCTGCTAAGGATAGGCCGAACACAGTTGGGTTCGCACTAGAACATGTGAATAGGCCGCCATAATTATACTGTAGCAGGTTGGCAAATCACCGTAGCTGTACGTCGGCCCTTTAAACAGCTATAGGAGGTGTGTGATGTCCACCGGCCAAGCGTACTCGTGGGCACGAGAGCCAGAATGGGGATGTGTGTGTGTGGAAACACACAAATTCCCATTCTGATAGGAGAGGAGAGGCAGATTGTCTCTTCCTAGTAATTAGGAACAGTGTCTCGTCCTCTAGTCAGTCCCATCCCACCACAGTTAGAAACACACATGAGGGTACACATTTAACCCCTTGATCGCCCCCTAGTGTTAACCCCTTCCCTACTAGTGACATTTACACAGTAATCATTGCATTTTTATAGCACTGATCAATGTATAAATGTCAATGGTCCCAAAAACGTGTCAAAAGTGTTCGATCTGTCCATCGCAATGTTGCAGTTCCACTAAAAATCACAGATCACCGTCATTACTAGTAAAAAAAAAAAAATATAATAAAAATATAATAAAAATGCCATAAATCTATTCCCTATTTTGTAGATGCTATAACTTTTGCACAAACCAATCAATTTACGCTTATTGCAATTTTTTTTTTACCAAAAATATCTAGAAGAATATATATCGGCCTAAACTGATAAAGACATTTCTATTTTTACTTTTTTTTTGGGGGGGGGGATATTTATTATAGCAATAAGTATAAAATGTTGTGTTTTTTTTTTCAAAATTGTCCTTTTTTTTTGTTTATATCACAAAAAATAAAAACTGAAGAGGTGATCAAATACCACCAAAAGAAAGCTCTATTTGTGGGAAAAAAAGGACATCCATTTTGTTTGGGTACAGCATTGTACGACTGCGCAATTGTCAGTTAAAGCGACGCAGTGCCTTATCACAAAAAATGCCTGGTCATTAAAGAGGAAAATGTGGTTAAAGTCTATGGAACACAAGCATGAAAAATCAAAAGTGCTAATTTTAACCACTTGCCGACTGCCGTACGCCAATATACGTTCTCACTTTAAGGACGGATATCGTTGTTATGGCAGCAGTTAGCTGCCATAACCCCGGTATCCGCGTGTTCAGCTGGCTACAAGATAAAAGTGGTCTCTGCGGCAGATTCGCCGCAAGATCACTTTTATCGGCGGGGGAGTGTGCCTCCCCCTCCTGCTGCAATCCGGTGCCCTCCGCTTACCGGAGCCGTCGACAGCAGCGGATGCAATTGGATCCTTCCCGTGGCTGTGCATGGCTGGCCCCCCCCCCCATCTCCATGAGACTGCAGTGCGGAAGCGACATCAAAACATCACTTCCACCCATAGCTCTTAAAGGGCCATTTTTTTAAATAATTTTTTTAAATGACAATTTTTTTTTATTGCATTTTAGTGTAAATATGAGATCTAAGGTCTTCTTGACCCCAGATCTCATATTTAAGAGGTCCTGTCATGCTTTTTTTCTATTACTAAGGTATGTTTACATTCCTTGTAATAGGAATAATTTTTAAACAGTGTAAATATAAAAATTAAAAGGTAAAATAAATAAGAAAAAAAACAAAAATTTTTAAACGCACCCTGTCCCACTGAGCTCGCGTGCAGAAGTAAACGCATATGTGAGTAGCGCCTGCATATGAAAACGGTGTTCAAACCACACATGTGAGGTATCGCCGTGATCAGTAGAGTGAGAGCAATAATTCTAGCCCTAGACCTCCTCTGTAACTCAAAACATGCAACCTGTAGATTTTTTTAAATGGCGCCTATGGAGATTTTTAAGGGTAACAGTTTGTCGCCATTCCATGACCGGGCGCAATTTTGAAGCGTGACATGTTGGGTATCAATTTACTCGGCATAACATTATCTTTCACAATATAAAAAAAATTGGGCTAATTTTACGTTTGTTTTATTTTTTAATTCAAAAATGTGTAATTTAAAAAAAAAAAATTGCGCTTGTAAGACCGCTGCACAAATACGGTGTGACAGAAAGTATTGCAATGACCGCCATTTTATTCTTGAGGATGTTAGAAAAAAATGTATAATGTTTGGGGGTTCTAAGTAATTTTCTAGCAAAAAAAACTGTTTTTAACTTGTAAAAAACACATCTAAGAAAGAGGCCCCGTCCTTAAGTGGTTAAAGGCTTATATGCAAGTTATTGCCATAAAAAATGTATGGGGACCCAGGTACTGCTCCAGGGGACATGTATCAATGCAAAAAAAAGTTAGTGAAACAAGTGAAAGTGAAACAATAAAACAATAAAAAATAGTTAAAATGAAATATTCCTTTAAATGTCGTGCCCAGGGGTCCCCTTAGTCTGCCTGTAAAGTGGCGCATCTGTGTGATGTGTATAAAGCCACACACGATAAGAATATCATGCAAAAGTTCTTCCAAATATAATTGTATGCGAGTCTAGAATCGAATTGGCCTCCTCGTACACACGTTAAGAATATCGAACGCTCTTCCGAAATTAATCTAATGCGCATCTAGAATCAAGTCGCCAGTGTAGTTCCTCTCCGAAAATTCCCGTATGATCAACTCGAATGTCCTGTATGCGTAGGTACGTTCTGCAGCGTGGTAGTCGGAGGTGATGTCAGAACTTAACCTTGTGCAGGCCATGCCTTTGGGTTCGGAGTGGCGGGGAGATCGTTGCATACAAATACGTGTGTTCGTTCATGTGAGGAATATTCGTTATATACGAAAAGTGGACTTTTACATGGAAGACCAAACACTGCCACTAGTCATGCTTGGAGTTTTGGCCAAAAAAAAAGAAGAAAAGAAGCACATGGTCAAAACAATGGCTGCAGAACCGTGAGAACTATTCTCATATGTCGTTGCTTCGAGAATTACAGAAGAATAACCCTGACGATTTCAGGAATTACCTCAGAATGAATGATGAATGCTTCCAAGCATTGCTGCAGCTGGTGACACCAGTAATTAAAAAACAAACTACAATTATGCGACAGCCAATAAGTTCAGAGCAGAGTTTAATTGCAACACTACGGTATCTGGCGACCGGGAGAAGTCTGCTGGACCTTAAATTCTCAACAGGAATTTCACCTCAATCACTGGGGAGAATAATACCGGAAACCTGGAAGTCTATCATCGATGCGCTCCAGAGAAATTATGTAAAGGTAACTTACCTATATTATCTTACATATTAACTTATATTAACCTTTTTTTTATTTAATAGTTTATATAATAGTATAGCGTGTGTGTGTGTATGTATATATAGATAGATATATATATCTATCTATATATACACACACACACACAAAATAGTTTTGCTTATATGCCTTTTTATATGTATTTTGCTTATATATGTGTGTGTGTATATATGTAGCTATAATATAAATCCTAAGTTAAAACGATAAAAAAAATGTTGTTAAAGAGATTAAAAAGATTCGTGTTTTTTCACCTTAAAGCATCCTAAGCATTAAGGTGAAAAACACCTGGCAATCACCGGGCCCCCCAGCCCCCCCCGTTTTACTTACCTGAGCCAGTTCACCTGCTCAGGCGTCCTCCTCTTCATGAAGTCTTGGTGTTGATTAGATAGATTGATAGCATCGCAGCCATTGGCTCCCGTTGCTGTCAATCAAATCCAATGATGTGGCCTCGGGGACTGAGTCATACACTCGATGTCTATGGACGCCCAATGTATGACGTGGGAGCTTGCCTGCAAGGTGACCTCCTCAGGAGAGAGCATCCAAGAGGGGGTTATCTATTGCGGGGAGGAGCTGAAAGAGCCGCCATGGGACCCCAGAAGAGGATGATCGGGGCCACTCTGTGCAAAACGAACTGCACAGTGGAGGTAAGTATGAATTAACCTTTAGTACCACTTTTAAGTTAAGTCATTATTACTCTAGTACCACTTTAAAGTCAAGTGCTTATTACTCAGTTTAGTTTGGAAATAAATATTAAATATATTAAAACACTATATATTTTTGTTCCTGTTACAGTTTCAAAGCAACCCACCTGAGTGGATGGAAGTTGCAAATAAATTTAAAACCCATTGTCATATGTACCACTTTTATGCAGATGTACTACTACAATGCTGTCATGTCATTACTTGTTCAATCAATAAAAACCTTTGTGAAACAAAAAAAAAAAAGGAAGTTGCAAATAAATTCAAAGAACTGTGGAATTTCCCCAACTGTGGAGGAGGCATCGATGGGAAACATGTGTGCATCGTTCCACCACCAAATTCCGGATCCTATTACTTTAATTACAAGGGTTTCTACAGCATCATAATGCTAGCTGTAGTCAATGCCAAATATAATTTTCTATATCTGGCTATAGGAAAAAATGGCTGGAACTCTGATGACAGTGTAATCCAGCAGACGGAGTTCTATCACCGTCTTCATAATGAAACCCTTAACCTGTCCACACCTGACGACACATGTGAAAACATGAACTTCATGTTTGTGGCTGATGATGCGTTTGCATTAAGTGAAAATATATTAAAACCATTCCCTATGTGTAACCTGACTCCGGAACAAAGGATCTTCAATTACAGATTATCAAGGGCCTGCAGGGATCTTGGCCAACAGATTCCGCCTGTTTCTAATAAGCATAAATATGCCCATGCATAAAATAGATATTATTGTGCTGTGTTGCTGTGTCCTACACAATTATTTACCTCAACATTCCCCAGCATACAGTGCCCCATTACCAAGGGATCCGGACACAATCGCAGTGCCCAGTGGTGGCGGCGTTGGAGGACAAGACAGTATGGAGGTGCTCACACCATTGAGCAGTGCAGTGGACATCCGAGGCTGCCTACACTGAATTCAAGGCAATGCAGGTTGGACTATCTTAATTACTTTTCCGGAATTGGTGCAGTGCCCTGGCAGTCTGATATGTAAAAAAAAAAAAAAGCAGGCTTGATGAATTGATTTGTCACATGTCAAATACCCTATCACAACTTTATATTAAGATTTAACACTTTATATTGTCGGATTTTAAAATGATTTGACTTGTGTGAACAATGCCATTGTGATATGTATTTATTAAATTCCAGCAGTTGTAATAAATATGTAGTTTCATGTGTTGGTGTGAATAATGCACAGTTTTACAACCTCTACTTTAAACTCTACAATAAATGTTATATTGTTTGAACGGCTGTTAAAGTGTCTGTGTCAGTTTCATCAGCCGTTATACCAACTGAAACATTGCCTGGGGGTTGTAAATTATGTGTTCTATGCATGGATTTAAACTGTTTAGGTGTCAGCATTCCTTCCTCAGCCACCCTTTAATTACCTGAGACCTCATTTTATCTAGTGCCGTGCACGGCTGCACAACCTTTATCCCCTCACTTCTGGGTCTAACTGGCTTTGCTGGGGCACAAGTAGCACCAGTGGAGGACAGAATAGGGTAGGTTCCTGGCCACTCTTTGTGCGATTCTGTACATGTTTTTTTTTTTTTTCCACAAAAAGTTTTATTGAATATACACAAGTAAAGTTTACAATACGTACAGTATAACAGATATCATGGGGTCCAGAATAATTTAGAGCAATATCTTTGAAAAGAGATTATATGAAATTTCAATAAAGTACATAGTGTGATAACAGTCTATCATGGGTCACAGATTTACGTGGTATACGCAGTGCCATTGAGACCAGTGTCTTCAGGTCCAACTATGGCTATGTTTTGTTCATTTATCTTGACCACCGATTTGTCAATGGGTCCCCGAATAATAGTGATTGGGTACCTACTGTAGCTCTACAAGGTGAGAAGAGATGAAGGATAGAGAAAAAGCGGAAGAATAGGAAGAAAAGAAAAGAAAAGAAAGGGAGGGAAGGAAAAGAGGAAAAGAGAAGGAGAGAGAGGAAAGAAAGAGAAAAAGAAAACAAAGGGGGAGGGGAAGATGGAGGGTAGGGTTAGATTAGATTGGGGGCCGCCTCCCAATCCAGTTCCAGACCAGCCCACAAAGGGGGGTAATGATTGGGGTGTATTGGATCGTTTCAGCTGTTTGTATGCAGAGTGGGAAAATGGATTCCATAACTTTCAGTGGTTTTAAAATGTGTCCAGCAGGCCCAAGTATTCGTGAATTTTTGTAGTCGCTCTTGGGAAATGTGGATCAGCTCCTCCATCTCCTCTATCTTAGATATTCTTGTCAGCCATTCTCTAATTGAGGGGGTAGTTGTTGATCACCAGTGTGCTGGGATGCAGAGTCTGGCAGCGTTGACCATGAACATTGTGAGTGATTTATAATAGGTTCGTTTGGACAAAGGTGTATGGTGTAAAAGGTAATGTGCAGGTTTAAAATCCTGTGTGTATGTGGTAATCTGTGATATTAAAGAGTGTACCTCCATCCAGAAAGGTTGGAGGAGGGCACAATCCCACCAGATGTGGAGCATAGAACCTACTTCTGTTTTGCATCTCCAGCAAGTATTTGGAATTGTTGGGGAAAATTTGTGTAATCTCGCCGGGGTTCTATACCATTTAGTGGCAATTTTATAGCTATTTTCCTGTAATGCTACATTTAGGGAACCCTTATGTGCGTATTCGTATATATCTTCCCAGTTTTCATCAGTGAGTGACAATTGGAGATCTCTTTCCCAGGAGGTGCGTGATGCGTCTATCCCCTGACCAGGACCTGGGGTCTCTTGAATCATTGTGTAAATGTAGGAGATGAGGTGTCTTTGTGGTGAGTTTCGAGAGCACAGAGTTTCAAACTGGGTAAGTTGTCTGCTCCAAGTGACGGAGGGATCCTATGTCATAAGGAAGTGTCTCAGTTGTCTGTATGTCCAGGAGGGGAAGGAGTTAGTAGTCGACATGGAGACTAGATTGTCATATGTTCGTATTCGTCCTTTATGGACAAGTTGGTGAGCTAGCATTTCCTCATGAGGCCATTCTTGTTGCAAGAATGATTGTGATTCCCCAGGAGGAAAATCCGGGTTGTTCCTGAGGGGAGTCAGCGGACCTGGGTGTGAGGATAGATTGGCGGGGCCCATTGTCTTTTTGAAGACTGTTAAGGAAAGGTATATGAGCGGATGTGATTTCAGTGTCTGGGGCCAGTGTGAAGGCGAGAGCCAGGGGAGCAAGTGTAATGGAATATTTGTAAATGCGTTCTCTAGAGAGACCCAAGCCTTCTCCAGTTTATGGACCTTCCAGTCTACTATCCTAGATAGCTGTCAAGCAAGATAATAATTGTGAAGGTCCGGCAATCCAATCCCCCCTTTGATTTTGGAGCTTGTAAGGCGTGTGTATTTGATGCGTGGATTGCTATTTTTCCATAGAAAAGCTGAGCAGGCCTTTTTGTATGTTGCGAAAAAAGAAGGGGGGAGGTGAATTGGAATTGTCTGCATTAAGTAGAGTAGACGGGGGAGAATGATCATTTTTATGAGTGCTGAGCGCCCAAACCATGAGACGTTTAAGTTGGCCCAGTCTTTCAAATCTGATTGGATTCTTAATACAGTAGTTTGGAAATTGTGATTAAAAAGGTCGGTCATTTTCTTGGTGATTTGGATGCCTAAGTAAGTAATGGCCTCCTTTTGCCATGTGAATGGTAAGTATTCTTGGCAGTGAGTTACCTCTCGAGTGGATTGAGAAATATTCAAGGCATGTGATTTAGAGTAATTTATTTTAAGATTCAAGAGAGTTCGGAAATGATTTATATCTTTTAGTAGGTTGGGCAAGGATATGCTTGGGAATTGTAGGGAAAGGAGAATATCGTCAGCGAATGCTGCCACTTTAAATTCTCTATTTGCGATGGTGATTCCTTTGATGTCTGGATTGAGTCTCAGGCTGTTTAGTAGGGGTTCTAATGATAAAACAAAAATGAGGGGTGACAGTGGGCAGACCTGTCGTGTCCCATTGCTTATAGAGAAGGCGTCCGATAGGTGGCCATTCACTTTTAACCTTGCTGAGGGAGAGCTATATAAAGCTTTGCTATGGGAGCAGAAGTCCCACTCCTTTTAAGACCTCTTGCATGTAATCCCAGGCCACTCTATTGAACGCCTTCTCAGCATCTAGGGAGAGAAAGAAACCCTGAGTTTTAGAGGACATAAGCCAGTGTTGCAAGTTTAGTATACGTGTAGTGTTGTCTCAGGCTTCTCTGCCCGGAATAAAACCTACTTGGTCAGATGAGATAAGTGCAGGTATGAGAGGGAGTAATCTGTTCGCTAGAATTTTAGCATAAAGCTTTATATCTACATTGAGCAAAGAAATTGGCCTATAGTTGGCTACTTGTGCAGGGTCCTTACCATCTTTTGGGATCACTGCTATGTGGGCTTCGAGCATTCTACCCGTTGATGATCGAGGGTCGGCTAGGGCATTGAAGGTCATTAACATTTTGGGTGACAGTACATCTAGAAAGCTTTTATAATAAATGAGAGGACATCGGGTCCGGGACTTTTGCCTGATTTCATTTGTTTTATGGCAGAGGATAGTTCCTTGGCTGTGATGAGACCTTCCATGGCCTCTGCCTGTTGGGTGGTGATGGGTTTGGGGCAATATTGATTTACAAAATCTCTGATTTGTGTGGATCGATTGGTCAGAGATTTTGGGGTTGGGCTGTCTTTCGTCAGATTGTATAGGTTGGAGTAAAAGAATTTAAATTGTTTGGCTCCTCATGTCCTCATTTTTAGAATAGGCCGTACCTTGGTTATCTCTGATATGGTGAATAGTGGTTGTAGTCTTGGCTGCCTGTATCGTGCGAGCTAATAGTCTTCTGCTTCTATTTCCATGTTCATAGAACACTTTTTGTTTTAGAACATACCGTCTTCTTGTGCGTTTCCCAAGTTCATCTAATAGTGTGGAACGAGTGAATATTAGGTCTTGTAGGGTGTTTTGTGAAACTGATTGTTTGTGGGAAGTTTCTAGATGTTTGATTTTATCGATTGATTTGCTCCTGTTGTCTCCTTTTGGCTCTAGTCGCCAATGATATGAGTTTTCCCCTAATGATGCACTTGTGGGCTTCCCAGAGTGTGATAGGTGTAATATCATGGGTAGAGTTCTCTTCAAAATATTGTTGAATGCATGAGTTAATCTGTCGTGTTATTTCTGGATCTTTTAGTAGTGATGGATTAAGGCACCAGGATTTTGTTGTACGGGAGGAGTAGGGAAAAGTTAGGGTAACCGTAATTGGGTGGTCAGACAGGAACATCGGTTCTATTGAGGCTTGTGTGAGGGTAGTTAGGTCTTTTTTTGGGTGAGAAAAAAGTAGTCGATCCTAGAGTATTTTTGATGTGGTGGGGAATAGAAAGTATAGTCTTTGTCTGTAGGGAACATGGTGCGCCAGGTATCATGTAATGTAAGGGTTTGTAGTTGTATTTTGATCTGTCGAAGTGTTCTATATGATAGCGTGGATGTGCCTGAGGAGGTGTCCACGGTCGGATTGAGTGGGACATTAAAGTCTCCCCCCAATAGAACCATGCCTTCTTGAAATATAGACAGAAGGTCACACACTTTCCTGAAAAAAGATATTTGGTGCTCATTAGGACAATATATGTTCACCAGTGTTATTGGTTTGGCCACATAGGTGCCTTTAATGAAGATGTATCTGTCATATGGGTCTATCAAGGAGTCAGAAATTTGGAAGTTAGCGTGCTTGGAAATCAGAACGGCTACCCCTTTGGTTTTTGAATCAGGGTACGTGGCATGCAGAACGGTCCTATATATGTGATTTGTCAGCCTAGGTATGGAGTCTGATCTGAAGTGTGTTTCTTGTAAAAAGAGGAAATGTGCTTTGTGCTTAGTTAGTGCTGTTAGTATCTGTGTTCTTTTTTCTGGGACGTTTAAGCCTTTTACATTGAGCGAGAGGCATTTCAGGGTAATTCGCTTATCAATCATCTGTTCTTTCTGCATGATGTGTAAGTGTAGGAGATGTTATAAGTGTGGCTGGTAGCAGTAGGGGTGAGTAGTGTTGGCTGGGTGGAAGTGGAAGCGGCCCCCAACAATATAGAGATTAGACTCTAAGGGATTGGGAGGAGGGGAAGAGAAGTACAAGGGTGGAAAGAGGTAAGAAGTAGTGAGAGGAGCAGAAGAAAAAGAAGGTACAGGTACTACGGGAAAGTATCAAAAAAGATGTGAGTCCGTAGCACTTTGGAGGGGTGCACAATTGTTGAGTATGTAGAGATACCGGAGGTGGGTATAAATTTTCTATGCCACCTTGTAAAAGTAGCCGGAGTGTCAGTCAAAGTCCGCAAGGACTGCTGTGTGGGGACAGTGGTTTCGGAAGGGATCAGATACCAGTGCAACAAAGAGGACACCAAAATGTGGGAATAACATATGGGATAACGAGAAAGGTTTAAAAGTTACAGGTCTACCCTTGAATACGATTATGAGCAGGGATGTATTCAATGTAATGTTTTATCATAAAGGTTCGCTATTTAGTAAGTGTACCAACTCAGACAACAATATTCAAACCTTGAACAACTCTTATAGGAGTAGAGTCTAGAAGCGACAGAAAATAATAAACAAATTAGATCACAATCCTGTGTTGCCCCACCAATAAATAGGAGCAGGTAGACAGTTGTCATTGAGTAAAAGCACCCACTTAACGGGTTGTCAGTGTGAATACATCGTTGTCTAAAGGTTATGCTTGTGACTCCATGGGCCAGTGTGTTATAGAAGAGAACTCTCCGTGGGGTTATATATGTTGATCTAAGGGAGAGGCTACTGTAGTACTCTATTATCACCAATACCCACTACTTATCCTTTAACAGTGATGTTGGCCGTAGGGTACGGGGTAGTTGGTGAAGGTGATTGCAGGTGTCTCTTCTTAATGTTGGTCTTATAGTATATCAGATAGTTCTATGGGTGTCCCTAGTATGGGGACATATTAGTAGAATGGTCAGTTTAAGATAGGGTCCTGGGGAATGTGTGTAGTAGAAGATACTACTGAAGGAGAAGGGGGACATTGCTGGGAATCCCAGATCATGGGAAAAGAAGTGGGAGGGGGGTTAATACATTTCTGTATCAGGTTTGACGACTATCATTGTGGGTAAGGACAATACTGTCAAAGGTGTGTATTATTTCGCATACATTTTACAGTACATTCCAAGGTAATTGGTTAATAGGAATTGTGGCAAGATGTAAGAGCAGCCCTCGCCCACACCGAGAGGACTGGTATGTTCGTCAATCATTTTAAGGGGGTTATTATCATTGTCTCAGTATCGTTAGGGTATTATGTAGGTTATGCATGTGTGAGCGATTATCTGGGCAATTATGACAGACTCTATTCGGCTAGGGTTCAGGCCCCTCCCCATACGCCACCACAATCAATGCACAAGCTTCAGTATGAGCATACAAGATATTATAGGAGGATAAAGAAGATTAAAAAAAAAAAAGGGGGGGGGGATTTTCTTCCCGTTTCTTGCATAAAAATATTTCCATCTCTTAGGTATATTCGTGAGGCTATATGAGAGTGTCTCTTTGGGGTATTGTGAGTTGCTACCAATCTAGTTCCAGGGTATGGTAGATGGAGTCCTTGTGTGTGAGAAAAGACATCATTACCTGCTTTGGTGGAGTCTGTTGATTTAGATGGCAGTCTTATTTGTTTATTCATGGGGTCAAACACTGTTCGTAACCATCTTCGGTTTGTGAGGTAGGAGCTCTGATGGTATCATAGGAATGATAATAAACAAAACAGGAACAGTTAACATTAGAAACAGGCGTTGGTAACACTTACTGGCTGGTACCAGAACTTGAATAGAAACATCTTTTGGTTAAGCATCATGACGATCTCGTCTAGGAGTCATGGCTGAGCCTGGACTGCGAGGAGGGAGGTCTTGGCGAGAGGGACGATCTTCTGGAGACATGGGATCCAATCTGCGGTGTCTGGATCTTTGCCTTTGCGCTTTGGGTGAAGGGTTGTGAGAAACTGTCTTCCATGGCTCCGTCGGGAAGTAAAACGTGTACCAATCAGGAAGTTCAATCATTGGTATGTCGAGTTGTTCGCAAAAGGAAGGAAGGTCATCTGGGGTTCGTAATAGCGCTGTGCAACCCCTAGTGGAAGCCGAGAGGCAGAATGGAAACTTCCATCTGTATTGTATGTTGCGGGATCGCAAGATTTCCAGCAGAGGGCGCAAGGCACGTCTATTCTGTAATGTTATCTGAGAAAGGTTTTGGAATAATTTTATTTCTGTGCCATTAAATAGAATGCAGCCTTTTTCTCTTGCTTTACGGAGGATTTCTTCCTTCAGACCACATCTCTTGGTGGTTCAGAGTCAAGGGGAGTGGGTCTCAAGGCACGGTGTAGCCTTTCCATTTCAATGGGGGTATCCACCGGACGGTCCAGCAGATTATTTAAAAAGAGCAAATGGCTTGTGCGCTAGTGCTGGGGTATATATGCCTTCTGGGACCCCCTCACCCTCACATTATGTCTGCGGCCTCTATTATCGAGGTCCTCTACCTGGCGGTGCAGCTCAAACATGTGTGTGAGTTGGGAGTCGTGCGATTTTTGTACTTGCCTTATTGCAGCAGCTTGGGTTTGGGAGACCTGTTTCACATCCGTAATACGATGAGACATGCTATGAATATCTGCTTTTAGATCCAATATTGCCGCTGTAATGGTGTGTCGTATGTCCAGAGCAACCTTTTGCAGGTCATGTTGTAAATCCAGGAGGCATGGGGGATGGTTAAGGACGCTGTCGTCATCCATCAGTGAAGCGGAGCTGCTTCTATGTGAGACTGGGGATGAGGCCTGTGAGGCCTGTGATGCCTCGTGTTTCCCTGACTGTTGGCTCCGGAACAGCTCTGGTATGTTCTTGCCTGGCTGCGTTCCAGTGTCTTTCAGGGTTCGTTGAGCTGAAGTGCTTCTGTTGGGTTTACCCATGTTTAAGAGTGAAGATAAATCCCTTTTCTGAGCTTTTTGTGTCCTCGATGTGCAGGAGCTCTTTGCTTAGGCTGCAAACTCAGGTCCCGTCCAGGCCACGCCCCCCCCTGTACATATATATATATTTTTTTTAATTAACTTTTACAACCCCTTTGTTTACTTGCACATGTGTTACTTTAAAAAAAAAAAAAAAAATCATCAGCAACCAACAAGGCACAAGTAGTGCATTAAAATCAATTATGTCAAAAATCTCAAAATCCAGTACAAACATTGTTGTTGGTGCACATAGAGGAAAAGTAGATCCGTGATTACACAAGGAAAAAATATGTCTTTTTTTGTATAGAGAAACATAATTATTTTTAGTCTAATTTTTTATAATTGACATATTGTCCTGTAATCATGGACATGCCTAACATTATTTGTTGTCCTGGCCTCAACAAGGGGAAGATCAAGAACATTTCCATTCTTAATATTCTTTTTAAATATCTATAGCAAACTTAAACAATATGAACATTACCTCCTTAAATTTTTTTCTGTATCCTGATTTAGTTAAAAAAATCTAGAAACTTGGATAAACAAGAACAATGGTATTCCACAAATTACACCTCGTATTGTGAGTAACACAGTTATGAGTTTATCACAATACAAGATATCACTTTGAAAAAATTCTGACTTGGTTTGCGATTGTTGTGTCGCAAAACGAGCAGGATTCAAGCCTCTGCGCTGTGCATTACCATATGTGGTCAGAGGGGGGCGCCAGTGACACTTGAAGCCGTTCTGATGCACTTGTAAATACTGTACTATCTTTTGGTCTGTTAAATACATAACTGAAAAAGTGGTCAGTGAGAGGAATGTCCCTTACATTTCTTCTATCCTATACTCTCTCACTCACATCTTCAATCTCGTTCTATCTACTGGAACCTTTCCCTTTCCTCTCTAAAAAGCATGCACAGATTACTCCCATACTTAACCCCTTCGTGTCCTAGACTGCTTTCACACTAAGGCGCTTTACAGGCGCTATAGCTATAGCGTACTGCATACAATAGAAGTGGAATGAATTCTATTCGTTTCTATAAACTTCTATGTGAAAAATTGGTTTGATATGAGAGTGCTTTGGATTACAAGCATTCTCCTGAAACGGATCATGCTCCTAATGCAAGGTTCCACTATATACATTATTTATCATAATATTTCGATATATAAAAAAAAAATCCAAAAAGTGGCATTAACAATATTTATATTTTTGGTCACAGGCAGGTTCAATACGATTCTGCCCTGACATCTAGCACAGGTCAATATGTGTCCTCATGGCAACCGTGCCTATGTGCCAATGGCCCACATATTTTCTTTCAACAATGCTGTGCAGATCGAGTGCGCATCGGCTCACCAAAAAATACTGAGAGGTGCTTATCTGTAAACAGTCTACCAAAAACAAACAAACATAAAGACGCTCAACAACACAAACAACAGCACAAACAACATTTGGTAAACTACTGAGAGGAAAAGTAAAAAAGTCTAATATAAATCTTTCCCAATTTTTGCTAAAAGATCAAGAACATATTACAAGCGACAAATCATAGATGAAGTGCAATCCTTAATTGTCTGTAGTTCAGCGCAGCACTGCAACAATGCAGATGACATATGGCCAACTGTGGATGCGTTGAAAACTTGTTCTGAAAAAAGGGATAATAAACAAAATGTATATTCTAGTGAACTACACAGGTGTAAAACATATATTGTTAATGCTGGGTTAGGCAACCCAGAGAGGTGGATATCACCTACTCACCACCTAACACACTAGGATCGGTTTTCACAGGAGCAGTACTTGTTCAAGCTGCTAAAACAGCAGAATAAAATAGAAGTCTATAAGAATCTATGGCAAACCAGCAGAAAAGCTGCAGGTACACTGCACTGCCCTGTTTCCCCTCTTCTATGATCCCCAAAAGGCCTTCCTGGCACATCGCTTCTGTAAAGTACTTGATTTGAACTTCCGCTGGTGTGTCAACATATGTGGAAGAGAGCAAGTAGAACTGATGTGCACAATATATGTAATGTATGTAATAATCATATAACATATAATAAAATCTATAAATAACGTGCACAAGAGCCTCATTCACTAGTGGACTCTCCCCCATTTTGTATGCAGCATCGCCTCCAGTCACCAATAAACCTGAACAGTCTAGGTACTTTACAGTGAGTTTAAAGCGGGAGTCCAGCAACCTATCATTTTTTTTTCTGGTCATTGAGAAACTTTGATTATCAAAATATCATACTCACTGTTTGTGTTTAATATTGCCGCCTCTCTCAGATTTCATCCGCAAAAATAACTTATATAATTCAATCCTGGCTGTTTTCATCTTGCTTGTGGGCAATTGAAGCCCACAAGCATTTATTTCTGGGACGCGGTCAATGCTGTGCTCCCAGCATTCACCGCTCGTTCGGCGCATGCTCATTGGTAACAGCGAGCAGCGGTGTAAAATTCCGGGTTGCCATCACAACCGGCGTTGTCGTCGGAAGTTCCCGCCCCGTTGTAACCAAACATATAAAAACAAGATAACAAAGGCATGCTTACTGTGGGAGAGACTATCATCGAGCAAGGTAAGGCAAACGAGGAGCTCTTTTTGAAAAACCTTTTGTAAAACTTTAAAACTAAATCTTTTCTAGATGTCACTGTTTACAAGAACATGATTGGTGGTCTTTCCAGTGGACTTTTTAGGAAGCCCACTGCTGGAAATACTATACTGCTGGAAATACTATCCTTCAAGCATCAAGAATCTCTCATCAAGTCCATCCCTTATAGCCAATATCTTAGACTTATTGGCTATAAAGAAACTGCTCTACAACTGAATCCTTCCAACTAGAAGCAGCTCTTTTGAGAGATCGCCTGTTTTTACGAGGCTATTCCCATACTTGCCTCAAAAAGGCATACAGACGGGCTTACAACAAATCCAGGCTAGACCTACTCCTTCCAAAAGAAAAACACATATCTACCATACCACAATATACCAGACTAATAACTAAATTTAGTAATCAACACCAAACTATTAAAAATATTCTCTCAAAACATTGGAAAATTTTACAGACTGATCCCATTCTCTGTCAACATATATCACCATATCCCAACATCACATTTTGCAAAGCCAGTTCCCTGAAAGATAAATTGGTACGCTCTGAATTTGTAGGAGAATTCAGAAAAGATCTGTATAAACGCTTTGGTACATTCACCTGCGGTGGATGCACTATATGCCAATACATGGACACAAGATCCCACATTGTCCTACCTAATGGGAGAGCATTCAAACCTCAGCACTTAGCAAACTGCAAGACCCCTGGTGTGATTTATATGCTACAATGCCAATGTCATAGTTTTTACATTGGCAAGACGAAACTTGAGTTTCGCAATAGGGCAGGGAGACACATAAAAAGTATGAAGACAGCCAATCCAGATGTACCCCTTGGGAGACATGTAAGGGATCTACACAATGGAAAAATTCCCCAAATTTCCTTCGTAATCCTTGATAGGATCCATCCTAATCCGAAAGGTGGAGATTGGAACAAGTTCCTTCTCCAAAGAGAATCTCGCTGGATTATGGCGTTAGATGCTACCAATGCACCTGGTCTCAACAGCATATTGAGTTTTAGACCATTCCTTGAAGGATTCAGTTCTGGTGTATGTGAAAAGGATATGTAATTCTGATGTTCAAATTGCCAGTATTTGTTTACTTATTCTCTGTATAAAATCATGCTTTGCTGTATTATGATCTATGTTATTAATCACAACCAGACAACACTACCCTGTGGGTACTGCTATAAGCATTGTTCTCTTTATTCCAATAGAGTGGGACTTCTGTTTGTGACGCACTGTGGTCGTGCCTATGTTGGTAACTGTATCATCCCTTGAGGAGAGGAAGGCAACAAGGCTGTGTGCCCGCCCCATCTTGTTTTTCCCCCTCCACCCTTTTTTTTTGTCTATTTCAATGTATGTGGCGTTTTCCATCACGCCTTTATATTAGCATAAAGGATTTTTACCATGCCCCTGCACTGATCTGCACCAAATTTTTCTTTGAGCAAGTCTGCTTATGGTGGTTCCCCTTGCAGCAGAAACACCTCTTACTGACATGAATCCACTGTATTGCGCATGTGCACCCACAATACTCATTGAGGGCGACACGCGCCTGCGCAGAGACACACACATGTTGGACGCACTGTCACCGGCTTTGTTGTTGCGCACGTCGTCACATGTTGGGGGCCTGACTCCACGCAGACGCAGATGGCCTTTTCATCCCTATAAAGCCACGTACCGTAAGGTCATTACTGTGTCTGTTTGTTCATGGGATGTCGGCTCTCTGCATGGTCTGTAATACCCCGGATTTCTGTATTGATCCTTATCTATGGTATGTGTTTTGATCTTTTTGCTGTTTGACAAGTTGTAAATCTATCTGCATTTGATCATCCAGATACTTGCTAACATATACTTGACATACCACTTTGGGGTTGTTTAAACCTTTTAAGGGCTTTAATATATATATATATTTAAGCAACAACTATCTTTAGATAGTGATTTTTCGAATTACAAGTACAATATATGAAACACATGAAGGTTTAGAGATTATTTTTCCTTGGATTAGAAATTCATAATCCATATATGATCAATTAATCTACTATTCCTTTTGACATTGAGATAAAATATCCTTGTCAATTTAATATGAACAGTTTTTTATTGAAGGCAAGCTTATTGATTATATAATTTTTTTTGTTTTATTGGCCAAACAGGAATACCATATGGGATCTTGAAACTCTTATGCCGCGTACACACGGTCGGACTTTCCGGCATACTTGGTCCGGCGGACCAGAGTGTGCCGGACAATCCGCCCGTGTGTGGGCGGCGGCGGACTTTTCCGGCGGACTTCTTCCCAAAAGCCCGCCGGACCTAGATTTTAAACATGTTTGAAATCTTTCCGTCGGACTCAGTTTCGGGCGGAAAGTCCGCTCGTGTGTGTGCTGGTCCGACGGAAAGCCCGCTCGTGTGTAGGCTGGTCCGACAGACCAAATACGACACGAGGGGATGGTATTGCATCTCGCGCTCGCTGCAATAGGAAAAACAAATCTTCCTATTGCGGCGAGCGCGGGGCATACCAGGCCCTTAGGTCTGGTATGGATTATAAAGGGGAACCCCGCTACGCCGAAAAAACGGCGTGGGGTCCCCCTAAAATCCATACCAGACCCCGATCCGAGCACGCAGCCTGGCCGGTCAGGAAAGGGGGTGGGGACGAGCGAGCGCCCCCCCCCTCCTGAACCGTACCAGGCCGCATGCCCTCAACATGGGGGGTGGGTGCTTTGGGGGAGGGGGGCGCCCTGCGCCCCCCCCCCCAAAGCACCTTGTCCCCATGTTGATGAGGACAAGGGCCTCTTCCCGACAACCCTGGCCGTTGGTTGTCGGGGTCTGCGGGCGGGGGCTTATCGGAATCTGGGAGCCCCCTTTAATAAGGGGGCCCCCAGATCCCGGCCCCCCACCCTATGTAAATGAGTATGGGGTACATGGTACCCCTACCCATTTACCTAGGAAAAAAGTGTAAGTAATAAAACACACTACACAGGTTTTTAAAATATTTTATTAAACAGCTCCGGGGGGGGGGGGTCTTCTTCCGGCTTCGGGGGTCCCTCCGCTTCATCTTCTCCCGGCGTCCGGTTGGTTCTTCTCCGCTCTCCGGCCTCTTCTCCCGGTGTCGCAGGTCTTCGGCCGGCCCCTCCGCTCTCTTCATGTAGCTCTATTGCGAGCGGAGGTCCGGACTTCTGGGCTTCTTGGCTTCTTGGCTTCTCTTCTCTTCTCTTCCCCCAGATGTTGACACGACGCTCTCTCCGGCTGGACTGGTCTCTGAGGGCTGCGTTGTGACTTATATAGGCGGAGACCCCGCCCCCATATGATGTCACAGTCCCTGGGCATGCTGGGACTGTGACGTTTTAGGGGGCGTGGTCGACCACGCCCCCTAAAACGTCACAGTCCCAGCATGCCCAAGGACTGTGACATCATATGGGGGCGGGGTCTCCGCCTATATAAGTCACAACGCAGCCCTCAGAGACCAGTCCAGCCGGAGAGAGCGTCGTGTCAACATCTGGGGGAAGAGAAGAGAAGAGAAGCCAAGAAGCCAAGAAGCCAAGAAGCCCAGAAGTCCGGACCTCCGCTCGCAATAGAGCTACATGAAGAGAGCGGAGGGGCCGGCCGAAGACCTGCGACACCGGGAGAAGAGGCCGGAGAGCGGAGAAGAACCAACCGGACGCCGGGAGAAGATGAAGCGGAGGGACCCCCGAAGCCGGAAGAAGACCCCCCCCCCCGGAGCTGTTTAATAAAATATTTTAAAAACCTGTGTGGTGTGTTTTATTACTTACACTTTTTTCCTAGGTAAATGGGTAGGGGTACCATGTACCCCATACTCATTTACATAGGGTGGGGGGCCGGGATCTGGGGGCCCCCTTATTAAAGGGGGCTCCCAGATTCCGATAAGCCCCCGCCCGCAGACCCCGACAACCAACGGCCAGGGTTGTCGGGAAGAGGCCCTTGTCCTCATCAACATGGGGACAAGGTGCTTTGGGGGGGGGGGCGCAGGGCGCCCCCCTCCCCCAAAGCACCCACCCCCCATGTTGAGGGCATGCGGCCTGGTACGGTTCAGGAGGGGGGGGGGCGCTCGCTCGTCCCCACCCCCTTTCCTGACCGGCCAGGCTGCGTGCTCGGATCGGGGTCTGGTATGGATTTTAGGGGGGACCCCACCCCGTTTTTTCGGCGTAGCGGGGTTCCCCTTTATAATCCATACCAGACCTAAGGGCCTGGTATGCCCCGCGACGGGGCTCGCAAGGTGTCAATCTAGCCGATAAAAGCGGCAAGATTGACATCCTTTTCTAGTCCCGTCGCACCTGAGTCACGTTCAAAATGAACGGACTTGTCCGTGTGTGGGCAAGTCCGTTCATTCTGAAAGTCCGCCGGAACTCCGGCGAAAGTCCGTCGGAAAGACGGGCGGACTTAGCCCGCCGGAAAATCCCGGCGTGTGTGGGCAAGTCCGTTCGTTTTAAAGTCCGGCGCACCTGGCGGACAAAGTCCGTCGGAAAGTGTGCCGGACCAAGTAGGATAGAAAGTCCGCTCGTGTGTACGCGGCATTATGGTAGTGTGTTGCCTATTGTTACATCGCACAGTTGTTGCCGTATACGACACACGCCAACTGAGCATTGTCATATACTGCTTGATCGTAGTGGATCATTTCAATCATCTTTTTGGACCTGTTTCCTGTCCATTCCATCGAACATCAAACAGCAAATACGTTTATTTCTGGCATCAGGTTATATTTTTTGTATTAATACTGTTGTCATTTTCGTTTTCATACCACCTCTCTCCCTCCCCTCCCCCTTCTCCCCACCCTCTCTTTTTTTTTGTGTGTGGGCTTTTTCATTGTTGACTTGCCTTTCTGCCCTCAACGATGCTCCCTTTATGCTTTTGTCCCCATATGTCCCACTCTTGATGGATGCATTTTTCTTTTAGATGCACACCTGTCTCCATATATGTGATAAGCCCCTGAAAAAAGGACAAGTTCCTGAAACGCATCGGGCCCATCTCTCTAAAGCAGGAGACTGTATCTGTTTGTAAATTTATGCCTTATTACATGTCATTATTGTTATTAACGAGTCAGCTGTATTAGTGATATGCACTGACTTTTTTAATGCTTATATATTAATAAAATACGCTTATATTTATATTTATTGGTTTTTCTATTATACTCAGTTGCCTTTAAAATCCCAACCCTCTTGTGGGGGACCCCTTTTTTACAATCATGTACAGTACACGGGATGGTGGCAACACTAGAGTCCACTTTTGTTGAATAATTCTTTATAGAGTAAAATTAAATCTAGTAACTCTATATTTATATATTAAAAAAAATATATAATCATTTAATTTTAATTAATTATGTAAAACAATAATAAAATATAAATATATTTAAAAAAAAAATTATAATGGCAAATTTCTTTATGTTGGAGATATAGATTTTTATAGCACTGCACAAATTAATCTCTCTCCACCTTTATTTATAAAATATATATATATATATATATATATATATATATATATATATATATTAAATTATTCAGAAAAAAGATAAAAATAAAAAGATAGAGTAATTAAACAAATAAATAAACATATATATATATATATATATATATATATATATATATATATATATATATATATATATATATATATATATATATATATATATATATATATATAATTTTTTAAAAACATTTTTTTTATATAATATTATTTTTATTCATATAAATATCATTTTCAGTAAAATCTGTGTAACATTACATGCACGTTTATGACTAAATGGCCGAGTTCAAATGTCTTTTTTATATGTTTTAAATAAATGTGTTTCTCTTATTTCAGAAAATAAAATATTTACTCGTAACTGACATTATATTTATTACCTTTGAAATGGTAAGTACATTTTTAATATTTACATTGTATGATTTATTTTATATTGTAAAATTTTTCTTATATTAAAACTTTTTTTATGGTACAAATTTTATTAGGAAAATACTGCAGTACCCACAGAATCTGTATCCAGGAGTTATAGTTCCATGACACATGAGGAAATGAGTAAGTAATATCTTCAATTTATATAAATATCCACACATTTCAGTTCTCTCTGTATACATCACTATCTATGTATAAACATATTGATTAATATTTTTTTTGTGTGTGTGTGTATGTGTGTGTATATCTATCTATATATCTATATATCTATATCTATCTATCTATCTATCTATCTATCTATCTATCTATCTATCTATCTATCTATCTATCTATCTATCTATCTATCTATCTATCTATCTATCTATATATAGTTACATATACATAGTTACATAGTAGGTGAGGTTGAAAAAAGACACACGTCCATCAAGTCCAACCTATGTGTGTGATTATGTGTCAGTATTACCTTACGTATCCCTGTATGTTGCGGTCATTCAGGTGATTATCTAATAGTTTATTGAAGCTATCAATGCTCCCCGCTGAGACCACCGCCTGTGGAAGGGAATTCCACATCCTTACCGCTCTTACAGTAAAGAACCCTCTACGTAGTTTAAGGTTAAACCTCTTTTCTTCTAATTGTAATGAGTGGCCCCGAGTCTTATTAAACTCTCTTCTGCGAAAAAGTTTTATCCCTATTGTGGGGTCACCAGTACAGTATTTGTAAATTGAAATCATATCCCCTCTCAAGCGTCTCTTCTCCAGAGAGAATAAGTTCAACGCTCGCAACCTTTCCTCATAACTAAGATCCTCCAGACCCTTTATTAGCTTTGTTGCCCTTCTTTGTACTCGCTCCATTTCCAGTACATCCTTCCTGAGGACTGGTGCCCAGAACTGGACAGCATACTCCAGGTGCGGCCGGACCAGAGTCTTGTAGAGCGGGAGAATTATCGTTTTATCTCTGGAGTTGATCCCCCTTTTAATACATGCCAATATTCTGTTTGTCTTATTAGCAGCAGCTTGGCATTGCATGCCATTGCTGAGCCTATCATCTACTAGGACCCCCAGGTCCTTTTTCATCCTAGATTCCCCCAGAGGTTCTCCCCCCAGTGTATAGATTGCATTCATATTTTTGCCACCCAAATGCATTATTTTACACTTTTCTATATTGAACCTCATTTGCCATGTAGTCGCCCACCCCATTAATTTGTTCAGGTCTTTTTGCAAGGTTTCCACATCCTGCGGAGAAGTTATTGCCCTGCTTAGCTTAGTATCGTCTGCAAATACAGAGATTGAACTGTTTATCCCATCCTCCAGATCGTTTATAAACAAATTAAATAGGATTGGTCCCAGCACAGAACCCTGGGGAACCCCACTACCCACCCCTGACCATTCTGAGTACTCCCCATTTATCACCACCCTCTGAACACGCCCTTGTAGCCAGTTTTCAATCCAGGTACTCACCCTATGGTCCATGCCAATGGACCCTATTTTGTACAGTAAACGTTTATGGGGAACTGTGTCAAATGCTTTTGCAAAATCCAGATACACCACATCTACGGGCCTTCCTTTATCTAAATGGCAACTCACCTCCTCATAGAAGGTTAATAGATTGGTTTGGCAAGAACGATTCTTCATGAATCCATGCTGATTACTGCTAATGATATCGTTCTTATTACTAAAATCTTGTATATAGTCCCTTATCATCCCCTCCAAGATTTTACATACTATTGATGTTAGGCTATATAATATATGTATATATAGATATCTATATATCTATCTATATATCTATAGATATAGATATATAGATATAGATAGATATATAGATATATATCTATCTATATATATATATCTATATATCTATATATAGATATATATATATATATATATATATATATAGATATCTATATATATATATATATATATAAATATATATATATATATAGATATCTATATATATATATATATATATAGATATCTATATCTATAGATATATAGATATCTATAGATACATATATCTATATATATATATATATATAGATAGATAGATAGATAGATAGATAGATAGATAGATAGATAGATAGATAGATAGATAGATAGATAGATACAAATATATATGTACATAAAGAGAGAGAGCTCTTTATTTTATTTTTTTTTGTATGTGTATGTTTGCATTAATTAATATGATAAACAAAGTATACATATATCATTCTCTAGTTGTTTTTTAAAATTTTAGCTTGTGCGAAAATTAAAATTACATTTTTGTTTTAAATGCAGTATTTTTTGGGTTACATTATAAAACTAAGAATATATATTTTTTATTTTTTTGCATACATAAATATTCTTTAATATTTATATATATATATATATATATATATATTTTTTTTTTTTTTTTTAAAGAGAAATCTGCTAATTGCACAACTTTTCATACATAAATATTCTTTAATATATATATATATATATATATATATATATATATATATATATATATATATATATATATATATATATATATATATATATATTTTTTTTTTTTTTTTTTAAAGAGAAATCTGCTAATTGCACAACTTTTGGCCAGGTATCTGGCCCCTGAACATGATAGAGCGTTTCCAAACAATCCACTCATGCCCATTACAAGTGATGATTCGAGTACTTCACAATTGCAAGAGACAGCAGAAGACAGAATTGGCAATACACACTGGTGTCTGTGTGAGTGTTGCATAACAATGGCAACATTAATGGAATCTGTTTGCTGTAGAGAAGTAGATGAGGTCCAAGGCTGTATCCCTGAGGGCAGCAAATGCATCACAAATGCTGATATGTTCATCTCCCAAATAGCTACCGAGCAACATGTTCGGCTGATGTTCATGACCATGCATCTGGAGGATCTACCTGTCGTGGATGCCAACAAAAATAGGTTAATCGATTATTTATACTGTAATTAATTATTTTTTTTTAAATAAATGTAACTCTGTCTTAGTACACATTTCATTTATTTTTTTTTTTTTAGGCGATTGAGCAAAACGGCATACCGGGCATTCATTGCGTGGATCTATGGATTTTTAGGGAAGGGCAACAGAAGAGTCATTCCATCTTGTGCCATAAAAGTTGTGAGAGAGGTATTTCCAGATCCAAACGGTTCTTACGTGGGTTTCCTATATTATTATTTCATTATAAATATTGTTTTTTTTTTTTTATCCACTATAATTAATTAACACATTAGCTGCGTGAATAAACATTATTTTAAATTTTTTACTTTTATTTTTTTTATTGGAATAATTAATTTTAAATATAACATGTTTATTAATTTAATAAAATATTATAAATATATCTAATAATATATTACACTTTATATCATACAAACTATCATACAGAAAAAAAGCAATTAATTTTTTTTGGTTTTAGAATTTTTTTTTTTAAATAAGTTATAGCAATCCAAAAATATGGCATATAGACATTAGGGATGAGCTTCGAGTTCGAGTCAAACTCATATTCGACTCGAACATGGGCTGTTCGCAAGTTCACCGAACAGCGAACAATTTGGGGTGTTCGCGGCAAATTCGAATGCCGCGGAACACCCTTTAAAAGTCTATGGGAGAAATCAAAAGTGCTAATTTTAAAGGCTTATATGCATGGTATTGTCATAAAAAGTGTTTGGGGACCTGGGTCCTGCCCCAGGGGACATGTATCAATGCAAAAAAAAGTTTTAAAAACGGACGTTTTTTTCAGGAGCAGTGATTTTAATAATGCTTAAAGTGAAACAATAAAACTGTAATATCCACTTAAATTTCATAGCTGGGGGGGGGGGGGTGTCTATAGTATGCCTGTAAAGGGGCGCATGTTTCCCGTGTTTAGAACAGTCTGACAGCAAAATGACATTTCAAAGGAAAAAAAGTCATTTAAAACTACTCGCGGCTATTAATGCATTGCCGGTCCGACAATACACATAGAAGTTCATTGATAAAAATAGCATAAGAATTCCCCACAGGGGAACCCCGAACCAAAATTTAAAAAAAAATGACGTGGGGGGGTCCCCCCTAAATTCCATACCAGGCCCTTCAGGTCTGGTATGGATATTAAGGGGAACCCCGTCCAAAATTAAAAAAAAAATGATGTGGGGGTCCCCCTAAATTCCATACCAGGCCCTTCAGGTCTGGTATGGATATTAAGGGTAACCCCGCGCCAATATTTAAAAAAAAAAAAACGGTCCCCCCAAAAATCTATACCAGACACTTATCTGAGCACGCAACCTGGCAGGCCGCAGGAAAAGAGGGGGGGGACGAGAGAGAGCCCCCCCTCCTGAACCGTACCAGGCCACATGCCCTCAACATTGGGAGGGTGCTTTGGGGTAGCCCCCCAAAACACCTTGTCCCCATGTTGATGAGGACAAGGGCCTCATCCCCACAACCCTGGCCGGTGGTTGTGGGGGTCTGCGGGCGGGGTGCTTATTGGAATCTGGAAGACCCCTTTAACAAGGGGACCCCCAGATCCCGGACCTCCCCCCTGTGTGACATGGTAAGGGGGTACAAAAGTACCCCTACCATTTCACTAAAAAACTGTCAAAAATGTTAAAAATTACAAGAAACAGTTTTTGACAATTCCTTTATTTAAATGCTTCTTCTTTCTTCTTTCTTCTTTCTTCTATCTTCTATCTTCCTTCATCTTCTTCTTCTTCTGGTTCTTCTGGTTCTTCTCCCCCATGGCATCTTCTTCCCTTCTTCTCCTCGGGCCACTCCGCATCCATGGCATGGAGGGAGGCTCCCGCTCTTCTCTTCATCTTCTTCTCTTCATCTTCTTCTCTTCATCTTCTTTTCGGGCTCTCGCTTTTGTACCCCCTTACCATTTCACACAGGGGAGAGGGCCGGGATCTTGGGGTCCCCTTGTTAAAGGGGGCTTCCAGATTCCGATAAGCCCCCCGCCCACAGACCCCCACAACCACCGGCCAGGGTTGTGGGGATGAGGCCCTTGTCCTCATCAACATGGGGACAAGGTGTTTTGGGGGCTACCCCAAAGCACCCTCCCAATGTTGAGGGCATGTGGCCTGGTACAGTTCAGGAGGGGGGCGCTCTCTCGTCCCCCCTCTTTTCCTGCGGCCTGCAAGGTTGCGTGCTCGGGTAAGGGTCTGGTATGGATTTTGGGGGGGACCCCACACCGTTTTTCTTTTTTTTAATTTTGGCACGGGGTTCCCCTTAATATCCATACCAGACCTGAAGGGCCTGGTATGGAATTTAGGGGGACCCCCACGTCATTTAAAAAAAAAAAAATTTGGCTGGGGTTCCCCTTATACCAGACCTGAAGGGCCTGGTATGGAATTTAGGGGGACCCCCCACGTCATTTTTTTTTTTTTTAATTTTGGTTCGGGGTTCCCCTGTGGGGAATTCCCATGCCGTTTTTATTAATGAACTTCTATATGTATTGTCGGACCGGCAATGCATTAATAGCCGCGAGTAGTTTTTAATTACTTTTTTCCTTTGAAATGTCATTTTGCTGTCAGACTGTTCTAAACACCAGAAACATGCACCCCTTTACAGGCATACTATAAACACCCCCCAGGTACGAAATTTAACCACTTGCCGACCGCCTCACACAGATATACTGCGGCAGAATGGCACGGGCAGGCAGAATCACGTACCTGAGGCGGTCGGCTTCTGTCTGGGAGCGATGAGAGGTGAGGGGGAGACCATCCATTCCTGGCCCCCCTCGCAATCGCTCCAAGCCAATCAGGTTCTTCCTCTGCTGCTGTATGCTAAACAGCAGCAAAGGAAATAATGTCATCTCTCCTCGGCTCGGTATTTTCCGTTCCGGCGCCGAGGAGAGAAGACTTCACTGTGAGTGCACAAAACACACACACTCAGTAGAACATGCCAGGCACACAATACACCCCCGATCCCCCCCGACCCCCCCGATCACCCCCCAATCACCCCTCCCCCCCGTCACACTGACACCAAGCAGTTTTTTTGTTTTCTGATTACTGCATTGGTGTCAGTTTGTGACAGTTAGTGTGGTAGGGCAGTTAGTGTTAGCCCCCTTTAGGTCTAGGGTACCCCCCTAACCCCCCCTAATAAAGTTTTAACCCCTTGATCACCCCCCATCCCCAGTGTCACTAAGCGATCATTTTTCTGATAGCTGTATTAGTGTCACTGGTGACGCTAGTTAGTGAGGTAAATATTTAGGTTCGCCGTCAGCGTTTTATAGCGTCAGGGACCCCCATATACTATCTAATAAATGTTTTAACCCCTGATTGCCCCCTAGTTAACCCTTTCACCAGTGATCACCGTATAACCGTTACGGGTGACGCTGGTTAGTTTGTTTATTTTTTATAGTGTCAGGGCAACCGCCGTTTATTACCTAATAAAAGTTTAGCCCCCGATCGTTCGGCGGTGATATGCGTCGCCCCAGGCAGCGTCAAATTAGTGCCAGTACCGCTAACACCCACGCACGCAGCATACACCTCCCTTAGTGGTATAGTATCTGAACGGATCAATATCTGATCCGATCAGATCTATATTAGCGTCCCCAGCAGTTTAGGGTTTCCAAAAACGCAGTGTTAGCGGGATCAGCCCAGATACTTGCTAAAACCTGCGTTTTGCCCCTCCGCCCGGCCCAGCCCAGCCCACACAAGTGCAGTATCGATCGATCACTGTCACTTACAAAACACTAAACGCATAACCGCAGCGTTTGCAGAGTCAGGCCTGATCCCTCCGATCGCTAACAGTTTTTTTTGTAGCGTTTTGGTGAACTGGCAAGCACCAGCGGTCTAGTACACCCCGGTCGTAGTCAAACCAGCACTGCAGTAACACTTGGTGACGTGGCGAGTCCCATAAGTGCAGTTCAAGCTGGTGAGGTGGCAAGCACAAGTAGTGTCCCATAGTGCCCTTCCTGCTGCATTCGCCAATCCTAATTGGGAACCCACCGCTTCTGCAGCGCCCGTACTTCCCCCATTCACATCCCCAACCAAATGCAGTTGGCTGCATGAGAGGCATTTTTATGTCCTCCCAAGTACCCCTACCCAACGAACCCCCCCAAAAATATGTCGTGTCTGCAGCAAGCGCGGATATAGGCGTGACACCCGCTATTATTGTCCCTCCTGTCTTGAAAATCCTGGTCTTTGCATTGGTGAATGTTTTGAACGCTACCATACAATAGTTGAGTATTAGCGTAGGGTACAGCATTGCACAGACTAGACACACTTTCACAGGGTCTCCCACGATGCTATCGCATTTTGAGAGACCCGAACCTGGTACCAGTTACAGTTATAAAAGTTACAGTTACAAAAAAAAGTGTAAAAAAAAAAAACACACAAAAAAAATATATAAAGTAAAAAAAAATAGTTGTCGTTTCATTGTTCTCTCTCTCTCTATTCTCTCTCTATTGTTCTGCTCTTTTTTACTGTATTCTATTCTGCAATGTTTTATGTTGTTGTTATTATGTTTTATCATGTTTACTTTTCAGGTATGCAATTTTTTATACTTTACTGTTTACTGCAAAATACTCACCATGGCTCTCAGCAAATAGCTTGGGGTGTCTACTTTCCAAAATGGGGTCATTTGGGGGTTTTTGTGCCACCTGGGCATTCCATGGCCTCCGAAACTGTGATAGGCAGTGAAGAGTGAAATCAAAAATTTACACCCTTAGAAATCCTGAAGGGCCCCGTACGCGGTTAGGCTCCCAAAAAGTCCCACACATGTGGTATCCCCATACTCAGGAGAAGCAGCTAAATGTATTTTGGGGTGCAATTCCACATATTCCCATGGCCTGTGTGAGCAATATATAATTTAGTGACAACTTTGTGCAAAAAAAAAAAAAAAGTGTCACTTTCCCGCAACTTGTGTCAAAATATAAAATATTCCATGGACTCAACATGCCTCTCAGCAAATAGCTTGGGGTGTCTACTTTCCAAAATGGGGTCATTTGGGGGGGGTTTGAACTGTCCTGGCATTTTATGCACAACATTTAGAAGCTTATGTCACACACCACCCACTCTTCTAACCACTTGAAGACAAAGCCCTCTGGGCGATTTATGGCCTTCAAAACTGTGATAGGTAGTGGGGAGTGAAATCAAAAATTTACGCCCTTAGAAATCCTGAAGGCGGTGATTGGTTTTCGGGGGCCCTGTACGCGGCTAGGCTCCCAAAAAGTCCCACACATGTGGTATCCCCATACTCAGGAGAAGCAGCTGAATGTATTTTGGGGTGCAATTCCACATATGCCCATGGCCTGTGTGAGCAATATATCATTTAGTGACAACTTTTTGTAATTTTTTTTTTTTGTCATTCAATCACTTGGGACAAAAAAAATTAATATTCAATGGGCTCAACATCCCTCTTAGCAATTTCCTTGGGGTGTCTACTTTCCAAAATGGGGTCATTTGGGGGGGTTTGTACTGCCCTGCCATTTTAGCACCTCAAGAAATGACATAGACAGTCATAAACTAAAAGCTGTGTAAATTCCAGAAAACGTACCCTAGTTTGTAGACGCTATAACTTTTGCGCAAACCAATAAATATACGCTTATTGACAACATTTTTTTACCAAAGACATGTGGCCGAATACATTTTGGCCTAAATGTATGACTAAAATTGAGTTTATTGGATTTTTTTAATAACAAAAAGTAGAAAATATAGCGCAAAAAATAAAAACCGCAGAGGTGATCAAATAACATCAAAAGAAAGTTCTATTTGTGGGAAGAAAAGGATGCAAATTTCGTTTTTGTACAGCATTGCATGACCGCACAATTAGCAGTTAAAGCGACGCAGTGCCAAATTGTAAAAAGTGCTCTGGTCAGGAAGGGGGTAAATCCTTCCGGGGCTGAAGTGGTTAAAGGGATATTACACTTTTATTGTTTCACTTTAAGCATTATTAAAATCACTGCTCCCGAAAAAACGTCCGTTTTTAAAACTTTTTTTGCATTGATCCATGTCCCCTGGGGCAAGACCCAGGTCCCCAAACACTTTTTATGACAATAACTTGCATATAAGCCTTTAAAATTTGCACTTTTGATTATTCATGTTCGTGTCCCATAGACTTTAACGGTGTTCGCGTGTTCGAACAAATTTTTTGCCTGTTCGCATGTTCTGGTGCGAACCGAACAGGGACGTGTTCGGCTCATCCCTAATGGACATATGACAATTACCGTTTTTATTTATTTATTAAGTGTTGGAAAATGTGTCATATGTTACTTCACAGCAATACTGGTTTCTGGCCTTTCTACAGGAGCTATGTTTTTTGGCATTTCTGGATTTTTGGGTTTCCAAGAAGTAATTAGGGTTCCCACAACTATGCTAATCATCTTGGAAAGAATGTGGATGGCATGTTCATTGTCCATTTTTTGGAATACATTACACACAATCCACTTCTTTCTACCTCTTGGAAACTCCAAATTTTTTCGTTCCACCAAAATTTCTTCTCCTCTTTCATCTATTTTTTTGTCAGAGCGGGGTTGTGTATCACATTATGATTGTGGCGTAATGCTGCCAATTTCGTTCTGGCTTCCATTGAATCAAATTGGTAATGAATTCGTTTTGGGTGATATTTTAGAATCATACTGTGATATGTTTCTATAACCCCGGTTTGACAAAAAAAAGTTAGATGTTTCATGTCCTTTTCCAATTGGGGATCTAGTACAATTGTGGACAATGCATGAAATGCAGGTGTCTGATGGATTAACCAGGGAATAGTCGGAGAATCCTCATCGATCTCCAATTTTCCATACATGAACATTTAATGTAGTACAGATTGCCAACGTTCTTTAAAAACGGTCTCGTTTCCTTGACAAGCTCTACCACACCAATAGAAATGATTCGGTATGGGTGCAACCCACGGCAAAAGTGCATGATGAATTTTTTTTTTTGAAATTTGAAGCAATTTTCTTTTTACATTTTTCACGTAATGCCAAATGTTGAATTGATGATTAATATTTTTATATTTTTCATTTGTTGATAGCAATTTTCGAATGCCAGTGTGTCGATCTGTTCCCACAATTTGAATATCCAAATTTTTGCCAATTATGCGATCTAAACTTTCGGTAAATCCAAACTTCTCCATAGCAACTGATGAAGTTGTCTGTGACACCTGCACTAATTCAAAGTCCACAATTTTTTTAGAAAAGAGATCCGTGAAAGTGTAAGTGGAGTACTTTGCTGAAAAACCAGGGCTGTCACATTGACCATCCCCTACAAGAAAAATTGTTTTTTCAGACAATTCATCAATCACATTTGAAATATTCTCTTGCCAACTGTGATCAATTGCTTTAAAGATTTTGAGCTCTGTTGTAGGAAGATTTTCCAAACATCTCTATGCCACATAGATCAAACATTTCACAAACTTTGGCATAGCTACCTCCACTTACACATAAGGCCCCAGACAGCAAAATGTTACCCGCTGGATAATGCTTGATTTTGGGCTGGCTTTCCCACAACTTCAAGCGATGTAAACACGAACAGGTCGAATAGACATAAACCATCATTCCAACAATTTGCTTCTCAATTTTTATAATGCTTGAAAAACAGTCTTGATCAGGACAACGCATTGCATATGGCAGTTTATCAAGGCTGCTTTCAAACACAATACATTTTTTTTCTTTAACCAAATTTAATGGATGAGGAAGTGTTTCTTCAGTTTGTCTTTCCTCTACACTTTCACAAATACTGAGCTCATTTTTTTGGGTGTTTCGCATTCAGACTCATGAAAACTTGGGTCGTCAGCATAGGACAATTTTCCTTGTCAAAAGAAGTTTATTGAGTATACAATGTTATAAAGATACATAAAGTAAGTTTACAAGGATCTATAAAGTAAGCTCATTGTTTTACAGTAGGGTTTATATAGGTAAATATCATGAAATTTCAAATATTAAACATTGGGTTCACGTAAACCTAAATTAAAGATATATATCATTTCCTTAGTTACTTTTGTAGGTATTTAAATGATTTATACCTACTATACATATTGTTTACAAGTAGAGTGTATACAGGTCAAATAAATTCTGATAATGAGCTTTAATCGTAAGGTGGAGAAAAGGAAAGAGAAAGAAGAAAAAGGGTTGAAAGGTAGAGGTATGGTCCACAAGGTTGTCCCGTTCGTCAGTTTATTATTCTTTTTAGTTCTCTTTGAAGCCTTAGAATGGGTGTCTCTGTAAGTCATTTAATCTGTTACCATGGCAACAGGACAGAGTCATTGAAGTTTGACAGGAACTGTTGTTTTATCCAAGGATGCCAAAGTTTTTCAAATTTTGGAAGCATAGGACAATTTTCTTCTTTTAGTACCAACCTCTGGACTATCGACATACGGAATAAAAATTGTCTTTGTTTTCTTAGGTATTTGTGAAGGTGTAGACAAGACAGATGAGGGTGATAGAGGGGTCAGTGGTTGCAATTCAGATTTTTTTTGATGACTTTCAGGTGTTGACATATATGGTGGTGTCATTGAACCCATAGAATACGAATAATCTAAACTTAGAGATCGTGGCGCATGTGCGGCAGCCTGAGGTGAAGGTAATGTTACCTTAGAGCTCCGCTCCTCGGGAGTTTTCATCGGAGGACTACAGGTCCCGGTGAACCAGCAAGTATCCCAAAACTGCAGAAAATCCTACCTAATACTGTCAGCTTCACTGACAATGGTCTTGAGAGCTCCTAAAACGAAAATTAAAGCAGGAAAAACAAAGGAAACGGCACACAGGCTGGCGGCTGGAATGGCGGCGGCATCCTCTCCCCCACAGCACAGCGGTGAATACACTAAAAAATCTTTACCTCACAGTCAGCACAGCGGTGAATACACTGGAAAATCTTTACCTCACAGTCAGCACAGCGGTGAATACACTGAAAAATCTTTACCTCACAGTCAGCACAGCGGTGAATACACTGGAAAATCTTTACCTCACAGTCAGCACAGCGGTGAATACACTGGAAAATCTTTACCTCACAGTCAGCACAGCGGTGAATACACTGAAAAATCTTTACCTCACAGTCAGAAGACACAGACTGCTAATGGTGAGTCTGAGTCTGAATATGAATACTGTGAATTTACAAGCTGCTACACAGTCTGACATCTTCAAAAAATTTGAATGTATGCTTCAGAAAGCCCTCAAACAGACTTCTGATCATATAACTGACAAACTGACTAAAGAAATGAGAGAACTAGGTCAGAGAACAGCTGACTTAGAACTGAGGGTTGATGAAATTGATAATTTTACACAGAACTACATGTCTGAGATGAAGGTACTAAAAGAGGAAAACCTTACATTACAAAATCGTTTAGAGGACCAAGAGAACAGAGATCGTCGATCGAATCTGCGAATCAGGGGAATCCCTGAATCTGTTCTAGACCTGCAGGCTAATATCACAGCGCTCTTTCAAGAATTATTACCTGGAACCCCTATTGACAGGTTCGAAATGGATAGAGTGCATAGAGCGTTAGCCCCACGCAAAATAAATGGTCCACCGAGGGATATTATAGCTAAATTGCACTTTTACAGAACCAAAGAACAGATACTAACAGCTGCCAGAGGGAGAGAATCTCTTAGCTTCCAGGACAATACCTATCAACTCTTCACAGATTTGTCCCCACTAACGGTTGCAAAAAGACGTGCACTTAAACCTCAACTCCAGGTACTCCAGAGAAACCAAATTTCCTATCAATGGGGATTTCCTTTTTGTCTCAGATTTACTCATTTGGAAACAAAATATGTTTGTCGCTCTTCAGAGGACTTGAAGTCAGCCCTATTTGATATGGGACTAGCCAAAGCAATCTTACCAAATGACCAGTCTCATAGGCGCTCAGCTTTTCATTCTACACAGCAAAACAAAGACCCAAAACCCAGCTATTCCACATCTTCCCATCAAAATCTTAACAAGCGAGGTCACCACCAAACAATGAGGATTCAATGGACTGACAATCTAAGCCAGACTAGTTATTTGTCCTTGCTAGTTTTTTCCAGCACAGTATGCTGACAGAGTTAATAAACTGGCCGTAGTCATGACTAAAATGAGTTATGGCTACATACTACTGTTATGTTACAAAAATATATTTTTTTTAATATTTTTTTTATTTTTTTATATTAACTTTTTTCTGTTTTTTTTTTTCCTCTCAAGTTTTTGAACTTTATTTTTTCTTTTTTTGTAACAATTTAAGCAAAATTTTTCCATGATAGTAATGGAATAGTTCCTGTGGTCCTCCGATGTTATACATCCCTTAGGAATTTCTTGTTGCCCTTTATTCCACCTAAGGAATCCTACCATTGTTATGGGGGTCTCTATTGGTGGTCCCGGACCCTTTCAGAGAGTTCTAAAAACTCTCCTGAGATGCTCCTACACCCTATTATTTAGCCTTTATATACTGCTAAATTGTCTTCATATTGGGTTTGTTCGATTCTCCTCTCCTTTTTTCTTTTTCTATTCTATTGCTTCTTTCTTTAATCTTTGCTATTCCCTCCTGACTCCTGGGTTGGTGATCCTGGCTCTCGGTGAGTACTCTGCTTGTTATGCTATAATATTCGCATTCGTTGTTTTATGGCTCCTATAAAAATCTTGTCATTAAATGTACAGGGGTTTAATACTCCACATAAGCGAACCAAGGCTTTATGCTCATTTGCTATGAAAAAAGCTAATATTATATGTTTGCAGGAAACGCATTTTACTGACAAAGTTTATCCCAAATTTCTTTCATCATCATATCCACAATTCTATACTGCTTCAGCAACGGTTAAACAGCACGGAACTCTCATTGATTTTCACCGTTCCACTCCGTTTAACCTTGTATCCAAAATAACAGACCCTGAAGGACGATATGTTCTCCTAACAGGATTTATTTCTGATAATCCTATTACTATTGTGTCTTATTATGCCCCTAACAAACGCCCAACTGCTTTCTTATCCCACCTTTTTCAACTTATAGAAGTACATAAGTTTGGTACTGTTGTTATTTGTGGGGATTCTAATGCTACTATTTTCCCGTTCTTAGATAAATCTCCCCCTGGACCTACCACAAACTCAATAAACCTAACTTTTCAACATCTACTCACCACTCATAGCCTGGTAGATACTTGGCGAGAGATGAACCCTATTAGTAGGCGCTTCACTCATTATTCTTATCCGCATAACTCTTTTTCACGAAGAGATCATATTCTAATCCCGTCAAGTATGCTACCAGAAATCATATCATCCAAAATCATTCCTTTTCCATGGACAGACCACTGCGCAGTATTCATTACCATTGCTTCCACAATTCCTAGATCACACGATACCACTTGGTCAATTCTGACCCACCCTTCTCATCGTGTTGAGATTGAAAAAGCACTTTCTGATTACCTAAAATCCAATGATACAGACGATGTCTCTGCTATTACATTATGGGAGGCGCACAAGGTAGTCATTAGGGGTAGACTGATACAACAAGCAACTAACCTTAAAAGAGAACGCAAACTGTTGTTTGCAAAACTTGAATCTACCTTTAATGACTGTCATCAAACTTTTCAAACCTCCCCGAATGCTACCAACAGTACCAAACTAGAAAAAGCCCGCCTGGATTTAGATCTTTTTCTTACTGATACCGCAGATAAACTTATAAGTAAACACCAGCATGTTCAATATCGCAGGGCAAATAAACCTGATACACCTATAGCCAGAATTTTAAAAAATTCACAACATATACATACGCCTATCAGATTGAAAGTATCCCGGGAATCATACACTAGTAACCCAGTGAAAATACTTGAAATTTTTCGCTCTAAGTTATCTAAACTATATTCTTCTGCCTCAAATTTTGATAAAACTAAAGCAGACGCACTGTTCTCCAATATCACGCTTCCTAACCTTGATCAACAACAGAACGATCTTCTTGAATGTCCAATTACAGAAAAATCTTTAAAATTACATAAAAGACCACTTTCTGATTACCTAAAATCCAATGATACAGACGATGTCTCTGCTATTACATTATAGGAGGCGCACAAGGTAGTCATTAGGGGTAGACTGATACAACAAGCAACTAACCTTAAAAGAGAACGCAAACTGTTGTTTGCAAAACTTGAATCTACCTTTAATGACTGTCATCAAACTTTTCAAACCTCCCCGAATGCTACCAACAGTACCAAACTAGAAAAAGCCCTCCTGGATCTAGATCTTTTTCTTACTGATACCGCAGATAAACTTATAAGTAAACGCCAGCATGTTCAATATCGCAGGGCAAATAAACCTGATACACCTATAGCCAGAATTTTTAAAAATTCACAACATATACATACGCCTATCAGATTGAAAGTATCCCGGGAATCTTACACTAGTAACCCAGTGAAAATACTTGAAATTTTTTGCTCTAAGTTATCTAAACTATATTCTTCTGCCTCAAATTTTGATAAAACTAAAGCAGACACACTGTTCTCCAATATAAGGCTTCCTAACCTTGATCAACAACAGAACGATCTTCTTGAAAGTCCAATTACAGAAAAATCTTTAAAATTACATAAAAGACCAGGCCCAGATGGATTTTCGGCAACATATTATAGACAATTTGCATCAATCTTAACACCTGTCTTAACTAAAGTCTTCAATTCGATCCTTAAAGGTAACTCGTTTAGAACAGAGACTCTCACCTCTATAATAGCAATGATCCCCAAACAACATTCTGACTCCACCTCCTGGACTAATTATCGTCCTATATCCCTCCTAAATCTCGATATAAAATTAATTGCTAAAATTTTGGCCACTAGACTGAACAAAATATTTTTGGCCTACTAATCCATAAAGACCAAACAGGCTTTATGCCTAAACGCCAAGCTGGAGATAATATCAGGAGAGCACTCTTACTTATTAATGCGGCTAAAACTAGACGAATCCCAGCTTGCCTTGTATCCTTAGACATAAGGAAAGCATTCAATTCGGTTATGGGGCCTTATATGGAATATGTCCTTGGTAAATGGGGATTTGGAAACAATTTTTTAACCTGGGTCTCATCCTTATACAATAATCCTAGAGCATATATCAAATATGCAGGCTATAAGTCAACAATGATTGATATCAAAAGAGGCACTAGACAAGGATGCCCTCTTTCCCCTCTACTTTTTGCCCTAATAATAGAACCCCTGGCACACCTTATTAGAACCAATCCTGACATTAAAGGTATCGAACTAGGTGGTTATCACCATAAACTATGTCTCTTTGCGGATGACATTCTCATATTTTTGTCTCATCCCCATATATCCACCAATAATCTACTAAAAACACTAGATAATTTTGCCCAAATATCAGGACTACATGTTAATCCAACAAAATCAAATGCATTAAATATTTCCTTATCTCAATTAGAACTTCGGCAGGGACAAACTTCCTTACCCTTTACTTGGGTTCCAAAGCTGCTTTCATACCTAGGAATAAAACTCACAATCTCTCTTAAAGACCTTTTTTCGGCAAATTACTTACCCCTCCTTAAACAAACTTCCGGCTTCCTGAAACAATGGGCTCTTCTATCATTGTCATGGTTGGGAAGGATTAATGCGGTAAAGATGTCAATCCTGCCGAAATTCTTATATTTATTTAGGGTACTCCCTATTTCTTTACCATCTTACTTTCTTAGACTTACTCAACGTAGTCATTGTCCTTCATTTGGGGTACCACCAAACCTCGTATACCTAAATCTACGCTTTACCTTAATAAATTGAGTGGTGGTTTGGGATTGCCCAACTTTTCCTCCTATTTCTACGCTGCACAGCTAGCACTTATACCCAAGTATCATACTTCTGTAGAAGCTCCCCTATGGGTATCTATTGAATCAGTGGAAAGTGACCCTATCTCAGTGGCAAATATGTTTTGGCTCTGTCCTGCTGATAGAATACATCTTTCTAATCCTATCACGAAACAGACCCTAGCAGTATGGAATAAATGTAAATTTGCACATAATCTTCAATCAACACATAATCCCTTGCTTTCATTTCTTAATAATCCAGCCTTTTATCCTGCCTGGAAATTCCCAAAATCATTCTCTGCATGGACCTCTACGAACCTGACTCGTTTATACAATCTTTCCTCGACTAAAGCTATTTATACATTTCCTGTACTATGTGAAACCTTTGGGTTACCTAAAACTGAAATATTTCGATATGTACAAATTAAAAATTTTTATGAACCACTTCTTAGTACAGGCTCAACTCTTAATCAAATGACTCAATTTGAGCAGATTTGTATAAGTGATCCACACATTAGAGGACTTATCTCAATATTATATTTCCAACTTAATATGATATCTAGTGAGTTTCTACCCTCATACACAACTAAATGGGCACAAGATATGAATCGAGTGTTTAATAAACAAGATTGGTCGAATATATGGTCAGCCACCAAAACTTCCTCTCCAAATTGTTTTGCTGTAGAAACTAATTACAAGGTTCTAGCACGCTGGTACCTTGTACCAGCTAGAATAGCTAAATTTGTCCCCACATATTCACCTAATTGCTTTAGAGGATGTGACACAGCAGGAACACATTTTCACATATGGTGGCAATGCCCCGTAGTTGAAGAATTCTGGAAGAATATATTTCTTATGGCTTCTAAAGCCCTGGAAATCACGATTCCTCCAGATCCTGCAACAGCACTCCTAAACCTTAAACACACAATACTCACCCATACTCAATTCCAATTGTTTATCCAACTTAGCACTGCAGCTAAACAAACAATTGCCAAGGCGTGGAAGTCCCAAAATCTAATTCTTGCTGAAGCTAAACACAGAATGAACAGAGCACTTTTATACGCCAAGATGACAGCTATTGAAGAAAATAAAATAAATTTCGCAAAATTTGGCAACCATGGGTTAAAAACTACCTCCCTACAGATTTTGACCAATCTCTGTTGTTACCACACTAAGATATATATCATATTAATGAGAGCTGGATCATCATCCCGGGGAACTCTTTTTTTTTTTTTTCTCTTCTTTCCTTCTTTCCATCTTTATCTCTCCTCCCTCTCCTTTTCTTTTATTATTTCCTAAAATATTCCTATGGATATTTAGACTAATAACTTGATTTATTTCTCTAATCTTACATCTAGAATCCCAACTAGTGTATAGTAAATATGGTTGTAAGATATCTCTAAAATTACTTTATTTTATTAACTTATTTATTTATCTTTTTTATCATACTGCAAAGATCTTCTGATGATTGATATGTATCCATGTATTGTATCATTTTATTTCTTCTTCTGTGAAAACTCAATAAATATATTTAACAAGAAACTTAGAGATCGTGGACTGGCTTTTTTTGAATAGCTGCCTTCAGATTCCGACAATGGGAAATCAAATGGGTCAGTTTGAGTTCCAGCTTTGTTCATTGTCACATTTGTATATTGAGTAACTAGATGACATTGGCATGTACATCTACTGCTGCCTAACAAAGTCTTTGAAGTTCCCGCCGTCATGGAAGCTGCATTTAAAATTTTCTCCAGTCTGCTAATTCATTTTTTTCCTGTTGATTTTTGGGTTGGTAATTCATTAAAAATTGTTGGCATAGATTGAGGTCTTAGTTTCCTTTGTGTTCCCTGTAATTGGAAACAATGACTGTCGAAGTGAACTGAACACATTCGATACAAGTCTGCCCGAATGTCTGCTTTGATAAGCGGAATGTACTCTTCTATCATTCCTGGCTCCAATGCAGCATTTTCCAGCCAAACTTTAATTTGATGATCATCCCTAGGAAAGGCATGATAACTAACGTTGGCTTGTTTTGTTTTCCAAGTACTGTAGTTGGTGCAAAATTTGGCAAAGCAGCCTGGCATTTCTACTGAACACATACAAAGATTTAGTTACATTATTTGTTAGCTTTGGTAGCGCTGTATAAAATAGGTATGGAAATAAGAATTAAGAAAACATATAAAATGAATACAATGGTTAGATATTGAAATATATATTTTAAATAAACTTTTTAATATGTGATTATTGAAAAAATTAAATGCTATATTCGTACACTACAAATAATTAAAAAACTGTTTTTGATAAAGTAATTTGTAGCCTTAGTTTAAGAGACTATATATATTATAAATATTATTTTTTATTTTAGTAACATCATCAAAAAATACAAAAATTTTTTTTAATAAAAATCTTTATTAATTAAATTTAATTACAATGAGATAAATAATAAAAAAAGAAACTACAAGATATATAACAATTTATAATTACATTTTTTCATTTATTTTTCCTTTTTCCCAGAGAGAAAGAGAGAGAGAGAGAGAGTAGGGGAAAAAAAGAGAGCGAGATAGAGAGAAATAATTTACATAACACATGAAACATTATATATCAAAAAAATGCATGGAGGGAACGAGAGAGAGAAGGGAAAGAGAGAGAGAGGAAAGAGGAGAGAGAGAGAGTGAAAAAAAGGAGAGAGAGAGAGGGGGGAGAGAGAGAAGGGAAAGAGAGAGAGAGAGAAGGGAGAGAGAGAGAAGGAGGAGAGAGAGAGAGAAGGAGGAGAGAGAGAGAGAAGGAGGAGAGAGAGAGAAGGAGGAGAGAGAGAGAGAAGGAGGAAAGAGAGAGAGAGGGGGAAAGAGAGAGAAGGGAAAGAAAAAGATAGAAGGGAAAGAGAGAGAGAGAGAGAGAGAGAGAGAGAGAGAGAGAGAGAGAGAGAGAGAGAGAGAGAGAGAGAGAGGGAAAGAGAGAAAAGAGAGGAAAGAGGAGAGAGAGAGAGAAAAGAGGAGAGAGAGGAAAGAGAGGAGAGAGAGGGGAAAGAGGAGAGAGAGAGAGGCAAAAAGATAGAGGCAGAAGGGGAGAGAGAGCGAATGATAGAGTGAGAGAGAGGAGGGAACGAGAAAGAGAAGGGAAAGAGAGAGAGAAGGGAAAGAGAGAGAGAGGAAAGAGGAGAGAGAGAGTGAGAGAGAGAAAAGAGGGGAGAGAGAAGGGGAGAGAGAGAAGGGAAAGAGAGGGAGAGAAGGGAGAGAGAGAAGGGAAAGAAAAAGAGAGAAGGGAAAGAGAGTGAGAGGGAGAGAAGGGAAAGAGAGAGATAGAAAGAGAAGGGAAAGAGAGAGAGAGAGAGAGAGAGAGAGAGAGAAGGGAAAGAGAGAAAAAAGAGGAAAGAGGAGAGAGAAAAGAGGAGAGAGAGGAAAGAGAGGAGAGAGGGGGGGAAGAGGAGAGAGAGAGGAGAGAGAGGCAGAAAGAGAGAGGCAGAAGGGGAGAGAGAGAGAATGAGAGAGCGAGAAAGAGAGAACAAGCAAGAGATAATTTACATAATACATGAAACATTATACATAAAAAAAATGCATGGTTTTGAAATAAATCAAAAACACTTGTCTTCAAAAGAGATAGGGGAAGAGAAATAAGGGAGAGAGAGAGGGAGAGAGAGAGAAGGGAAAGAGAGACAGAGAGCGAGAGAGAGAGAAGAGAGGAAAGAGGAGAGAGAGAGAAAATCAAAAATCTAAAAAAAATTAGATTTCAAAAGAAATCTAAAAGACAAGGCATGCAGATCCCTCTATGCCATCAGGAGTAGGGATGAGCTGAACACCACCCGGTTCGGTTCGCACCAGAACCTGCGAACGGACCGAAAGTTTGCACGAACGTTAGAACCCCGTTGACGTCTATGGGACTCGAACGTTCGAAATCAAAAGTGCTCATTTTAAAGGCTAATTTGCATGGTATTGTCCTAAAAAGGGTTTGGGGACCCGGGTCCTACCCCAGGGGACATGTATCAATGCAAAAAAAACTTTTAAAAACGTCCGTTTTTCGGGAGCAGTGATTTTAATGATGCTTAAAGTAAAAAAAAAAAAGAAGTGAAATATTCCTTTAAATATCGTACCTGGGGGGTGTCTATAGTATGCCTGTAAAGTGGCGCGTGTTTCCCGTGTTTAGAACAGTCCCTGCACCAAATGTCATTTTTAAAGGAAAAAATCTCATTTAAAACTGCTTGCGGGTTTAATGTAATGTCGGGTCCTGGCAATATGGATGAAAATCAGTGAGACAAACGGCATGGGTAGCCCCCAGTCCATTACCAGGCCCTTTGGGTCTTGTATGGATATTAAGGGGAACCCCGCACCCAAATTAAAATAAGGAAAGGTGTGGAGCCACCAGGCCCTATATACAGTACTCTGAACAGCAGTATACAGGCGGTGCAAACAAGACAGGGACTGTAGGTTTGTTGTTAAGTAGAATCTGTTTGTCATTTTGAACGGGTACATTTTTAACGTGTTTAGCTCCAGCCAAAATATCTTTTTTAAGCTTTTTGGAAAACATAGGGAAGGGTTATCACCCCTGTGACATTTGTTTTGCTGTCTTTCCTCCTCTTTAGAAGATTTCACCTCACTTTTTGTCCCAATGACAAATGTTTTTTGAGAATTTGGGTTTTTTTGTGGAACAAGGATTGGAAAGCATCAGTGGAAAGGAGAAATGTTTTTCCCATATTAACTCTTACAGGAGAGAATTTCCCTTCCTAGGGGTAGATTTCATCTCACTTCCTGTTGTCTCCTTCTGTTTGCAAGTAGGAGTCGTTTGTAAGTTAGATGTTTGAAAGTAGGGGCCTGCCCTATATACTCAGCAGAAATTTGGGCTTTAGGTGTTGTTGTGGCCACAACAACGTAAGCCCTCACAGGGCCCTGCTGTGAAATATTAGATCAAGAATTGTAATTACATGCCCCTGTTGAACAGGGGCAGAAAAATTGGGCCTTTGGTGGTGGTGCTGGTGCCACAACACTGCAACCCCTCACAGACACTCTAGTTGGAACGCAGGAACGAGCCCTGCTGCAAAGTATTGCATCAAAAATTGTAATTACACGTCCCTGTTAAACAGGGGCAGAAAAATTGGGCCTTAGGCACTGGTGCTGGTGCCACAACACTGCAACCCCTCACAGACACTCTAGTTGGAACGCAGGAACGAGCCCTGCTGCAAAGTATTGCATCAAAAATTGTAATTACACGCCCCTGTTAAACAGGGGCAGAAAAATTGGGCCTTAGGCACTGGTGCTGGTGCCACAAAACTGCAACCCCTCACAGACACTCTAGTTGGAACGCAGGAACGAGCCCTGCTGCAAAGTATTGCATCAAAAATTGTAATTACACGCCCCTGTTAAACAATGGCAGAAAAATTGTGCCTTAGGCACTGGTGGTGGCGCCCAGAACCAAAAATGTTCTTACAAGCTATCAGCGTGATGATTGAGGAGGAAGAGGATAATTACTCAGGGATAGTCAGTCAGCATCAGCATAGGCAGTCTTTGAAGGAATCTGAGATTTCAAAAAAAATTATTCGGTTACATCAGCATCAGGTGCTTGGTAGCTGGTGGTGATCCAAGACTGATTCATTTTTATGAAGGTCAGTCGATCGACCGAGTCGGTGGACAGACGCACCCTGTGATCGGTTACCACGCCTCCAGCAGCACTGAATGTGCGTTCCAAAAGAACGCTGGATGCAGGACAGGCCAGTAGCTCAATTGCATACTGTGCAAGCTCTGGCCAGTGATCCATCCTCAAGACCCAGTAACCCAGAGGATTTTCGGTGGGAAAGGTGTCCAAGTCTGATCTTGCCCCTAGGTATTCCTGCACCATGTAAAACAGACGCTGGCGATGGTTGCTGGAACCGATCATACCTTGGGGCTGCAGACCAAAAAATTGTCTGAACGCATCGGTCAGACGGCCACCTTCTCCACCGCTCCTTCTTTGACTGACCAAAGCCTCAGCAACATGTTGTCCAGAAACAGAAGTTTGTAACCTCCCAGTCTCTGGGAACGTGTTGCACAGACCTTTCTGCAAGGCCTCCCGAAGATGTTTCATCCTCTGCTCCCTCTGCGATGGCAAGATAAGGTCCACAACCTTACCCTTGTAACGTGGATCAAGGAGGGTTGCCAGACAGTATTGGTCCTTCACCTTGATACCAAGAATATGAGGATCCTTACGCAGGCTTTGCAGGATCAGGGAGGCCATGCAGAGTAGGTTTGCTGAGGCATTCGGTCCGGAGTCCTCTGGGTCACTAAGGACGACATGGTCCGCAGCCACCTCCTCCCAGCCACGTACAAGTCCATGTGTTTCTTGGGACTGATCCCTTAAAGACTGCTGCTGATGCTGAGTGCCAGGCTCCACCTCCATACTGACACAATCTTCCTCCTCCTCCTCCTCCTCATCCTCTTCCTGTGTGATTGTCAGGCACGCAGGAACACTGTCTGGATAAAGGGGGCCTTGAGAGCTAAGGAAGTCCTCCTCTTCCTGCCTCTGTTCTGCCTCAAGTGCCCTGTCCATTATTCCACGCAGCGTGTGCTCCAACAGGTGGACAAGGGGGACAGTGTCACTGATGCATGCACTGTCACTGCTCACCATCCTCGTGGCCTCCTCAAATGGTGACAGGACAGTGCATGCATCCCTGATCATGGCCCACTGGCGTGGGGAAAAAAAACCAAGCTCCCATGACCCTGTCCTGTGCCATAGTTGCACAGGTACTCATTGATGGCCCTCTGCTGCGTGTGCAGCCGCTGCAGCATGGCCAACGTTGAGTTCCACCTGGTGGGCATGTCACAGATTAGGCGGTTCTTAGGCAGGCTAAACTCCTTTTGGAGGTCCGTCAGCCGAGCACTGGCATTATATGACCGGCGGAAATGCACACAGACTTTCCTGGCCTGCCTCAGGACATCCTGTAAGCCCGGGTACCTGCCCAAGAACCGCTGCACCACCAAGTTAAGGACGTGAGCCAAACAGGGCACATGGGTCATTTGTCCCTGTCGGAGGGCAGAGAGGAGGTTGGTGCCATTGTCGCAAACCACCATTCCTGCCTTAAGTTGGCGTGGCGTCAACCGCCTCTGAACCTGCCCCTGCAGAGCTGACAGAACCTCTTCCCCAGTGTGGCTCCTGTCCCCCAAGCACAGCAGCTCAAGCACCGCATGGCATCTTTTGGCCTGCGTACTTGCGTAGCCCCTTGAACGGCTACAGAGCACCACTGGTTCCGAGGACAAAGCACAGGAAGAGGCCATGGAGGAAGAAGAAGAGGAGGGGGTGGAGGAGAGAGGTGTGTCACAATCATTAGCATTTTGGAGGCGTGGTGGCGGAACAACCTCCAACATTACTGCACCTTGTCCTGCATCCTTCCCAGCTGCCAGCAGAGTCACCCAATGCGCAGTGAAACTTAGGTAACGTCCCTGTCCATGCCTGCTGGACCATGAGTCAGCGGTAATATGCACCTTATCGCTGACCGCCCTGTCCAGCGAGGCATGGACATTGCCTTCCACATGCCAGTAGAGAGCCGGAATCGCCTTCCGTGAGAAAAAGTGTCGTTTGGGTACCTGCCACTGAGGAACCGCACATTCCACAAACTCACGGAAGGGGGCAGAGTCTACCAACTAAAAAGGCAGCAGTTGAAGTGCTAGCAATTTTGCCAAGCTAGCATTCAACCGCTGGGCATGTGGATGGCTGGGAGCAAACTTCTTTCGGCGGTGCAGCAGCTGGGGCAGGGAAATTTGCCTGATACAATCTGTCGTCAGTGTACCAAAAGCAGATTGCCCACAAGTACTTGGCTGTGACACACCTAATTCTACACCTTCATTCCTCTCAGTGCAGGTCTCAGAGAGGACTAAAGGTATAGTGGGTTTGGAAATCTCAGCTGATGAGGAGCAAGGAGAGGTCCTCTTTGTTCTTTGGTGTGGGTCTTTTAGATACGCTTGCCAACGATCTGCATGGCAGGTCAACATTTGTCTGGTCAAGCATGTGGCACCCAAGCGGGAGATGTTTTGGCCACGCGAGATACGCTTGAGACATATGTTGCAAAAAGCAGCGGTGCGATCTGATGCACTCGTCTCAAAAAAGGCCCACACCAAAGAACTTTTTGAATAACACGCAGAGACTGCAGCGCCCTGCACATGTGGAGCTTTGGGGTGTGATGCAGTCAATGTGCTGCCCTTATGATGTGCCACCTCCTCCTCCTCCTCCTCCTCCTCTCTCCTATCAGGCACCCACGTTGAGCCAGCGACCTCATCATCCCCTCCCTCCTCATCACTGGAGCAAACCTGGCAGTATGCTGCAGCAGAGGGAGCATGACTGCCAGATTGCTGTCCTTCTTGGGCACCCCCTCTGTCCGTGCTCATGTTACTGCCTTCATCGAGCTCAGTATCATCATCAGAGCCTTCCAAACGCTGGGCATCCTCCTGGAGCATGTACCCAATACTGTGGCCAAACAGTTCGAGGGACTCCTCAGGAGGACATGGTGGGGCTAGGGAAGGAGTCACTGATGACATTGAGCCGAGGGAAGAGACCGCTGCTTTGCCAGACAAAGTACCCTGGGCATGGGTGAGAGAGGATGAGGAGGATGAGGACAACTTGGTCATCCACTCGACCAAGTCTTCCGCATGTTGCGGCTCAACACGGCCAGCTGCCGAAAAAAAGGGCAAGCGTGTCCCTCGGCCACGTGCTGATGAGGATGCACCGTCTCCACGACCAGCACAAGACACAGAGCCTGCTTGCCCTCTCTTATTGGCTTGTGACTGTGTGCCTCTCCTTCTTGGCCTTCCAGACATACTAATGGCCTGTAGCTGCACTAAGCTGGGATATATATATATATATATATATATATATGTACTGATATTGCAGCTAGCAAAATCAACTGCCTGCCTGTAGTATGAGAACACCACCAACCTTCTACAGGTAGCTTTAGCTGAACCCTGTGAGGTGGACACACCCCCACTAACTTGTAGGTTTAGCTGAACACTGTGAGGTGGACGCACCCCACTAACTTGTAGGTTTAGCTGAACACTGTGAACAGGACGCACCCCACTAACTTGTAGGTTTAGCTGAACACTGTGAGCAGGACGCACCCCACTAACTTGTAGGTTTAGCTGAACACTGTGAGCAGGACGCACTGCACTAACTTGTAGGTTTAGCTGAACACTGTGAGCAGGACGCACCCCACTAACTTGTAGGTTTAGCTGAACACTGTGAGCAGGACGCACTGCACTAACTGTAAATAGTCTAGCTGCCTGACTGTGGTACTAATAGGATCAAAAGAACACCAGCAATTTTCTTCAGGTAGCTGTATATACTGTAACAAGACAAGCCTGCCTGTCAGTAAGAAGATAACAGGAATGGATCTAGCTGAACACTGTGAGCAGGACGCACTGCACTAACTTGTAGGTTTAGCTGAGCACTGTGAGGTGGACGCACCCCACTAACTTGTAGGTTTAGCTGAACACTGTGAGCAGGACGCACTGCACTAACTGTAAATAGTCTAGCTGCCTGACTGTGGTACTAATAGGATAAAAAAAACACCAGTAATTTTCTTCAGGTAGCTGTATATACTGTAACAAGACAAGCCTGCCTGTCAGTAAGAAGATAACAGAAATGGATCTAGCTGAACACTGTAAGTAGGACGCACCCCACTAACTTGTAGGTTTAGCTGAACACTCTGAGCAGGACGCACCCCACTAACTTGTAGGTTTAGCTGAACACTGTGAGGTGGACGCACCACACTAACTTGTAGGTTTAGCTGAACACTGTGAGCAGGACGCACCGCACTAACTTGTAGGTTTAGCTGAACACTGTGAGCAGGACGCACCCCACTAACTTGTAGGTTTAGCTGAACACTGTGAGCAGGACGCACCCCACTAACTGTAAATAGTCTAGCTGCCTGACTGTGGTACTAATAGGATCAAAAGAACACCAGCAATTTTCTTCAGGTAGCTGTATATACTGTAACAAGACAAGCCTGCCTGTCAGTAAGAAGATAACAGGAATGGATCTAGCTGAACACTGTGAGCAGGACGCACTGCACTAACTGTAAATAGTCTAGCTGCCTGACTGTGGTACTAATAGGATCAAAAGAACACAAGCAATTTTCTTCAGGTAGCTGTATATACTGTAACAAGACAAGCCTGCCTGTCAGTAAGAAGATAACAGGAATGGATCTAGCTGAACACTGTGAGCAGGACGCACTGCACTAACTGTAAATAGTCTAGCTGCCTGACTGTGGTACTAATAGGATCAAAAGAACACAAGCAATTTTC